>QEPC01009281.1:4417408-4431065 GCA_003113815.1 Sphenodon punctatus
TGGACTCAGAGTGGGTGGGGTGCTTTTACACAGGGTGCCTGTGTGTTGGGCCTTTTTTGTAAAGCTCAATGTGTGAACGCAAACTGTGTTGTGTTTTTTTCTTCCAAACCTTGATCTGGTGTAAAAAGAACAGTGATTCTGGGGGGTTTCAATCTCTGGTTTTATTGGCACCTCTCTTGCATGGTTAATTGGTTATGCATGCCATTGTCAAGCCTCCTCCTCCTCCTCAGTATCATGTACTACTGGACTCAGAGTGTGTGGGGTGCTTTTACACAGGGTGCCTGTGTGTTGGGCCTTTTTTGTAAAGCTCTATGTGTGAATGCAAATGGTTTTGTCTTCCAAACCTTGATCTGGTGTATCTGCTGGATTATGCCATGCCAGTGGCCCACCGTCCCCCTGACTCTGCCCACCGTCCCCCTGGCTCTGCCCCTAGGCCCGCCGGCCTTACTGCCCCAGTGCCCCTCCAACATCCAAACCCACCAGCCGCCACTGAGCTGGATCTATGTTTGAACTCCTGTGTTGGGAGTGTAATAGAAGGAGGGTTCAGGCCATGGATAATCTGTCCCTATTCGTTGTGTGCATGCCCTCCTGTGTTTTAAATAAGAGTCTTTGTCTTTTAACCATATCTGTGTCCTGAGCTCCCTTTCATCTAAACCAGATTTAAATATTCTTTGGAGCACATTGTATTGACAAGTTAAAAATACTTATATGACAATTCCCTAACTGTCGAAGGGAAGTGGGTGGGGCCTTGGAAAATGGGTGGGGCCACATGAAAGTGGGAGGAGCCATGGGAAAGTGGGCGGGCTGTGGAAAGTGTGTGGAGCTGAGGGGGCCCCACATTTTGTGTTCGCCCTGGGCCCCGCAATTTCTAAGGCCGGCCCTGTGTTTGCAGATGGAATTGTGTGTAAAAAGCTCTTTGTATTCACCATCTTCCTACTTTAGTATGCCAAAGCAACAAAGGTCTGGGTTTTGTTCTTATTCTTCTGGTCAAAGATGCAAGCAGGGTGCATCTTTTGTTGCAGGGATTTTTATGTAGAGAAGTCTTACTTCTCCTGGTCCCAATGAGAGACAGATACACTGCAGGGTATATTTTTGAAGAGCAGCTACATGGAGATTTAGCTATCCGGTTCCAAGTGGCTTGTGGAAGTGGCAGAGCTAAAGCATTACATAACCCTTTGAATATTTTAGGGGTTTATTTTATTTTAATATAGTTTTTTGTGCTTAATAGAAAAGGGGTTTGTGGTTAATGGTTTATTATCCCAGACAGCAGTTCTCGTTTAGTCTCCTCTTCCTTTAACTGCCAAGCTAGCATTTTTTCCCTCTTTTATTGCTCTGTTCTTAGAGGTTTGCTTTGGAATATTGCCAGTTATCTTTTTCCATTAGGGCAAATATTGCATCAAATTCGTAGTTTAAACTATTAGGGAATGGAAGGCTCAGGAATAGTAAGCCTTCAAGTGAATACTTTCCAACATTTGTCTTTCATTTTCTATTACTTTTATACATTATCATACACAGGACAGATGGATGGTGGATGGATATAGATAAAGGGGATGCGGGGGGTGGGAGTGGAGGAAAGAATATGTTCACTCCTCAAATAAGATTTCATTGTATCCAGAACAATAAATGGAGACAGGACAGGGAGTTTGGCTTGTGCATCGATGTTTCAGTTTGACAATGCAAGAAGGAATTAAACTCTGTATTTCACTAAGGGTAAAAACAGATGTGGTTGGTGGCCCTCTGTGGCCAGGGACCCACCAACACATGTGTTCACGTGCTGTCAGATGTTGGCCTGGGAATGCCACAGGGCGGGTACGTGGCTAGCCAGGGCTGCATCCTCGGAAAATCTCTGAAGATGCAGCCTGGGCCAAGGGCTGCCCACGTGAGCCAACATGGGCCAATATGAGTTAGCATGTTTGTTCGACCCTGGCATCCCCACCCCAGGGCAGGGGCTGCCATGGCTTTCTGTCATGGTGGGGGGTGGGATACCGGCTGTGGGGCTGAGGCGGGGCCACCTGCCTGCACATTTGGTGAGCTCCCCACCCTACCTCGGGTGTGTGAGTGGCAGGATGGCTCTCCAGATGAAGACATGCTAGTTTAGTGTACTTCCCCAACCTGGGGAGGAGTGGCCACTGTTTCCCAACCCAGGCCAAGCTGGAGAGACGCCGTGCTGCCCGCATGTCTGTTCTTACTACAAGTTTATTGTTAACCATTCCAGTGCCTTAATATGTTTTGGCCAATCAAGGATGTAGCTGCACTGGGCCCATGAGCCTGGGGTGAGGTCTCAAGCTCCCTGGTGCAGCTGCATCTCCTGCTAGTGTGAGTGGCTGGAGAAGACCCTATTCCATCTTTCTGCAGCAGACCCATTCCAACCTAGCTACTCCAGTGTATGCCAGAGGATGGGTACAGCTTCAGGGATCTAGAAAATCATACAATTGGAAGAGCAGAAGAATCTGAGGAGGACATCTAGTCCACTGAGATGAATAATTTAAATTAAAACCTGTTTAAATTACCCGTACAGATGTTAATCTAGCCCATTATTATTTTTTTACAATGATGGGGCATTCACAACCTCAGGGTCACTTGTTCCTTGGCCTGCTCCACGGCTGTTCTTTTGAAATTAGAACAGGACCTAGACCTGAACAGATGCTTGGCACACAGGAGATCAAATGCCTATTTTGTTACTTTCCGTACCTGATTGACAGTTTAAATCTTGAATGTAATGGGGCATGATCTCCAAGATTAATTAACTCTGCCTGAACTGTATCAGGTTCCACACGTCAAAACTAATTGTCAAATTTGGGGATTTTGACTGATTTCAGAAATAGATGGGAAATGTATATTGAGTGGTGCAGTTGCACTTACTTTCCAATGTGGCAATATCTGCGCTATATTATATGTTGTGGAAAATGTGTTGGTCAGTCCCCTCTCTCCTTTTGCTTGCTGAGCAGGAAGAGGGAGAGGTGGAGGGATGTTAAAAGTGGCAGTGCAAAATATCCTACTTACTAGAATCAACAATGGGGTTTGTATACAGTTGATTCAAAGTCTAGCTTCCCACTCCCTTCCATGAGCAGGAGTAACACTGGTGTCCTGGGAATGACAGAATTTTCCAGTGGATAGGGCATGTATTTGGAAGTTCGAAGTTATGGGGATTATTCCTGTACAAGACGTTTAACGCTCCTGGACATCACTTTGACCATGTGAATAATTACGTTTGCCATCATTGGGTGAAAACAGACATGACGCTAACCACCCTTTAACCACCCTTGGTGGTCATTTATGCATGTTTCAGGGCTGCATAGGGCACCAATATAGCCCTGCAACATGCATAAGTAACCACCAAGGGTGGTTAGCGTCATGTCTGTTTTCACCCATTGTTAGGAGTGTTGAGTTATACTGTGCTACACCAGTGTATTTTGGTCAACTGGAGACTGCGGCATAACTACCATTCCACTTGAAGTCAATAGTCAAATATATTTCTGGCAGCCAAAATCTTGGTATGATTCCAAGGCTGGAAAGCTGGAAAAATATCTTACAAGAAAATTTTGGCTCTTGGGACAAGGCAATTTCAGCACTATCTGAAATAGAATAGTTACCATTTGGCTCATACAAGATTTGGGCTAGGGAGTCACATCATCCTCAGAGCCTGGATGCTAGATTGGAGAGCTAAGAAAGAATTTTGACAAGGGAAGGTAGAGGCAGTTGATATGGCTTTCACTAACAGACATGGATACTTGACAGGTTCTTAAAAAAATGTCTAAGCAGCCAATTTATCTGCTTCAGAAGATTTGCTATCCAAGTCTTGTTCCTATCTGCCAAATGAAAACATGTTCTGTATCGTAAAATAACTGACAGGCAGGAGCGCATTCTTGAGATAGAGCCCTTTGTTTTCACCTGATTTAGGATACATGTCCTGATCATGATAGAGACATGAAAATGAGTGCTTTACTTGTCATTTAATACAACTTTTCAGGAAAAGGTAGAATTCTTTTTTCTCCTGGAAATTTTAAAGTGAGTAAAACCAGGGGACCATTTATTATGACACAATAAATATGGAGTTGTTAAACAGTGTTCCAAAACTCCTCTTTTTTTCTATTTTGTACAAAAATAGAATTCATTTACCCTTCTCCCCATCCCTCCTCCAATGGGCAACATCAGGGATGGGGGCCATTTTGTGAATTAATACAAACTCCGAGGGCTGCATACAAGTTGGGGGTGGGAGTGCTTAAAGGGCATACTCAAGAAAAGAAGGGCTCAGATTCTGTGTTTGTGCCATATATCTGTCCCCCATCACGTGCATGTCCTTATTTCTCTTCCCTTACCTTAAACTCCGTTTTTCAGTGGTTGGAGGCAGGAAATAGATTCAGGCGCCAGATCCAGGAACTGAAAAGAGGCCACATAGAACTGGCCAAGGGTCGCATTTGGCCCCTGTGCCTGAAGTCCCTCACCCCGGGGCTACATCAACAGATGATGCAAATTAGGGTAACTCATTGAAATCAATCCCAGTGGGATTTATTTATATCAGCTGAGGATCTGGTCTTTTTCCTTGCAGAAATAGACGCTGTATGTAACCTAATAAGTAGGGCAGGTTGTCAGTGGGGGAAACAAAAATGTGTTCAGTAAAGGTGTCAAATGTAACAGATCTGTATCCTGATTTTATACTTTCAACTAATCTCCATAATCCTGAATTGCTCTCAGCCTGATTATGTACATCACTCTCATTGCCTCAAAGTCTTGAATCCTTGAAGTCAATGGGAGTGGATTTCTCTGTTGTTCTTCAGATGAAACCATAATACCATATTCTTTTTGTCCAGTCCATATATGATACAGCGGGACTTTAGCCAATTTTACTCCTTGACCTTTCCCATTCAGTGGAGTTTGTAATTTACCATTTATAATGTGGGATATTTTCAACTCAAATAAATGATTATTTCCCAGTCTGGGACTGCTTCAGTGATATTAGAAGTCAGTAGAAGGATTCCCATGGTTGGTTTTGGACTAGACTTTCTAGGGCTGACCCAAGGTCTGAACACCTGGTGTGCATGTGCACGTGGCATGCACGTGGAGTGAGCAACATAAGAACATAAGAAGTGCCACACTGGGTCAGACCAATGGTCCATCAAGCCTGGCACCCATCTCTGATAGTGGTCAATCTCAGTCGCTTAGAAGAAGTACCCAACAGGTCACAATCCATTTCCTGTTGTTCACTCCCAGCTCCCAACTGTAAGAGGTTACATTCCCCAAACCTACCAGGCTAATAGCTGGTAATGGACCTATCCTCCAGAAACTTGTCCAACCCTTTCTTAAACCCAGCTATACTACTGGCCTTGACCGCATCGTCTGGCAACAAATTCCACAACTTAATTGTGAGTTGAGTGAAAAAATACTTCTTTTTATTTGTTTTATATTTGCTACTTGTTAGTTTCATGGAGTGTCCCCTAGTCCTAATACTATTTGAGAGGCAAAATAACCATTGTCCCCGCACCCCAGAAGAAGATAAGCACACTGTTCTCGGTTTTAAAAGCTGTACTCTTTATTCAAATCATAATGTAAATCAGAGGAGGTTTCAGTCTCCAGTGTCCAGGCTCAACACTGGTAACTACTACCGAGGGTGGCCTGATGTCCCCTCAGTGCCATTCCTAACTGTTAATTAACTATTTAGGTCACTCTCACACCAACTGTCTGGATGGTTGAGACGGTCTCCCCGTCTTGTAGCGACCTGAAGCAGGATAAGAGATGATGGGCCCATCAGGGACTGCCCCTGTCCTCGGCTGATTGGCTCATCCCTCCCTCCTGGATGTTGGGCTAACCTGGCTACCCCTGCCCTTGGTTTTTCCCTTAGCCCCATCTCTTATGGAGATGTCTTCAATAATCTTCTAAATTCAACTTCTTAAAACTGACTGGACTCCTGCCACTTCAAACTGCCAGCCTATGCTTGGCTGGTTTCACTCCCATCACCCTTCCTCTGATTTAAAAGCTGCACTAACTTTTCTTTTAATATTGAGAGGTACATCTGGACACCCACATCTGATAGGTGTATGCTGTTGTCCCAGTATAGTTCTGGTCTCAAAAAATGGATCTCTTTTTGCGCGAAGCAGTCCCCACCCTTTTCTAGAAGGAGTCAACCAACTTCCTGGTTAATTTTTCTTTGCACTCTATCTACTTTCCCCGGTGTGACAGCATTGCACCACGTGATCCTTTCGATCATATGTGTCCAGATAAACCTGGTACGGGGTAGGATGCGGTTTCCTTCCACCCAGTCCAATTTAATTCTAACTAGCAACTGTAACCCAGGTTGCCTAGGCAAGTTATTTTCCCCTAAGTGAATTACAATAAAATCAGGATGATGGCCCGCTGCAACCCTAAGGAGAAGCGGCATGAGGTGTTCCCACAGCATGCCACTCCTGACTTGCCACACTATTTCTGCAGTGTCACCAAGTTCTAGCTGCGTTCCCCAGTGGGATCTGCACACTGCCTTGGTGACCAAGTGGACAATGTTGTGGCCCACAATTCATATCAACTTGCAAGGCCCCGTGGCCATCCATCCTGTAACATAGAACAAGAAACAATGATGAATGACTTTAACAAACAGGCTTCAACTGGGGAGGGAACAAACATAAGACAAAAAAGCATTGGAACACCATCTTCCAATATCCCGTATTAGGAGTTCAGGCAGTCCTTTGGCCGTGGCTACGCTGGCTGCCCCAATTCGAAAGGAGTGGGAGCCTAATTTGTATGCTGGTAACTGGAGTTGCTTGAGGCACTGGCACATTACTGCTATAAACTGGTGCCTAGTGAGGACTGAACTATCGCTATACAGTAGGAATTGACCCGGCACTCTGGGGCGTATAGCGAGATATTAGGTAACAGCTGCTATGGGACAAAGGCAGCGAGAACCCACTGTGCTGAGGGTGATCATGTGGCCTGCTCCACTTTGATCGGTTTTGGAGTAACGCAGTCGGATTTGCACCGCATTCCTGAGTACCTTCACATTCGGCAGTCTGATCGCTCTAACAACTGGTAACCTGCGGGACTCAGAGGCTAGTTCGCTCACGCAGAATGCTCTGTGGAAAGTGAGTTTGAACACTGTGCCGAATAAGGATGCTTCGGCCTTTGGGAAACAGATGCGTGCAAGTGCATCATCCAATCTCTCAACAATGGTGGGTGTAATGGGTAGCCTGCCATCTGGGACTGTGCCCGGGTCATGGGACCAGCTTTCGACAAGCCTGTGGCTGAAAAACCCACTATCAGGCGGGGATGTTGCCCCACCAGCCTGCTGAAAAAGGCGATGGCCACCAGCTTGCCCGCTATAGTCCCCGGTGCCAGACCCTTCCTATGGAGCGACACAGCGAATCGTATGGCCTGCTGCTTGGGTATGGTTTGAATGCCTGAAATTCTTGCAATGCCCTCCCATAAGCTCGGTGAGTGGAACACGCCAGGGAACCCTGCACCATATGATACAGATCTATAATTCAAGGTTCTAGACATCCAGTGGCATGACCTCCAGCACCTCGGCTGCATCTGGTGCCAACAGATGAAAATGGTCCATCTGGAGACAAGAGAGCGCATTGGCTGTGCCATTATTAACTCCAGGGACGTGCTTGGATGTAAACATGAAATTAAAGTTTAGGCATTGGAGTACAAATTTTCTGAGTAGGCACATTACTCTGGGTGATTTTGATGACATTGAGTTGATTACTCAATGGACAACTGCTAAGCTGTTGCATCAAATTACTACTGCCCTATTTGCAAAGGCCTCAGCCCACAAGTGCACTGCAAGCACTATGGGGAAGAACTCGAGGAATTTTAGGTCCTGAGTGACCCCTTGTTCGGCCCATTCAGCCAGCCATGGTGAAGCACACCATCTGCCTCTGAAATAAATGTTGAAACTGACAGTGCCCGCAGTGTTAGACTGGACTTCTAGTTCCGCCTCCAGGAGGAGCGTCCACCTCCAAAAGCTGACTCCATTGAAGTTCTCTAGAAAACAGTGCCATGTCCCTAGGTCTTCCCTCATCTCCTTAGTAATCTTAATGTGGTATTGTGAAGGCAGATCACCTGAAGCCTTGGTGTACAACTGTGACAAAAAGGCCCGGCCTGGTAAGACCACTCTGTAGGCAAAGTTTAAGGATCCCAATAGCGACTGCAGCTGTTTTACCATGATTTTTTTGGTGGACAGTGCCGCCACCCAGGCCTCCCACAGGGAAATGAGTTTGTCCCCGGGAAAGTGGGACAAGCCCCAGACTGTGTCTATTTCTATCCCCAAAGAGGTGAGTTGGGTCATCTGGCCCACCGTCTTGTCTGGTGCAAGGGAGACGCCCAATTCGTGCACCAGTTTCTGGAATGAACGTAGTAAGGACCCACAATCAGCTGTGCCTGCCCTAATTTTTTGCCAGGAACAAAAAATTAATCCATAGAGTTGAGTACATGTTGTGAGTGCATTCTGTGCTTCACCAGCCATTCGAGTAATGAGCTGAATTTTTTGAAGGCAGCACAAATTCAAATTCAAATTGTTTATTAAGGCGTGACAAAGGGCCATTGCCAAAAATAGAGGAGACAATACAGCTGTTAGCAGAGAACAGTAACTGTAAGAAAAAACAAACACAATACAAAAACTATACTAACAGCCTGAAATAAACAAGGTAATCCCCCCATTCTGACAAAACCCCCGGCACTAACAAAAACTTTAAAAAACACAAATACTAACAGTTAAAAAACAAGACTTAATCTACCATCAATAAAAATTCAAATTATACATACTAAATTAAACATCCATTACAAAAGTCAAGTATCCTAATGAACATACGGTGCCATAACTCAAGAAGTTGCAGTCTCTGTCCCTTCCAAGGGAGATTTAAATTCTATAAATCTCTTTCTGTACTCAAATGCCCGAGTAAGAAATTTGATTACCTGGAAAGTGACCTCTTGCTCATAATCTTCTAGCACAGCCTGTGCCAGGAAACAGTCCATCCGCCCTGGTAACCGATTTATTATTGCCCCCAAATAGCGTTCCCTCAACTCATCATACAACTTACAGCAAAATAAGACATGGTCAGTAGATTCCACCTCCAACATATCAAAAGGACAAAGCCTATGATCAAAAGATATCCCCTGGTATTGGTCTTCAAGTATTTCAGTGGGGAGGGAGTTTAATCTAGCTGCTGAAAAAAGCTTCCTCCCCCTAACTGAGTAATCTTCCAGAAGGTATCCTGACAAGGTCCAGTTGTCCTTAATAAATGGAAGATAGGCCTTTATGTGAGGTGATCTCCTAATAGATGCAATTTCCTCCTGCTTATTTATATCAGCCCACCTAGTCAGAATCTCTAGGCAGCACAGGATATAGAACATCCCATCAGCATGGCCTTGTCATAATAGAATTCCCTTTGGAACTGAAAACCCAATAGCTCAAAGTCATCAGGATGGACAGGCAACAGGTGAAATGCTGACTTTATATTGCATTTTGCTAGTAGCGCACCAGGGCTGCACTCTTTGGCCAGTTCCACTGTCAAGTCAAAGGATGCATATCGTACAGAGCAGAGCTTCTCAGGTATGGCATCGTTGACTGATTGTCCTTTTGGGTATGATAGGTGATGGATGAGTCTGAACTCTCCAGGGGTCTTTTGGGGGATGATTCCCAGGGCCGGCCCCAGGCATGTGCCACATGTGCGGCTGCACAAGGTCCCACGGCTAGCTGGGGCCCTGTACTTGCCTGGCTGGGCAGCAGGCTGCAGCCAGCTTCTCCCCCAATAAGTTCTTCTGCCTCCCCTCCATGGCTCTGGTTCCCATCCCTCACCTGCCTCTGCCTCTGTCTCCTAGTAGCGTTACAGCAGCAGCAGGACACAGGGACATGATCGGACTGGGAGATAAAGCTGTTTGTTTACAAACAACTCCTCCCCATGTGAGTGATCAGAAGGTAAAGAAGGTAAACCTTGTAAAGAAGGTTCTTCAAGATAGCTTGGGGGGGATTATCTTTTTTAATCATTTTATCTCTGACATTATGTTTTATGAGTTTTTATTGCTGTTTTATTTGCTGTAAGCTGCCCCAGGATGCTGTGGGCATGAGGGGGCGGCCAATAAATGCAAATAAATAAATAAATAAATAAACATTCTCACAACTGGGTTCTGCAGTTGATGGTCATGATGGTCTCAAGCTCCTCTAGTATAAAAAGCACTCTCCCTCTCAGAATGACAGTTCCTTCCAACCCTTTCTAGGCATATAAAAACAAAATTCCATGCGGGGCTGGAAAGGTGGGTGTTGTGAGAATGTTCTGAGCCATCTCAAAGAACCTTGTTTACAAGGTAGCAACCTTCTGTTCTTCTTCGAGTGGCTCCTCACAGACCATTTTTACATGGCTACGCCGGGTGGGGGTGGGGTGTATGGGCGTGCCGGTGTGTGGGTGGGACGTGCACACGGCCGCACATGCATCCCCACTCTCCCCCCTCACTCATCCACACCCGTGGAGTAACCGCCGTTTCCCCTGATTTCTCTGTGCGTGAGGACAAGTGGGGGGTGAGTGAGGATGCATGTTAGGCAGATGTGCACGCACTCGCACTCACCATGGATGCATGCACCATGGATGCATGCACCGCATGTTCACACGGAGCTCCCCCACCCATGAACACACAGATAAAATCACTCTCCCCCCACTTGTCCCCACGCACAGATAAAATCTGTGTGTGGAGAGGCCCATGCAAAAAGGGTCACATTCTCACAACTGTCTTACTTATATTACCTTAGGTAGGAATTTAGGATGTAAAGCAATATCTATTCTAATTTGGAAAATTTGCAAATATGGTTCTGAGATTATTATGGCTACTATTGCACTAGATTTTCTTAATAAAGTTATTGCTAACTCGCACCCCATAACCAGTTCATTTGCACCCCCCATATAATCCATTCACGTTGCCCCCCCACCCATAACCATTTAATTTGTGCCCTTAGGGCAGCGTGAATTGATTATATGGGGGTGGGGATGCAAATGAACTGGTTATGGGGTGAGGACTGTGTGAATTGATTATGGGGGCCTGGACTAGTCACATCATGTGCATGCACAAGGCACAGGCAACACCGGCAGCAAGAAGCAACAGGCCCTGGAGGCCAGACTGGCTAAGCTCTCCCACTCCCCCAGTAAGGCAATGGATGCAGTCAGTCTCTCTGTGCCTGCCTCACTGCCTGCCCAGCTGCCTCTGCAGTGGAAGCACTCCTGGAGTGGTGGCAGACGCATGGCTGGGGAGGTGTGAGGGGAACGCATTGGAGGCCATGCTTATCTATGGCTGCTCAGAGGGGTGGATAATGGGAATCTTTCCTGTTCAGAGGGAGTAAAATGTATGTAAATTTTCACATTTGCATAATTAGGTGGAGCCTAATTATGAAAATTAGGCCCTGTACCAAGACTTCGCACATGGCCTCACAAACCCTGGGGCCGGCCCTGGCAATTCCTAGCAGTGATACATGGTACCTTTTTGACAGAGGGGCAGGGAAAGGGCCCGCTACCCAACTCTCTGTGATTTCTTTCTGGATCTTAGCCTGTACCAGATGCTCCCTGCTTACCATGGATTTCAAATTTTTAACCCATTGCCTTAATACAACACCCTGAGCTGGTATCCTAAAGCCTGTCACAAAACCTGAAACCACATAATTCACTGTCTTCCTGTCAGGGCAGTCACGAAGTGCTATTGCCAGCGCTTCATGGCGCACTGGCATTGGGACCCTTGTTTGGGTTCCCTCCCCTGCCACTTTGGAGAGGGTGACCTGATTGCTTGCTCTTGCTTCCAGATTGACACACTTTGGTGTAGCGGGCTGCCACATGGTTACCTGCACAGTGGGAGCAGGCGTGTCAGAATTGGCATTGGGAGTGGGTGCAATTCCCTGATCTTTTGAATTCCCAGCAAGTGGTGGCCCTGGGTGTGACATGATGCCCATTTGCCCAAAGGGGATCATGGGAACCACTTCCCCTTTTACTAGCGCGTGCCTGATATCAGCTCTAGGGGCATTGGAGGCATTGTTCATAGGTCAGGTGCATAAACATCTCATCTGAGGCCTGGTGTTATGGCGGCCCTCTTCCAAAAAGTCTTGTCATAACACATTCATGCTCCCAGATGGCCAGTGTCAAAGGGTCTCTGAATGATGTCTTGGTATTTGACCAGTTTGGAGACCCGTCCAGGAAACATTTGTAGCATAACTCCCATCATGCTGCTGAGTATGCTGCTGACCAATTCGACCAGATACAGTCTGCGTTGGGTCTCTGGAATCTATCTTTTTCCTTACTGTTTTCCTTAACATTGGGGTCTAGGATAGGATCGCTAAACAGGCGGGCCAAGACATCTACGTATTCACCTCTCCATAACTTGTTGCCGGTAGACTGGAGAAGGTGCGCATCCATAGGGGCCAACACCTTGGCATAGACGCCCGCTAATGATGGGGGCTCTTCTCTACTGTCTGTGACATGGCACCAAGGGGAACAACACCTGCAGAGTTCCAGACTCTGGCAGCCTGTGGTGGTTGCAGGATTGGATGCACTGGCCATGGAATCCATGCACCATTCCACCCCAGTCTTGGGTGGGGGCAGGCGCAGGCTGGGCCGCAATGCAACACCGGGGCCGGTTGGCTCCCTGTGTGACAGCACCCCCCAAGAGCACATCCAGCCCCTTGTTGAGGTGGTAATTGATGGTACTCACCTGGATGAGGGATCTCTGGTGCAGACAGTGGCTGGTACTGCTGCTGGGCACCAAAGGCCAGTGACTCCTGTACCGCCCAATAATCTGGGGGCTTCTGGGGTGTCTGGGGTTGTCTCGCCACCAGATCCTGGACTGCTTGCTCAATCGCCTTCATTCTCTGGAGAAAGGTATCCACTCTCTCCTGCCTGAGGGTAGATGGCTCGTTTCTTGGGCGCCTCCTATCCGGGCAATCCTCCCTGCACAGAGAGGAAGGAAGACGGTGGCACCCACCCCTTCTCGGTTGAAGTGGGGGCTGGTCAAGTGGTCCCAGCATATCTTCATCCTTCTCGTCTTTGGCCTGTCTGGGATCTGAGGGGGTCCCTGTGTTGGTGGCCTCCCCAAATCGTGATAACGCCACCTCACAGATCCCCATCCTCTCTTGGAGTAATTTTAGCACTACTTCAAAGAAGTCATTGTAGGAGTTTGAAAACTCTCCCGTGTTGCGGTCTGTGGCCTGCCTCCTATCCGGGGCCTCCTTGGCCTTTTTGGCTGGGTTCTTTCCTTTCTTATTACTCCTCCCTTTGGCATTGTGCCAACTATTGCAGCTAGGCAGAGATGAGATGGTGCCACAAATAATATGCCCCCACCGGGTTTGTGAAAATTAACTGGCCTTGGGCCCACTGGTGAGATGGACTGTCCCTGGCCCTGTGAACTTGAGGGGGGGGGGATGGTCCTACAGGGAAGCCCTGTTTACAGAGAGACTCAAAGCCCTACTCGCCCTGGCCTCCCCACTAGCTGTGCTCTTGTGCCAGGTGCCCCTCCTATACATTTATTTTATTTATTTATTTTATAGATTTTTATCCTGCCCCCTCCTGCAATGCAGCTCGGGGCGGCTGACAACAATAGTAAAAACAATTAAAACAGTTAAAATATAAATATAAAATGCATCAATAAAACAGGGCTAAAAGACAGTAATAAATAAATACATGGGCGGGGGATTAAAATC
>QEPC01009281.1:4431165-4453914 GCA_003113815.1 Sphenodon punctatus
CGCTGTCCTCGGGCTTTTAGCCCCCGCTACTTCCGGGTGGGGGGGGAGGGGACAGGACAGCCCACGTGGCTGTCCTCTGCGTTCCCCCCCCTAACCCCCAACCCCACAGTTCTTGCCTTGTTCCCCGCAGGTGTCCCGCGGGGATGAAGCAGCGGCGGCGGTGGCCCCAGCAGCAGGCGGATGTCGGCGTCGGCGTCAGCAACGGCGAGGCAGGCAGCCCCCCCCCGCACCAGCAGCAGCAAGCAGGTGTGTGGGGTGATGTTCGTCCCCCAGGCTTCTGCGGCTCAGTCGCTGTCCTCGGGCTTTTAGCCCCCGCTACTTCCGGGTGGGGGGGGAGGGGACAGGACAGCCCACGTGGCTGTCCTCTGCGTTCCCCCCCCTAACCCCCAACCCCACAGTTCTTGCCTTGTTCCCCGCAGGTGTCCCGCGGGGATGAAGCAGCGGCGGCGGTGGCCCCAGCAGCAGGCGGATGTCGGCGTCGGCGTCAGCAACGGCGAGGCAGGCAGGCCCCCCCCCGCACCAGCAGCAGCAAGCAGGTGTGTGGGGTGATGTTCGTCCCCCAGGCTTCTCCTGCTGCTATGAAGTGAGGGGGGGAGGTGTACCTCCTCGCTGTTTGCACCTGCTAACTGACCGGCTAGTCCCCGTGGGACCACTGGTTTAAAATATCGGGCACTCAGTGTGCAAGAAGATGCATTGGGGTACTCCCGTAGGCTGGCAGAGTTTCTCCAGGTGGTTTACCTGCCACCAATGCACCTCTTGCACTGCTGGAGGGGCTTCTCATTGCTTCTGTCTCTTGTGCTGTTTCGGGACTGACTGCCCCGACCTCTTTCAGACACAAAATGGTGACCACAGGTCTCGCAATGCGACACCTGCCTTTTAAAGCCCTCTGCCTTTGGTTGCCATGGCAACCACTTTCACGGCTGCATGCAGTCAGCAGGTTGCTCCTTCCTCCTATGGGGGGGCAAGGACAAAACCCCTCCTCCCCCACTGCACACCAGCCACGAAGGGGGCCGTTGCTGGGAGGAGGGGGATTTCCAACTTGTTCCACACCACTCATGATTTTATAAATGCCTATCATATTCCCTCTCACTTGTCCCTTCTCCAAGCTGAAGAGTCTCAGCCTTTCTTCATAGGGGAGCTGTTCCATACCCCGTATCATTTTTGTTGCTTTTCTCTGTACCTTTTCTATTTCTACTATATCTTTTTTGAGCTGGGGTGACCAGAACTGCACACAGTATCGAAGGTGGTGTTGCACCATAGATTTATATAGTGGTATTATGATTTTTATTCTCTATCCCTTTATGACCTAACATTCTGTTTGCTGTTTTGATGGCCGCCACACACTGAGTTGAGGATTTCAATGTACTGTCCACAATGACTCCAAGGTCGTTTTCCTGAGTGGTAACTCCTAATTTAGAACCCAGAATTGTGTACATAAAGTTTGGATTGTTTTTCCCTATGTGCATCATTTTGCACTTGTCCATATTAAATGTCATCTTCCATTTAGATGCCCGGTCATTCAGTCTTGAAAGATCCCCTTGCAATTCTTCACAGTCTGCTCGTGTTTTGACTACCTTGAATAACTTGGTGTCATCTGTAAATTTGATCACCTCACTCCTTACTCCCCTTTCCAGATCATTAATGAATACATTAAACAACACCGGTCCCAGTACAGATGCCTGGGGGCACTCCACTATTTACTTCTCTTCTTTGTGAAGATTGACCATTTAGTCCTACTCTTTGTTTCCTGTCCTTTAACCAGTTGCCATTCCACAACTGGATACTGCCTCCTATCCCATGGCTTTTTAATTTTCTCAAGAGTATTTCATGAGGGACCTTATCCAACACTTTCTGAAAATTCAGATACACTATATTGCCCAGCTCCCCCTTATCCACATGCTTATTCACATCCTCAAAAATACCAATAGATTAGTGATGCATGACTTCCCTTTGCGAAATCCATGTTGACTGTTCTCCATTAACTCATGTTTATCAATATGCCCCCTAATTCTATTTTTAATAGTAGTTTCCACCATTTTGCCCAGCACAGATGTCAGGCTCACCAGTCTGTAGTTTCCAGGATTGCCTCTGGAGCCCTTTTAAACACTGGTGGTATGTTTCCTATCCTCCAGTCTTCAGGCACAGTGGCAGATTTTAGTGATAGGTTACAAATTACCAAAACATGTAATTTTGGTACACTGAGTGTACAGTGATGTACACCCAGGATGTGCAATGAGCATAATAAGCATGCACGTAGCATGTGCACAAGATGTGATGTACGGACCGTGAATTGGCCCCTCTGTCATTTGTAATTATTATTCAGAAATTACCAGAGATGAGTGAGTGAGTGAGTGAAGTTGGCCCTTTTTAAATGGACCGCGGGTGTGTGGAAGGGGATCAGTGTGCACGTGGCAGCATGGAAGGTGTGGGTGGAAAACGTACGCAGGCAAACACTGATCCCCTTCATGTCCCCCAGGATCCCTACTCACTGACTAATCACCATTTTGGCCAATTTCTCCATGAGTGGGCAATGGGTGGAGGTAGGTGGGCATGAGTATTTTGTGGGAGTGCTCATGCATGCACACCCACCAGCAGATCTGCATGGGCATGAGCAGGCCCATCTTGTGTCAAATGGGCCTTAATGGCACATTGACCATCAGGTCATACTGTGCCAAACAACAGTCTGAGACTGACACAGTAAAAGTAACCCCCTCAAGGGAGAGGGGGTGGAGCCCCGGCCTACCCATCCCTCTGGGACCCTGAGCCAGGGGCCCTAGTAGTCTTGGCATCTATACACTAAAAAACAAAGGTACATGCACAATGGACAAGTAACACTGTCTACAGGGTCTGAAGTAGTGAAACTCGGTATTCAGATTTTATTCAATTTTACCGAGGAGTGGCCCATTTGGCCTTGTTTTTCTGAATTCTTAATGTCCAAGGAATTGCCCTGCCACCTGAGACTTGGAAAAACCTCAGTCGAGTTCAGGAAGGGGGGGAAGGGAGAGGGCAGTGCAGCCAGCAATGCAGATCATGGAATAGGGCACCGTGGGTCAAGGAAGGGGGAGGGACAGGGAAGGCAGCGGAGTTCAGAAAAGGAGGAAAGGGATGCCACTCATCTAAAAGCCATGCAGGAATCGGGTGCGCTGCTGTCTGGACTCTGTCACAAGCCATGGGAGCCGGTCGTGCTGCTCTGGATGCTGCCTCCTTTGAATGAGGTAAAGCTCTCTGGGAGCATACTGGGAAATGTAGTTCAGTTTTATCCCAGACAGCATTAATTCAGCATGCTATCTGGGGGGAAGCAAAAGTGTGGAACCAGCCAATAACCAACAAGCAAAAGTGTGGAACCAGCAGAGGAACAGCTACTATAGAGGAACAAGGCAAAAAACACAGTCAAATCTATTACCAGAGATATCTGGAAAATGCACCAATGACTCTTTGTTAGGACTGCTTTGAAAAAGCTGTTCCAATTTTGTGGACTAAACTTTTGATCGGATTTACAACTGGACACTTCCGTGAATGCGCAAATAGTGGCCATGTTTCTGCACATGCACAAATGGCTACTGTCATTCTGCACATGTGCAAAAGGTGATTTTTCCCCCCCCATTCAGTCCCATCTGAACTTGGACCAAGTTAGGTCAAATGAAATGCCCGATTCTGATGGAATTGGAACCAGGGTGAAATTTTTGTTTTGGCCCTAATCTTTGGTTATTACAGTACACCATTAAAGGCTTAATATTTACCAGCAGTTACCAAAATGCAGTCTTACACTTTTTTCCCAAGTTGGGTAGTATTAAATGTTTAGATACCCCTGGGTATCGAACACCCCTAACATTCATAGGGTAAAGCCACACAAGACGGTCCAGCTGGATCCCCCCGCCCCCCACCTGCAGAGAGTGAACACAGTCACCATACGTGGACTTGGTGGGGAGGACAGTCCCCTCTTCTGGGAAACCAGGCAGTCCTGCTGCCATTATAAGTCCTGCCATGCCCTGGGGCAGGCCAAAAAGCTGTCCACATGGGTGGGAGCCTAGCCCAGCCCTGCCCCACTCACTCACTCCCAGCCTGGCCACTCTCCTGCCCCCTCCCATGATGTGAATGTACAGCAGGCATGGTGGGAACCCGAGGGCATCAAAGGAAATGTCCCTCCTATGCCCTCCTGCCCTTCCTATGCCCCCCTCTGCTTACCTGCAGGGTCAGGGCTTCAGCAGAATGCTGTGTCCGGTGACTGGATGGACCAAAGCAATTTCTGACCCTCCCTGGGTCATAGAACAGTTGAAGGGGCCCCCAGCAGCACCTGGGAGGGGGTGCTGCGTGGGGAAACTGTGTTGCTGTGGATGCGCAGCATTTTGTAACTTGTGGCCAGGTCCCAGCATTGTAGGCTAGCCGCAATCAGGGGGTGGGGCCTGGCTGCGAGGTAAGCAGGTGGAGTCCCATAAGGGTGTGAGAGAGAGAGAGAGACAGGGAGAGAAGCAGGTGGAGTCCCATAAGGGAGAGAGAGAGAGAGAGACAGGTGTCCAAAAACAACAAGTTTATTGATATAACACAGAGAAACACAGTCCTGGTCTGGTTGGCGGGATTTAACAAGGGGAAAACACAAGTGGCTTGTGGGGATTGTAGGAGAAGGAGGGGGGGTTCCGGTGTTGGCTCAGCAAGGGGGAGCGAGAGAATGTGAAAGAGAGAGAGAAAGAGGGAGTGAGAGAGAGACAGGGCTTCCCCAGTTGGCTGGGAAAGTCTGGACTTGTGTTTATCTTTCCTTGCCTGTTGAGACGGGACAGGCGGCCCATGGATCCAGCGGAGTTCGGGGGATGGAGGAAGGAGAAGGGGCAGACCAAAGTCTGGGAGATCTCTTAACTCAGACACGCACAGAATGACCTGCACATATCTGGGTCCCAAGATTTCTCAAAGGTTAATGGGAAAACCAGGAGCAGTTAAAGGGTGCTGGACAAAGGAGTTTGGGAGGCTACGAAGGGTTGTTTGGGGTGTACAATGGGCTACCGAGGGGAGGTTACTTCCATGACAAAAAGGGCTATACTAGATGTACCAGATACCTTTTACACAGGAGGTAAGGGTAAACAAAAAGTGAAGGGAGGGAAGGAAGGGCTTAATGACAGGCTACAGGATACAATGAGTGTGTGTCTGGTTTCTCTTGGGGAGTACGGAGATAGGGTGTTGCTGCACTGAGTCCTAACTACCAGTCCTTTGTTATAACAGAGTGAGTCTCTATCCTGAATGACTCCATTCTTTATTCAGAGAGCTCTCTCGTCTAGTCTTTTTCTCAACCTTAGGCTGGTATTTTTCCATGAGCAGTCCCTTTTTTATAGGAGCTAGGGTGGCTGGGCCCAATTCTTATTTTCCATGCCCCCTCCTTCCTCTTGGATCCAGTGTGGGGTATTTCCCCAAGCCTCCTTGCCCTTGGTTACTCCTGTGGCCTTTGCTGACCCCCGTGTCCAAGACAGTTGGCTATCAAAAGGGGGGGTACATCTGCTCGGGGGGGACCAGGGGTCCGGGCTAACAGTATCTGGTATGGAGGCTGTGTCCATACATTTCCAGGCCCAACCTGGTCACCCTCATTCATGCCTTCATCACCTCAAGGCTAGACTACTGCAATGCGCTGTACGTGGGGCTTCCCTTGTTTCTGGTTCAGAGACTGCAGCTGGTGCAGAATGTGGCGGCCCTTCTCCTTATGGGGATGGGAAGGCGGGAGCACATAACACCTGTGCTCCTTTTTCTGCACTGGCTGCCTATAGTGTACTGAGCCCGATTCAAGGTGCTAGTGTTGATCTATAAAGCCCTACACGGTCTGGGCCCCTCATACCTTGGGGACTGCCTCACCCTCCGCTCCTCAGAGCTATCCCTGCGGTCCACTGGGGGTGCCTTTTCGGAGGTCTCCCGTGTAAAGTGGGGGGCCACAGCGTTCTCGGTGGCCAGGCCGAGGCTCTGGAATTCCCTCCCGGAGGAAGCCGTCTGGTCCCAGGTCTTTTGTCATTTCGGCGAGCCTGCAAGACCTGGATGTTCGCCCAGGCCTTCGGAGGGGAGGGGAGGGGGACCCTGTATTTTTAAAACATTGTTTTTTAATGAATTTTATTGTATGTTTTTATGCTGTAAGTTGCTCCGAGATGCTGTAGGTATGAGGGGGCGGCTAACAAATATTTATAAATAAATAAATAAATAAATAAATAATACACCATTCAGATGAATAAGTAATTGTTCCTTTGAAGAATTTTGTCTTAATGAGAAACTCACACTGTTGCTCTAGAAATTTCTTTCTGAAGTGGGTAGAACCAACGCAGATCTAGACTCTGTTCTTCAACAACTTCCTGAAAAGAATCCCTATATGGAATTATGTAGAATTAATAGAATTTAATAAAACTTCAGTGAAACGAATAGACTCCATTGAGTTTCATAGAGCTCCATTGAGCTAATAGACTCTACTGAAGTGGGACAAAGATCAAGACTGGTAAAAGGTTACAATGGTCTTGGTTCACAGAAGTAAGGAGGGGTGAAGTCAAAATAACCAAGAAGAAGAAACAGTTGTGTAGACATGGAAACCAAAACTATCTTTCTTTTGCATCATCACTTGGCAAGTGGCAAACTTCATGCTGATTGGTGGTACCCCTGACCTGCTACTGGCCACTGATTGGAGGAACTCCAGGCAGCCATATTGCAAGACTCTCAGAAATCCTATAAGACTGGCAGGAAGAGACTTGCTTACTGACCAACATGCTGCTGGGCCAAGCCAAGTCACCTGTGGTACTTAGTTTTTTTCTGTCCCAACTCTATTTCTTTTACTACTTTTTCCTAAGTCTTTTATTTTTTTATTTTTAAAGCTACTTTTCATTTCTAAAACTACTCTAAGACTACTTTTCTTTCTTTTGCCCTAGTACAGACATTTTATTCACATTTTTGAACTTTTTCATTCATTTTCTTTCATTTATACTTTAAAACTATTTTAATTCATTTTTCTCATGCTTTTTATTCTTAAAAGCTATTTTTAAGGCTATTTTTCTCTCCTTTGCTCTAGCAGACATTTTATTTTTATTTTTTTCATTTTAAGCAATTTCATTTATTTTTCTCATCTTTATTTTTATTTTTACAGTTTATTTTCATTTTAACCTCATTTTTTCTCATTTTTCAACCTTCTAAAGCCATTTTATTTTCATTTAACTTCATTTTTCTCATTTGTTACTCCTTTAAAGTCATTTTATTTTAATTTTAACTTAATTTTTCAAGCCATTTCTCTTTTTGCCCTAAAGTTGATTAAAAAAAAAAATCTTTCCGCATTTTTCAAGGGCAATTCTTACTTTTCTTTATGGTTTTGTCCCCATGTGCAGACTTTTCTTTTCTTTTAGGGAAGTACTGTATTGGTCTCAGATAACCTGTTCCCTCCCAACCCCCAATTTTTCTTTTAATTCTGCCTGGTGAGCAGAGTTCCCCCAAGTGCTTCTAAGACTTTTCCTCTCCCTTTCTGGGGCTTCCATGCTCCTTGCCTGTTGAGGCCATTCCTCAAACTCTCGACAATTTTGTTTTATATTTTTATTTTTTCTATCTTTTAGTTTTACTATTTTTGCTTTAATTCTTATCAAGTCTCCAGCATAGCAGGAAGCTAATATCTTATCTTCCTCAGCAGGACCCCACAGACCCTGGACAACTTTTTGGGATCTGCAATATCTGTGTGGTGAGATATATTCTCAAAGAATATATATATTTGTAATCAATAACCTTTTTGCATGCTTCTGTAGTGCTTTTATAGTAGTGTGTAAGCCAGTTTGGCAGGGTAATAAATTGTAGTATTTAGTCATAATACTTTTCTATTGTGACTTTTTGGTAAGGAAACTTAAGCTTTTCTACGGGGATCCCTGACCCCATGGTGGAGCTAATTCCTGGGAGAATCTCGGGGTAACATAATGCTCTATGGTGCTGGCGAACCTTGTCATGTGGCAGGGCTGTACGGACCAGCCCAATGAGAGGCAGCCTGTTACTCCACATTGGCCCTGGTGGGGCAACAGTAGCCCACAATGCGTCATCGGCCTTCTCTGTCAGATGCATCATGTGGCAGCTGCCCAACTGCCCCTGGATGGAAGGGGCAGTTATTACCACTCACTACCTATCAGGTCCCAAAGGTGGTAATTATTTAACACAAACCTTACTACTCGTGATGTATGAATGCAATGGAGATACCATAGGGTTTTCCCTGAGGTACTCATGACTTCTTCCACTGCTAATGTAATGTACTGTGAACAATAAATGAAACAGTTATTTCATTTTCTGTGTGCAGGGAAAAAATTGTGATAACGGTTCGTAAATGTTTATTTTTTAAACAATCTGTTTAAACAATTTGCCTCTATAGAACAATTTCAGTTTTCTCACTGTGGCCAAATTCTTTCTGGAATGATCCATCTGCAAGGGGAGGCATATTATCTTATGTCAGAGTGCAAATAATTTGTTAAACAAAATCATTATAGCTTAGACCATATGTGTGCTGTGATCTCATTAAAATACCAGTCTAGAATGAAAGTGACGAGGAGGAGCAGGCCCTATTTAAAAAAAATAATCCTGGTATTTGACAATATCAGGACAATAGTTTGCATCAAGTATTTGGCAGATGATTACAAATTTGTTAAGTCTAGAAAGATGGCATCTGTATAACAGAGTTCTTTATGTTTCTTCTGTGCCAGTTGAATTCTCTTTATGTTCATTAATAGCTATTGCTTTCAGCACTACAGCTATCTCTAAACAGAGAAGAATCTAGAGATACATTAATTTCACACCTCACTTTAACCAAGCTGCACTGGATGAAATGTAAGAATGTGCAATGTTATGTATAATGATGTTGTAAAAGTTTTAATTTTATTTTCAAAATGTGAATCTAAAGAGACAGAATTGAAAGTAAAAAAAGAAAAAGTGTATTCTACATCTGTATCTAGGGGAGCATTTTCAAGGTGTCTTAGGGTAATTTCAGATGTAATGAGACCACGATCAACCACAGTGAACCACGGACAACTCTGTGGTGTGGCCAAAGAACCATGAACATCTGATCAGCAGCATCCAGATGTTCACCATGGTCAATCTCCCGTAGAGGCCAAATGCAACCATAGTTCGTGAGGTCAGGACAGGACCATCCCTGGAATTGTGGTGAAAGTGATTCCCACTTGGAAACTGCCAAACGTAAGGACTGAACACCAGCCACCGGGCGGAATCATAACAAATGATCCCCAGTCATGGTGAGAGCACGCAGCATTGCTGCCAGGCAACAAGCAACACACAGACCGGGGAGGGAGATTTAAAGGGCACACAGCAGCAGGGTAATGTGGCGGGATGGAGCAAGGTGGAAGGGAGAGGAGAGCAGATGGAGAGTGAGGCAGGGGGGAGGGGGAGAAGGCGGGGCAGTGGTGGTGGAGGAGGAGGCAGAGGAACAGCAGCAGCAGCAGCAGCCGCCAGAGCCGGGCGCCCCTGAGGGGACAACCGGCCAGGGGACAGAGGCATCCTGGAAACGGGTAAGAAGAACGAGGGACCCCCTGCACAGTGGCAGAGGGGCATGAAGGTGGTGGTGGAAGGGGCCAGGGAGGCAGGCCACAGGTTGGAAGGACCAAGGACACTACCCCCCCTTCTACAACCCACAGACCCAGAAACGGGCCCGGGAACCGGAGCCCCCGGAGGAGACTGGTGGAGGGGAAGCGGAGGAGGCAGAGGAGGAACCGCAGGAGGAGGGCAGATGCGGGAGACACCGGTACTACCGGTCCACTCTTGACCCCTCTGACCCTTCTAGCTATTGGCCTGTCTCACTCCTTCCTTTTGCTTCCAAGCTGCTTGAACGTGTTGTCTACTCCCGCTGCCTTGACTTCCTATCCTCCAACTCCTCCCTTGACCCCCTCCAATCTGGCTTCCGCCCCCTTCATTCTACTGAAACTGCTCTCGCTAAGATCACCAACGATCTTCTGGTGGCTAAATCTAAACGTCTCTATTCCATTCTTGTCCTCCTTGATCTCTCTGCTGCCTTCGATACTGTTGACCACTCACTCTTGCTGGATTCCCTTCACTCCCTTGGCTTTTGTGGCTCTGTCCATAACTGGTTCTCCTCCTACCTCTCTGACCGCTCCTTTAATGTGTCTCTCTCCAACTCCGCCTCCTCCTCCTTCCCCCTCTCAGTTGGTGTTCCTCAAGGCTCTGTTCTTGGCCCTCTCCTCTTCTCGATCTATACCTCATCCTTAGGCAAACTCATTGCCTCCCATGGCTTCCAATACCACCTCTATGCTGATGACACTCAACTCTATCTCTCTACTCCCTCTCTCTCTCCCTCTGTTCAAACTCGTCTCATCAACTGTCTCTCTGACATCTCTACCTGGCCTCAAACTCAACATGGATAAAACAACTCCTTATCTTCCCCCCTCATCCTTCCTCTCCCTCCGCGCTGTCAATAATTATTGATGGGATCACCATCCTGCCAGTCCCCCAAGCCCGTAGCCTAGGCTTCATCTTTGACTCAGCCCTTTCTTTTAAACCCTACATTGACTCTGTTGCTAAATCCTGCTGCTTCTCCCTCCATAACATTGTTAAGAATCTCCCTTTTCTCTTTGTCTCATCTGCCAAAACTCTTGTTCATGCTCTGGTCATCTCTCACCTCAATTCCTGTAACCTCCATCTCTCTGGTCTTCCCTGGTCTCACCTTTCTCCCCTTATCTCCGTCCAAAACTGTGCTTCCAGGGTCATCCACCTCGCCTGTCGCTTTGACCATGTGCAGCCCCTCCTCTCTTTGCTTCACTGGCTTTCCCTTCCTGAACAAATCCTGCACACGCTCCTAGTCTTCACCTATAAAGCTCTTCACAAACTCGCTCTCCCCTACCTCTCTGCACTTATTGCCCTCCATACTCCAGCCCGTGCACTTCGCTCCTCCTCTGTCCCTTCTCTCACCTTTCCATGCCTTCCCTACTCCCCTAACTGCCTTCGTCCCTTCTCCCTTGCTGCCCCCTATGCCTGGAACTCCCTCCCTGTCCACATCCACCTTGCCCCTCCCTTCATACCTTCAAATCTCTCCTTAAAACTCACCTCTTTTGCTCTGCTCTGTCTGATGCTTTATTCTGCTGAGCCACTATTCCTATACCTATGATCGTTTTACCCTTATCCTTGCCACATGGACCTGCCTGCTGTTATTCTCAATGTAACCAAGCCAAATATGTGCCCCTGAGACCTCACGTCTTCATGAATGTTAGACCCTTGTCTCTCCCTCTGTTCCCCTTCCTATGTCTCTCCCCAGCTCCTGTCTCTCAGATTGTAAGCCCTAGGGCAGGGACCATGTCTATTTTGTTACTTTGTAAAGTGCCAGGTACACTGCTGGCACTATATAATTGTATCATCATCATCATCATCATCATCATCATCATCATCATCATCATCATCAAATACCAGTGAGGGGGGCAATGGAGGCACAAGGAGACCCATCTAGCAAGGAGACCCAGGACTTCATTCAGATCTGGGGGATCCCTGGAGCACCAGGTGGAGCTCGTCGTGAACAGGAGGAACGAGCACGTGTTCACAGAGATCATGCAGAACATGGAGGCAGCAGGGCACCACAGAACCACAGCCCAATGCTGCTCCAAGGCCAAGGAGCTCAAGAGGGGGGACAAGGCCATAAAAGACAATAACCGGCAGTCCAGACACTGAGCATGGACTGCACCCTACTATGATGCCATGGACCGCGTACTCCAAATGAAGGGCTCCATAGTCACCCCACGGCTCCTGGGGAGCGCCGTGGTCCAGGGCAGGGAATGGGCTCATGCAGCCCCCACCCCTGGCAGCCCCGCCTGCAGGCACTGACCTGGGGACCCAGCCCCTCCTGAGGAATGCCCTGGGACCTCGGGGAACAGCAGGGCCCCCTTATGAACCAGCACCAGGAGCCCATGGCCAGTCCAACTCAAGCGGATCTGAGGCCGGCACACTGGTCACCCTGAGCCAGTGAACCCAGGTGCCACGATGGCTGGTGCTGTGACCTGCCTGTGTGGACAGGGTGGGGACCCAGGGACCGTGGGTGTCCTGTGGCAGTCCACGGGGGGCCCTGGGGCTGGCCCAGTGTGCTCAGGCCCCAGGCTCACAGGCTATAACCCTCACCAGGGCAGCACAGATCCACTTGGCATAGCAGTATTCCCGTGGGTTCTCAGCATTCACATAGAATGGCACGGGTCTTGGTGGCTGCTGGGGCATGGGGAATGCCAAGGTGGCCTCATCGGTCTCACATATGTTGTACAGGACACAGCAGGCACCGATCATGAGGTCCGAGGTCTCCACAGCGAAGTCCAGCTGACCTGCAAGGCACCTCCAGCACTGCCCTAAGGCCCTCTCAACCATGGTCCTCAAGGCGCATAGCTGGGAGTTGAATAGTGCCTCCACAGGGGTCCTGGGGATTGGGTATGCCTTCATGACCCAGTGGATGAGCAGGTAGGCTGGGTCCCCTGGGATGCAGAGGGGCATCAAAACCACCTCGATCCTGGTCATCTCCATGTCGGCAAAGTCCTCCCGGTACATCTGGGCATAGAGGGATGAGATGGCGAGGATCCAGGCATCGTGGCTGCAGCTGGAGTGGCCAGTGAAGATGTCCGTGAACTGGCCCCAGTCATTCACAACTACCTGGAGCTGCAAGGAATGGTACCCATGCCTGTTGATGTACTCACCAGCATCTCCATTGGGGGACTGGAGGATCTCAATGTGGATACCATCCACAGCGCCCAGACAGTTGGGGAACCCACCAGTCTCAAAGTCAGCCACCACAGTCGCCTGGTCCACCAGCTGGATCACTCAATCCAGTAGCATGCCCTCCATGGCCTCGCAGATGTCCCGGAGGATGCCCGTGATGGTGCTCAGTCCCACACTGAAGTGCTGCACCAGAGACTGGCAGGAATCCGATGTTGCCAGTACCCAGACCACTATACCCACTCGCTGGACCATCGGTATGGGGGAGAGCATGAGGGTGCGCAGCTCCAGCCAGGGTGCCAACAGCTCAGCAAGCTGCAGGAGGAACTGCCTGTCTATACGGAAGTGTGCCCTCCATGCTGCATCATCCCACCATGCCAGGGCCCCGGACCACCATTCCTGTTCCCGGTCCATGACCTAGATCCACCTTTGCGTGGGCATGGTGAACATTACTAGACTCCCCATGGCCATCTGGCACCAGTTGTGTCATCCGGCTGCCTCTTAGAGGACAGCGGGGTGCCCTTGGGTGAGGTGCAGCGCCCGTTGGTATGGCCCAGTCATCCGCAGGGCCCTAAGCCTGGCATGGGAGTGCCTGCACCTGTGGTGGGTGTGCCAGGCAGCCACAGCGGTCCTTGCAAGGCACTCCCAGATGTGGGCGCTCAGGTGGAGCAGCTCCATGGCAGATCTCTACAGGTTGGTGTGCTGCCGGTGCCACTCCGCACTTCAGTCCAGGAACTGGCAACATGCGGCCCTCTGGCCTACATCCGTGGGGGAAGGTGCCCATGGTGCGGTCCAGCACACAGCTTTCCTGCACATGTCCTGGGTCCTCCCCAGCTCCATGCCCCACCTGTGCACCTGTGCGGCAGGCCCCGGTGCACCCTTAGTGGCCTTCATCAGCCGCCCAGCCGCCCCATCACCAGCTGGCCAGGGGCTGCTCACCTATGCTGGTGGAGCTTTCCCTGGGCTCCTCATGCTGGTTGTGCTCATCTGCTGGCTGGTGTGTACCTGCGGATGGCACCCCTCCCCTGGGTGCACCTGTGCTCCCGTTATGGGGGCTCATGGCCCTGGTCTGCATGCACCCATCATAGCAGTCCACAGCTGGTTGCCTGTTGTCATCACCTCCCTGCTATCAGTACTTGCTGGACATTCTGTGCACTTGGTTCTTGCAGCTCTGCTGAGTCCGCTCCCCATGCATCACTCGCTAGCGGTGCCTTGTTGCAGTCTGCGGGCTTATTGTGTGTCCTTGGAGCTCCCCTGCTTCCCTTCCTAGCCCTCATGGGATTGTGGGGCCCCTCTTTCTTTGCTGGTCAGACCCTCTGCCTGCTGGACCATGACCGGCAGTGTTGCCCCAGGGTTCCTGCACCCCAGATCACCTGGTGCCCCCCATAGCTGGACCTTCTGGGAGACCATGGCCCTATGTGACTTTTGGCATTCCCTGGCCATGCAACTGCTCATGTGCTGCCCGGATATCCTCCCTGATGCCTATGTGAGTCTGAGCTCTGGCCGTCGCTACTTTGGCTATGAGGTGAGCGGTAGCGCGTGCCGGCTCCATGCGGAGGCACTGGGCCTTCGTCCCTTTCCTGATGGGCACATTCCAGAGATGAGGTGCTCGCATGTGGCATGGTCCATGGTGGAGACTGTGTCCAACCTCTCGGTCTGTGGCCTGGCCGGGTTCACTACCTGTCTGGAGGAAGGTGGCCCTGCCCTGGCTGTTTCCTTCTTCTTCTGCATCCATGGGACCCGTGGCTACCAGCAGTCACATGGGGTGGACCTGCCTGTTGGAGCTCGGGCACCTGCCTTGGCCCCTGTTGCTGCTGACTATTCCTTGTCAGAGCCCACTGCACTGGAGCTGGTGGTTCTGGCAGCTGTGTGGACCTGTGCTGATGTCCAGGTGGGGCTGGGTGGCCTGGATCC
The DNA here is from genome assembly GCA_003113815.1 of Sphenodon punctatus. Classification (NCBI taxonomy): domain Eukaryota; kingdom Metazoa; phylum Chordata; class Lepidosauria; order Sphenodontia; family Sphenodontidae; genus Sphenodon; species Sphenodon punctatus. The sequence goes on from QEPC01009281.1 coordinate 4,445,761, forward strand.
ATTTGAGGCCTACTACCTCATTGTCCACCACATGGCACGCTTGGGCTACCGCTGGGGCATGCTTCAGTATTATTATTATTATTATTATTTGTATAGCGCAAGCTATGTACCTGGTGCTTTACAGAACAATACCATAGATGTGGTCCCTGCCTATGGCTTACAATCTAATAGACATGGAGGGGGGAGACAAGGAGAGGGGACATAGGGAGAGACATGGGATAATTAACATTCAATGGATGGGAAGTCTCAGGTGCACATGCTTGGCTTGGTTGCAGTTAGGCAGGAGTCTGTGGGGAGGGCAGACAGTAAATATCGAAGGAAAGTTCTAGCAGGCATCGGGAAAGGCGGCGAGAAAGAGGTCGGTTTTGAGGAGGGATTTGAAGGTGCGGAGGGAGGGGGCAAGATGGATGTGGGGACGGAGGGAGTTCCAGGCATGGGTGGTAGCAAGGGAGAAGGCACGAAGGAGGTTAGGGGAGCAGGGGAGATGAGGGAGAGTGAGGGTGGGTGCAGAGGAGGAGCGAAGAGTGCATGCAGGAGTGTGTAAGGAGACTAGGACTGAGAGATAAGAGGGAGCCAGGTTGTGAAGGGAATTGTACGTGAACACCAGGAGTTTGTGAAGGATGCATTGTGGAAGGGGGAGCCAGTGAAACAAGGAGAGGAGAGGCTGCACGTTGTTGAAGCGACGGGCTGAGTGGATGACCCTAGCAGCAGAGTTTTGGATGGAGATAAGGGGGGACAGGTGAGAGTGGAGGAGGCCAGTAAAGAGGAGGTTACAGTTAGGGATGGGCGAACGCAGTTCGGAGTTCGGACCGAACTCAGCCTGTTCGGATGTCCGAACCAAATGTCTGAACCAAACTCTCAAATGACCGAACAGTTTGGTCATGTTCGGATGAATTCGGATGCATTTGGAGGCAAGAAAAACGTCATTCAAGGGCCAAAAATTAGATTTCGGTTTTGGTTTGGTTTCAATTTCAATTTTGCTATTTTTGAATGTTCGGCCAAGTTCGGCCAAAACGAACTCAGCTGAACTGAACCACCGAACCTGAACTTGGGTTTCGAACTGAACGACCGAACATCCAAATATCTGAACCGTGTTCTGTTCGCCCATCTCTAGTTACAGTAGTCAAGGCGAGAGATGATCATGGCGTGAACAAGGGTTTTGACAGAGAAGATGGAGAGAAAGGTGTGAATCCAAGCAATGTTGTGGAGGGCAAAGTGACAGGACTTGGCAACAGAGTTGATGTAAGGTTTAAAGGAAAGGTGAGTATCAAAGAAGAAGCCCAAGCTACGGGCTTGGGGAATGGGGTGGATGGTGACTCCATCAATAAGGATAGACAGGGAAGAGGGAGAGGAAAGGTAGGGAGGAAAGATAAGGAGTTCAGTCTTAGCCATGTAGAGCTTGTGCTGATGTTGGGACATCCAGGCGGAGATGTCAGAGAGACAGTTGATGAGGCGAGCTTGGACAGATGGGGAGAGAGAGGGGGTGGAGAGAGAGAGTTGAGTGTTGTCAGCATAAAGGTGGTATTGGAAGCCGTGGGAGTCAATGAGTTTGCCAAGGGACAGGGTATAGATAGAGAAGAGGAGTGAGCCAAGGACAGAGCCTTGGGGAACCCCAAACAAGAGAGGGAGGGAGGAGAATTTGGATTTGGGAAGAGAGACATTAAAGGAGCGGTTAGAGAGGTAGGAGGAGAACCAGTCAAGGACAGAGCTACAGAAGCCTAGGGAGCGGAGAGTCCAGTAGGAGTGACTGGTCGACAGTGTCAAAGGCAGCAGAGAGGTCAAGGAGGACAAGAATGGAGTAAAGGCACTTAGATTTGGCAACAAGTAGATCATTGGTGATCTTGGCAAGGACAGTTTCAGTGAAGTGAAGGGGGCGGAAGTCAGATTGGAGAGAGTCCAGGGAGGAGTTGGCAGAGAGGAAATCCAGCCAGTGGGAGTAGACAACACATTCCAGAAGCTTAGAGGCGAAGGGTAGAAGGGAGACCGGCTGGTAAGTAGAGGGATCAGAAGGGTCGAGGGTGGACTTTTTGAGGATGGGAGAGATAGTGACATGCTTGAAGGTGGAGGGGTAGGAGCCAGTGGAGAGGGAGAGATTAATGACATGTAAAAGGGGGGGTGACAGTGGGAGCAATGGAGGTCAGGAGGCAGGAGGGGATTGGGTCGATAGGGCAGGTGGAGAGGTTGGAGGAAGAGAGCAAAGAGGAAATTTCCTCAAGGGAGGCAGGAGGGAAGGAGGAGAGGAGAGAAGGGGAAGGGGTTGGTAAGGGAGCGGGGAGAAGAGATGGGTGGGAAGCAATGTCTTGGCGGATCTTGTCAATCTTTGAGGTGAAGAATGATGCAAGATCCTGATCAGAAAAGGAAGAGGGCGAAGGGAGACAGGGGGGCTTGAGAAGGGAGTCAAAGGTGGAGAAGAGGCTGTGGGGGTCACGAGAGTAGGATTCAACCTGGGAGGCATAGTAGTGTTGCCTTGCCAGGGAGATAGTGGAAGAGAGGGAGGAGAGGGAGAATTTATAGTGGAGGAAGTCAGGGTGGGAGCAGGATTTGCGCCAGAGGCGTTCAGCAGCCCGGGTGCAGGAGCGGAGGTAGCAGATAGTAGGAATGAGCCAAGGACAGGGATTTCGGGGTCGAATGGGGCGGGAGGAGAGTGGGGCAAGAGAGTTGAGGGTCATGGCAAGAGAGGCATTGAGAGAAGAGATGGCAATGTCAGGGGAAGAGGAGGAGGGGAGAGGGAGGAAGCGAAATCTAAAGGGTTAATAGCCTGCAAATCATGGAAGGGGCGTGGAACCGGGGACGAAGATGGGGGTTGATGGGCGAGGTTGAAGGAAGCGAGGTAGTGGTCAGATATGGGACAAAGGTCAAAGGAGAGGTCAGTAACAGAACAGTTTCTGGAGAAGATGAGATCGAGAGAGTGGTCACCGGTGTGGTTGGGGGAATCAGTCCAGAGATGGAGATCAAAGGAGGAGGCTAGGGAGAGAAAGTGGAGATAGAGGGCTGGGAAGGTGCATCAACATGGATGTTGAAGTCACCAAGAATGAGAGCAGGGGTATCATCAGAAAGGAGGAAGGTAAACCAGGATTCGAAGTCTGGGAGAAAAGAGGAAGGGGGGCCGAGGGGGGTGGTAGATGACAGCAACACAAATGCGAAGGGAGGAGAAGATACGTACAGAGTGAGCCTCAAAGGAGGCGAAGGAGAGGGAGAGGAGAGGGACTGGAATCGACAGGGGTTGGCAAGGAGAAGGCCCATGCCACCACCCCGGCCTTCTGGGCAGGATCAGTGAGAGAAGGAAAGGCCTCCAGAGGAGAGGGTGGCAGGGGTGACAGAGTCAGAGGGAGAGATCCAGGTTTCAATAAGTGCAAGGAGTTGGAAGCGATTAGAGAGGAAGAGGTCGTGAATGAAGGGGGATTTCTTAATGGAAGAGTGGCAGTTCCAGAGGGAGCAGGAGTAGGGGAGTTGATCAGGGGGAAGTCAGGGAATGTGGATGAGGTTGGGGGATGTGGAGCAATGGGGCTTGCGGGGACTGTGGTGGGGAGGAGGGGACTTTCAGGGAATGGTTAAGGGGGGTGAAGGGGAGGAGGGGAAATAGGCAAGGGGGAAAATAAGGGGTGGGGAGGTTGGAGAAAGAGTGTTGAAAGGAGAGGGAGAAGCAGGGGAGACAGCAGCAGTGGAAGAAGGAGAGGAGAGATGGAGGGTGAAGGAGTGGGGTAGAGAAGGGGAGGCATTCCAGTGGCTGGTAATTGCAGCAGCAGAGGGGATACCTGGGCCCATGAATGGTGCAGAAGAGTCTGAGTGAGGGCCAGTAATGGTGTGAGCGATTATTGGACGCGGTTGCGTTGCACTGCTGTCGTCACTGGCACTGGGTCCTCACGGGCTTCGCTCTGGCCTCACAATGGCCACAAAATGGCCAGCGCCCTTTTGTCATCGTCCTTCGGATGCCGCCTGAGGGCTGCCACCCCCTGGGGGGGCAGCTGCCTTCTATGCTGACTGAGGGCAAGGTGGCCCAGGTGTGAGCACTTGCCCGCAGGGAATGGAGGTTGCGTCACGCAGGACTCGGGGCGGGGCTTCCAAAGGGGGCTCCTCTTGCTTCCAGGGAACCCTTCCCGGGTTGGGGGCAGCTGCCTTCCATGCTGGCTGGAGGCGAGGTGGCCCCACTACGTGCATCGGGTGGGCCAACCTGTCCCAGCCCCCTTTGTAACCCTGTGCAGCTGGATGTGAGCTCCCGTGTGTCTTCGGTGTCATGGATGACAGCCCCACTGTGTGCTCCCTGCACCTCCATGCCGGCTCAGGGCACTGGCCACTCGCTCCTTGTCATTCCAGACTCGCAACTGTTCTGTCTGGGTCGATTGCCGCCATTCCGCTCGTTTGTGTCGCTGTGCCCCCTCCATGGGCACCCCCTCTCCTTCGCTGCCTGTGGTATTCATCTCCATGCCTGGCCCCTCCTTTGGCTGGTTTCTGCTGCCTGTGACCTCTACTGGCTTTCCCTGAGGTGTCGTCCTCCCTTGCATGGCCGCCCCCTCACCTGTATCCGTGCCCTGCCCCCGGTCCGGTCCCCTCCCCTCCTGTGGTTCCCACCCCCATGTCCGTGGTGCTGTGTGTGTTGGCCTTCCCAGGGTGCTGTCCCCTTTCCCTCCCTCCATGCAGTTGCTCCTGGCTGTGCGTGGTGCCCGGTGTGCGTGTCCCTTCCTGGGTGTCTGTCTGTTCACTGTCCTGTGTTGTTGTTTCCCTGTATGCCCTGGTGTGCTCCCCCCTTCCTTCCGTTCCTGTTCGGGTGTGTTTGCGCCTGGGCATTTGTGTGTGGTTTGTATTCTGCTGTGTCCTTGGCTTCCCTGTCCCTGTTGCGTGTGTCGCCTCTGCAGCTCTTCACCCTCCTCCCCCTTCCCTTCCCATTTCCCTTGTGTGGGCGTTGCCTTTTGGCGCTTTTGTCTTAATTTGCCCTCAGTCAGCCATGGCTGCCTCCTGCCCCGACCTGGTGGCTTCTGAGTGTTCTCACCACGGTCTGGAATTGCCATAACATCTGTTGCGCTTCCCCAGGTTGTGGTCCGTCCGTCCGTTTCTGTGCCGTGGTCCCGCTCCTGTCACGTCTGTTTGGGGCTGTCCTGGACCACGGGAGGGGGTTCACTGGCTCGCCACAGTTGGGAATCCACTGTGGTGACACGGAAGCGTGTTACGTCTGAAATTACCCTTAGGCTTGATTATGTTCACTAATTATGTTCACAGACTTACATTCATGCTTAATTTTGTGCCTTGTTCATTGTGCATGAACTTCTATAGGAGTTAGAATGGGCTCTAATTAAAGTGATCAGTTTTTGCTTCAATCTTTGAGTTGCTTGGGATTTTATTACTTCAGAAGTAATAATTTGAAAATACCTCCCTATTGAATTAGAGAAGTAGAATAATTACCTCTCTACCTCCCTATTGAATTAGAGCTGATTGAATAATGGTGAATATTTCTAGGAAAATTTGGGGGATTTTAATTAAAAATGCCATGAAATTTGGGTAAAAGTATTCCATTTCAAACTTTGAAATATTTTGACAAGCTTATTAGAAGATGTCAGAGTACCACTGTAGCTGGGTGTCTAGTATGTAATGCAGGGGTGTTAGGACACCCTGGGGAATTGGCAGGATTACTGGAACACATGAGTTGGCTACTCAGTCCAATGATAGCAATAACATGTACACAGTAACAATTCACTGTCCTGGTCCAGCACATAGTATGTAGCATTGGTCTAACCTTCAGTCCCAATAGGGCTGAGGGTTCCTGGGCTCCAGCCACCTCTAAACCCAGGCCTACACCACCAGTAGTTCAGGTAGGGCTTACAGTTACCACCGGCATCATCCTATATTTATAGTATTGGGCCCTCTGGGCCAATAACCAGGAGAGTCCCACCTTATGAGTCCCACGCTGTCTGAAGCCACCATCACTCTGATGGGATGCCACAACAGGACCCAGTGGTAAAAGGGGGTGGGGATGGGGGTGGGGGTGGGGAGGCCTGATCTGCTCCCAGACTCTTGAGGCTTCTGGTCCCTCCTATAGAGAAGAGAGAGCCATTAAGGGGACTCCTTCAGCCTTCTCAGTCAGAATGACAAGCCTCCTTCTATTCCCCAGAAGTCTTAGGCCCTTTTCAAATAGGTGCCCCGTCCGTCGCACACATGTGCAGGTGGGAGGGGGTGTCCGTAGGAATTCCACAGGTCAATGGTGGCGGTGGGGTGTGTGTGTCCATGGAAACACCACTGGTGGTGGGGTGTGTGCGTGGGTGCTCCTATGCTCCACTCATTTCTACCCACCTCCACCCATCACCCAGGCATGGAGCAACCGGTGTCAATGCTGGTTGCTCCGTGCATGGAGATGGGTGGAGATGGGGGGGTGTTCATGGGAATGGGTGCGCACCAACCTGCACCCACTGCCAGCCCACATCCATCCCCCTACCCACCGCAGCCCATTTGAAAAGGGCCTTAGAGACTTTGTCCTGTGATTGGTTGATTATATGATCCTAAAGCCACAATTGTGCCAGTACCCTAGTGCTGACCTGAGTACAATCCATGGCTAGGGATGTGCGAAGAGATCATGGTTCGGTCATTTGGTCGTTCGGTTTGGGAGCTGAGTCCAGTCGTTCAGTCAGGGGACCGAGTTCAGGTTCGGTCGTTTGGTTTGGTGGCATTTGGTTCGGTTTGGTCTAGGTATTGCGTGGTCCCGTGACCACGTTGGAAACCGGAAACCGGAAATTCGAATGTGTGCATAGCTTGTGTGGAGAGAGAGCGTGTGTGTTGTGGTTGGCTGTTTGGTTTCGTTTGGTGTGTTTTGGCGGTGTTGGACTGTGTGTTGGTTTGGCTCTGTTGTTTTGGCTGGTTGGTGAGTGTTGGTGGGTGTGTTTTGTTTGGCTGGGTTGTTTGTGTGTGTTGGTTTGTGTGGGAGGAAAAAAAATGAAGAGGGTGAGGCTTAATAGAGGGACCTGGGCCAAGGTGGTGGAGTGGGTGGAGGAGGAAGAGGTTGCCACTGGACCTTCAGGGGTGGAGGTCAGCTCCTCAGAGGAGCAAGAGCCAGGCACAGGAGGTGCTGCCAGGTTTGTAAACTTTATTTTTACTTTGAGGACAAGAAGAATAACATAATATCCTTTAGAGCGAGCTCACTGGCGTGCAGGTGGGTGGGTTGGTGGTGAGCAGTCAGGCACAAACAGTGGGCATCAGCAGGTGGCAGCGGATGTCTGCCACAGAGAGAGAGGGTACTGTGGGGGGCTCGTCCAGCAGTCAGGTACGAGCCGAAGGAAGCACCCACCCAAACACGTGCCAGCCATCTAGCAAGGGTCTCCCATTGCCATCCCTAGCACCCCAAGAAGGGCAGGATTTGCACATGCCAGCAAGGGTCTTTCCAGTTGCCATCCCTAGCACCCAAAGAAGGGCAGGATTTGCACATGCCAGCCAGGGTCTTTTGGATTTGCATGTGCCAGCCAGGGTCACCATCTCCTGTTGCCATCCCTAGCATCCCAAGGAGGGAGGACTAGAGGCATCATCATGAATGCATGATATATATTACTTAGGTATTGTTTATGTGTTCCTGTTTCAGAGAGGAATTGGATGCTAGCGCACACCAAGGCAGAGGTCTCCAGTGCCACTGCCAGAGAGCACAAGGTCCGATGTCTGGCGGTGGTATGATAAGCATACTGGATTTGCCATCTGCAAGTTAAGGCACGGGGGCTGGAACAACAGGGAATGGATTGCCCTATGACCTGTTAGGAAGTCCCCTGCAGAGAGAGAGATTGGCCACCCACCCACTTGTGGAGACAGAATGCAGGCAGACCATTGGTCTGACACAGTATGGCACTTCTTATGTTCCTATCTTTTTATGTTATTTAGTTATGTGGCAAAAGATTTAAAAGGGCCAGCCAGGGGACAACATCGGGACTCATCGCCCATGTGGATAAAGTCCATGGCAGGACTCTGGCGTGGCCGTGGAGCATTATCACCAGAAGAAGGAGGGGAAGGCACACCAGAACCGATGCCATCAAAGCCTGTCAGGGCTGGGTCTTGAGCCCATGGCGTGCTGACAGGCTATCCAGCGCTCTGCGCCACCTGGTGGGCTTGTGAGGGTGCTGGGTTTTCCCCCTCCTGTCTCCCTTGTGTGCTTGCTCCCTGTGTGTCATGCCCCTTCCCAGCTGTAGC
>QEPC01009281.1:4460370-4489365 GCA_003113815.1 Sphenodon punctatus
AATGCCACCCTGCATCATGCAGTCAGTCAGATAAGCTGGCCGAGGCCATCTAGTATGAGAGAGAGAGGGGGGGGGAAGGGGGTGCGCCTGGCATTGGGAGGGAGGGACAGCACCTCAGAAGCACAGCAGCAGTAGCCCTAGCCCAGATTGAGGAGGAGGAGGAGCCCCATCTGAAGGCTGCCCCTGGCATGGGATGGCGTGTGCCACTGCATCATCAATCCTTGTCCAGGGGCAGCTTAGGGAATCCCAGCCACGGAAGGTTCACTTTGGTGAACAACAACTGCTCCACCAACTTGGCCCCCAGTCTCAGGCGGTGCGAGAAGCAAATATCCCCCACCATGGAGAACACCCACTCGTTGGGGACACTGGTTGGTGGGCAAGACAGTATACCCTTGACCACTTTCAATAGGACCGGCCACATGTTAGCCTTGCTGTCCCAGTAGGCCAAGGGATCACTGCTGGGATTGATGCATGGTTCCTCCTCCAGGTAGGTCTCCACAGCTGCTGAGGCGCCATCGTACTTTCTCTAGTAGCTTTGCCTGGGCACCACCTCCACCAATGCCCTCAGCCACGCTGCTTGCCCTATTGTGGAGGATCCCATGCTCCCCAGAGTGGCCTGCACATAGGCTGAGCTGCTTCTGCTGCTGCTGACAATAGGGGTGCTGCTGGTGGTGCTGCTACCGCTAGAGCTGGGGGCAGGGATAGACCCAGCTAGCTGAAAGGGGTGGTTGCTCCCACTCCCAGCATCCCCAGGGGTTTCCTGCTGCATAGTCTGCTCTGCCCTCTGGACCCTCTCCACCAGCTCACCCTTCCAGTGGCCATAGAACACTGTCTGGAATGCCATGCTGCCCTTGACCTTGGGGTCCAGCATTGTTGCCAGGACATATTCCTCTTGCCACAGGAGCTCTTCAAACCACGCCTTCAGCCCTGCCTTCAGCTTCTATGCCAGGCCAAGCGCTTCATTGTCCAGCTTCCTGCCCTCAGGGCCACAATCCTGCCCCCTGAGAATCTCATCTAGCCTCCTGTGGAGACTCTGGACCAGAGGGGTAACCTGGCTGAGGCTGGTGGTGGAGCTGCTCATGGTGTCCGTCACGGCCAGGAAGGGGTCTGAGTATGAAGACTGTGTGAGCCAGGATCTCCAATTTCACCCCATCATACCCTGGAGGTGCCCCACTGTCCATCATCAGTTGAACCGGACGCAAGGCGGCTTTCTGCTCGAGAAGCCGCTCGAGCATCAGGAAGGTGGAATTCCACCGTGTGGAGACATCCTGGTCCAGCTAGGGCACCAGGGAACCTTGCTCCGCCTGCTTCTCCCAGAGGAGCTCACTGCCCTTAACGCTCTGGTTAAAGAACCATGCCAGCTTTCTCCCCCGCTTGATCAGGGAGCTGAGGGTGCCTGCACCAAACCCCTTCTCCCCAAAGCCCAGAGCATCCCTGACCACCAGGTGAAGGGTGTGTGCAGTGCAAGGGCTGCTGGTGAAGCCCCCATCGTGGACTGCCTTCAGTATGTTGGCCGCGTTGTCTGTCACCACACATCCCTTGGTGAAGGGCATGCCTGGCATCCTCACCATGGTGGTCAGGGCTGCCTCGATGTTCTTAGCGGTGTGGGGGTTATCCATTACTTGTGCCTGAAGCAGGGCCCACCTATACCCTGCATCGGGACCCCTCCTGCCACTCCCCAAAGCTGCCTCTGGGTCCTTCCACTAGCGCGCCACCACCGCCAGGTAGGCGTGCTGCGCATTTCTACTGGACCACAGGTCTGTGGTGAAGTGTACCAGCCCCTGCCAGCTGCTCCCTCACCCGCTCCTTCAAAGCCCTGTACAGCTCTGGCACCACATTCTGACTCAGGGTGGTGCGGGATGGCAGCTTAAACTGGGGGGCCAAGAACCCAATCAGCCACTTGAAGCCCATGTCCTCTACAATGGAGAAGGGCTGCCCATCCAGCGCAATCGTTTCGCCCAACAGGCGCCTGGCTTTCTCTTGAAACCCACGCTGTCCTCCAGCTGCTGATGGCCTTGGCAGCTGCCCCCACCCCAACTCCTCCATGGTGGACTGATGCTGCTGGTGAGGCTCCTGCTGCTGTTCTTCCCCCCTAGCAGGAATACTGCTCCTGCTGCTTGAGGCAGCAGTTGGTGCAGGACGCTTGCCCGCTGAAGGAGGCAGGCGACTGGTCACTGCAGTCGGGAACCCACTGACATCCACTTTCCCTGCCTTCCCGCTTAGCATCAGAGGGATGTGGCATGATTTCAGGTGCCTCACCATGACAGTGGTCCCAAGGTTGGCGAGCACCTGCCCACGTTTCACCAGCTTATTGCACACAGTGCACTGCACCTCCCTGTGATCATCCGCCCTCACCAGCTTGAAATGTGCCCAGACAGAGGATTCCCCCCCCCCGCCTTCTGGCCTGCTCCGGGTGACGCACTGCTGCTGCCAGCACTGCTGGGAGGGGCAGAACTTGGTGGAAACACAGCTCTGGGAGGAGGGACAGCCATCGCCTCAGCTCCAGACATCTCCTCTGTGGGACTAGTGTCTTCTTCTGCCTCACTGTCCTCAATCACTGATGTCCCGTGAAGGGGAGTACTGGGACCCTGAGGCTTGACTTCCCACCATGCTACAGCCACTCTCCTCCCTGTGCCCTTTAGAGCTGCTACTGCTGCTGCTGCTACTCCTCTCCCTGCTGCCATTGCCTGGGGATCAGGCCCTGCCTCTAGCAGCCAGGGTGGGATCCACCAGCCCTGTACTGCTGGGGATCACCTCAACAATAGGGGACATTGGTGGCCCTGGAGGAACATTCAAAGCACCTGCTCCAGCAGCAGAGACAGCCACAGCCTCATGTCCTCCAGGCCTTCCAGTGCCCTGTGTGGCACTGGAGGATGCTGGCAGGAGGCACTGCTGAACCACCCCCAGACTAATGCCACTGCTGGGAGCCTCTGAACCCTGTCTCCCAAAATCATGCCTGCAAAGCTTGGGGCATGGTGATGGGCTCTGACTGCTGCTGCTGCATGCTGCCACTCTTCTGGCTCGGTCCCTACCACCACCTCTGCCATGTGCCCCATTGCCTGCCTTACGGGCAGCAGACTGGCATCTCTTACTTCCCTTCTCCATGTCTTCCAACCAAAATGCACACAACTATTATATATATATAATTCAATTTTTAAAATCTAATATTGTCTACACTAACTCTAACTATAGTATTAACTATTATAAAATCTATGTAAGTAAATATTATATCTAAAGGTCTAGTCCTACAAACACACTCTAAAATATCAAAACTGAATAACTACACACTAACACTATCTCTATCTCTATAACTAAGCTAACTCCTACAACTATGTATCTATCTATAGTAACTAACTAACTATATCTAATATCTCTATATACAATATTACACAGGGATGGGGGGGAAACACAAAGGACACAGGGAGGGGTAGAAAACTGAAATGAAACCTAAATCAATCTAATAATCCTACTCTAAATAAATCCAAAAACTGGGGAAGGGAAACAAGGATGGAATATATAGAGGGAGAGGGAAAGGATTCAATGTGGGGGGAGGAAGAACACAGGGAGGGGGTAAAAAATAAAAATAACGCCTAAATCTATCTTATCTAATCTAAATAAATGATAATATGGAGGTAAATATGTGGGATGGGTGAAATAGGAGGAGTATGGCAATGGATTAGGAATAGGAAGGAATAGAAACGGCTGGAAGAGGGAGCCTTCTTAAAAGGTCTGCTGTCAGGAACAGTGACTAGCTCAGAAGGTGTTGGAAGGGGGGAGGGCAATGAGTTTTGCTACTTACTGTGCCTGCCTTACCCCAAGCCCCATTGGCTCTGTGCAGCCTAGATCCCCCCCCGTCCCCCATGTCCAATCACATCCTGTGAAGCCAGTGGTCTGAGGAGAAAAGGGATGGTGATTGGGCAGGCTGGCTGCTACTCCAAACATCTCCACCCCTGGTGCCTGGAAGTCTGCTCCTCAGCTGACTCCCCCTCCCTGTCACGTTTGGCCTTCCAGTCACGTTTTTGCTGCCCGACCTCATCCGAACTCGATCCGAACCCACCAAACTGTTTGGTCATTTCAGAGTTCGGTATTGGGTTCAGTTTGGGTTCGGTTTCAGATTCAGTTGTCTGAAAGGACCGCGTTCACACATCCCTATCCATGGCAGGGCTGCACCAGTGCTGAACCCAGTGCTATGCTAACTCGTAAAGGACTACAAGTCTCAGCTAGGAGCTCTGCCACAACCACCCATAAAAAGCTAATGGAAATCCAGCATTTTCTGATGATGTCCATTTTTACACAGCCACTCCCCCCCCGCTGGGTATGCAGGCAGGTGTGCGATGTGTGGGGGCATCCGCATACATGCCATGACGGTGGGTGGGGGGATGGGCATTCGTCTGTGCGAGTAGCACAGGCGGTTGGTTGGGGTGCGTGTGTGCTCCTGTGCAACAGCCACCTCCACCCATCATCCACTCACGGAGCCATCTGACAAACTGGAGGAGGCTCCATGGGTGGAGATGAGTGTGTGTCAGTGAGAAAAGGCACACACCCACCTCCACCCACCGTGGCAGCACACCCTTCCCCCACCCACCACTGCCCTTGTAAAAAGGGCCGATGTTTCAAGAATGAGTGGACAACACCTTGCTGGCATTTTTTTTTTTCAATTCAAGGTTGCAACTATTCTACTGGGTCAGCAGGTGTAATAGTAGATCTTTGGGAGTTTAAGCTCTAGTGCAATTTATTGTGAATAAAGAATTTCTGATACAGTCTGCCAGTCATGGTAGAACTTCATCACCTCTCCCCAGTGTAGTCAAAACAACCCTCCAGGCATACTGAGTATCCATTCCAACAATCAAGCCTTCTGTATTTTTCTTCATGCTGGTATTTTAATCAAGATAAAGTGTTTTGTGCTTTCTCCCTAAATATTTATCTGACGGAAATCGTCTGTTGGATTTAGGAACACTGTTCATACTTCAGAAAAATTCTGGGCCTGGAATGTTAGTTCTTAGAGCTCAATAACCTGCTGAGAGGAATTGCTGTTTGGGTTCTTTCTGATCCTGTAAAAGGAAGTGTAGGTATGGATTACTAGGGACTCTACACAAACATATGTCTCTGCATCTCCCCATCGATTCCTGGATAGAGCCCATGATGTCCAATGAGCGTGAAAGCACTAGCCTGATTCCCTGTTATTTTTGATCTAATCTTCATGTTTCAGAATAATTGCTTAATAGTAGGCTTGTGAGGATTAGCACAGCCAGTTACTGCCATGGATATGGTGTGGCAGCAATGGGTAGTTGTAGTTGTACAATATGTGGCTGCATGAGCTTCATTATGTAGCCCTCAAAATACTGGGCCTCTAGTTCAGTGCCTACATTGATATAATTGGAACATGCCTTTAACTTCTGTAGAAATCTGGAAATCTTTTCCTTCAGTTGCTTTCTCAGCTCCTTTTCTCCTGCAACTTCTTTTGTTCTTTTTATTTATAGAGTACCACCAACCTGCCTGGCGCTGAAAGGTCATGATTAGCAGGGATGACCTTCAAATTTGCAGGGCCCAGGGCAAAGATAAAATGCAGGACCTTTGGTGGCCCCATTCCCTCAAGGGCACCCTCCGTGGGCTCCTAAAGGTGGTTGTGTTTGGGGCCCTGCTGCAAGGGAGTTCAACATACCCTGTTCTAGTGAAAATGGGGCCCCCCATAAGTAAAGAAGAGTGCGGGGCCTGGGGCAGACACCCCAGGTTGCCCTGTGGTAAGGTCGATCCTGATTAGAGATGGGTCCCTTTCCTGAGGGGCTTACAGTCTGGGATAGATAAGGACAGGGAAGCAAGAGAGAGCGTTGTATAGTGAGAGACAAGGGGTGCAACCACATGGGCTGCAGAGGGCCTACTCCTTGCGTGGCCCTATGTCGGAGAAGAATTACTGCCAAATTTGGGGCAAGTGCAGGGACCTGGGCAGATGGTTGTTCCTCCTACGGGGAAGCTGGCCACTGTCTGAGCTCCCACCACATTTGGGGCAGGTGCTCATTCATTTGTCACATGAATGGGCACCTGGCCCTGCCCCAGTCCCCTCCCATGGCCTGAGCAAGATCCTGCCCCTAGCTGTGACATGACTGGGTGCAACGGGTGACAGCGCCCACCGCTCAAAAACCTGCAGTGGAGCTTGTTGTGTGGCAGGGCAGTTGCAGCCTGGCCATACAAGTTGCTCCACCTTGGGCAGCTTTACCCCATTTTGGGTAAAGCTACTACGTGATGCATCCTCGGACTTTTTCTGAGGACACATCGTATAGTAGTCAGCTGTCCACCCCACCCCGGGACGGGGGGAACATTTGGTGACCACTGCTCACATGATGCACTACATTGTGTGACCAAGCTGCCCAGAGTGGGTTAAGGCTACCCAAGGAATGGTAGTCTGCCCATGGAGTCTCATGTGACTTCATCCAGGGATACATTCATGAAGTTGAGAAATTGTAGGTGCATATGCTCAGCTTGCTTATAGGGGGAGAAAGGATGACTGGATCCTGAATGACAGGTTGGAGAGGGAGCATCAGTGCACTGTCTGTGTGGGTGAGAAACTAGGGAAAGCCTGGTGAAAGAGGTAGATTTTTAGGAGGAATTTGAAGGGAAGGAGGTAGCAGATCATATGCATTGTGAGGGAGACAATTTCAGGAGTAGGGGTCAGCATGGGAGAAGGGGCAAAGGCAGATAAAAGAGCAAGAGATTCTGAAGTGGTGGAGCAAGAGATTCTGAAGCATGGTGGAAGAGTAAGAGCAAGATTCATGTGTGGGAAGATAGCAAGAAACGAGGACACACAGAGAAGAGAAAGGCCATAAAAAGCTGTGAGATTGAAAATAAGGAGTTAGTGCTAGGAAAGGAAGCCAGTGGAGGGAGCAGAGAATGTGAATGTGATCGAAATGATGTGCAAGATGGATGACGTTGACTGTGGAATGTTGAACAGAAGACAAAGGGCTCTTCCTTATGGGGCAATATGCGCAGCATTTGCTTCTGGTAAAAACTCTGGGAGGCAAATGCTGTGCAGCTTGTGTCCTGTGGAAAAATAAAGCTGCACAGCTTTGCCTCCAATTATGCAGAGAATGCAGAGCTCCAGCACATTGCCCCATGGGAAAGCGGCCAAAGGGTCAACGTAAGAGTGGGGAAGGCCAGTAAAAAGGAGGCTGTAGTAGTCATCATGATGAGAGATGACTGGAGCGTGGACTAGAGTTTTAGCAGTGGGAACAGCGAGGAAGGGCTTGGGTTTAGCAATATTACGCAGAGATCAATAGCAGACCTTAGTAACATACTGAATAGGAGGTGCACTGCAAAGGAGAGGAAGGAAGTGGTGTGAGGGGGGTGGGGCAAGGGTAGAGGAGAGGGATGAATTCAAGGTTGAGACATCTGACTGAAGGCAGAGAGAAGAGGAGACAATGAGGTTTTTAAGAGGAAAAATGCCAGAAAAACTTGATCTCCGTTTTTGATGGTGTTACAGAGCAATATTTGTAGGAATGCATAGCAACTAGTGAATTCTGGCTTGGAAAATTAATTCCAATTGACTGGGATACGAACACTAGTACAGTGGATTGAAAGCTGAAGGACTTTTTCCCCCAAAGAAGAGAGGGAATAATAAATGACAATATCAGCATAGAAGGGGAGGTCCAAGGGCAATTCTTCAAGGATCTCTGTTAGGCCTGTTTTTATTTAACAGCTTTATAAGTGATCTGGAATAACACACTAATTATGTTCACAGATGATACTAAATTAAGAGGTATTGTTAGCACCAGTGAGGACTGAGAAATAATACAAAGGGACTTAAAGGTGACAGGAGGCAAACAATGTGAGATTCATCTGGGGAAAAAGAACAGAAGCACCAATATTCAATAGGAAGGAGATGCATGAAAAACAGAAATAACAAAAGAGACGTGGATAGTAATAGACAGCAAATTAGATATGAGCTGACAACTCAATATGGTGGCTAAAGAAGGAACAATGCATTTTAAACTACATATGCAGAACAATCGCACTCTTTGTGGAGCCAACAACATAGCATTGTTGCAACTTGACATCACACCTTAAATAGTCTGTTATGCTCTAGGCATCTCAAGAGTGACAAATTATCACCAGATTAAAGTAAATTCCAGTTTGACAAGAAACCCCATACCCAAAGTCTTCTTGAGATTGAGTTTAAAAAACATTTTAAAAAACCCTAGGCATACATAGTTTGATCCAAAGTAGAGTCTAAAAGTAATTCAAAATATATAATTATTAAGAAGGCAGAATGGTAGCAAATGTTATGAAACAGATACTTAAGTTAGGAAGTAATATTATTTTCTCCAAAAATGTCTCAATTTCAAAATTGTTTTGCCAGTTTCTAGATCCAAAGTGATATTTTCAAAACCAATGCAGAAACTTCATTGTCAGAAAAAAATTCAATGCCATTTTTACACTTTTGACATAGTGTTGAATCTGTTGGAAAAATAAATAAATCCAAAAGCATCAGAACTAACATTTGAAATTTGAAAACATATGCCTCCCTTGCTCCATGCCCCTATGCAAGGAAAGCCTCCCTCTCCTCAAAACACACCGGTATTCAATTTAATTAATTAATTTATTTATAATAAAATTTGTATGCCGCCCCCTCCTGCTAAAAGCATCTTGGGGCGGCTAACAACATATTAAAACAATTCAAAACAACAATAATACGATTTAAAACACTATTAAAACACAAAAACAATATACCCCTCCCTAACCCCCCCCTCCCTCAGGGAAAGCACGGCGGAACAGCCAGGTCTTATATTGGGTACTTTCAGACATGACGCTAACCACCCTTTAACCACCCTTGGTGGTTATTTATGCATGTTGCAGGGCTGCATAGGACACCAATACAGCCCTGCAACATGCATAAATAACCACCAAGGGTGGTTAAAGGGTGGTTAGCGTCATGTCTGAAAGTACCCCTTGTCTAAAGAAAGAGGGGAGGTCTGTAATCAGGGGGACCTCCAGCGGGAAGCAGTTCCACAACCGTGGTGTGGCCACAGAGAACACTCTCTGCAAGGTCAACACCCGAAAAACCCGGTGGACCTCGAGGAGGGTGCCCCCAGCCGACCATAGGGGCCGATCCAGGACCCAGAGGGTGAGGCAGTCCCACAGGTAGGTGGGGCCCAGGCCGTTCAGGGTTTTAAAGATCAACACCAACACCTTAAATTGGTCCTGGAAGAGTATAGGCAGCCAGTGCAGAGAACGAAGCACTGGTGTAATATGCTTGCGTCGGCCCGTCCCCATTAGGAGATGAGCTGCCGTACCAGCTGCAGCCTCCAAACCAGCACCAAGGGTAGCCCCACATAGAGTGCATTGCAGTAGCCCAATCTCGAGGTAATAAAAGCATGGACGATCATGACTAAGTCGGAGTTTGAGACATACGGCCGAAACCGACACACCAGATGTAATTGGCAAAATGCCCCTTTCGCCACAGCTGCCACCTAGGCATCCAGGTGGAGCTGTGGGTCCAGGAGCACCCCTAAACTCTGAACCTGAGATACCAGGGTAGGACAGACCCCATCAATGATGGGGGCCACCATTCCCCCAGCCTTCCCCATGACCATCACCTCCATCTTGTTGGGATTTAACTTCAGATGACTCGCCCTCATCCAATCTCCCACAGCTGCCAAGCACTGGGTAAGCACCGAGACATCTGTGCCTGAGTTGGATGAAAAAGAGAGATAAAGCTGGGTGTCATCAGCATCAGCATACTGATGACACCGTACACCGCACTCCCTAACAACCTCCCACAAAGGCTGTATGTACACGTTGAACAAGAGAGGGGACAGAACGGAACTCTGTGGGACTCCACACGGGAGGCACCGGGGATAAGATGAAAAATTACCCAGGACCAAATGCTGGACTCTCTCAGCCAAGAAGGAGTGGAACCATTCAAGAATGGTCCCGCCAATCCCTGCTTGGTCCTGCAGCCGAGTCACCAACAGCTCATGGTCAATGGTATCAAATTCAGCCGAGAGATCTAATAGGATCAAGAGGGTCGAATGACCCGGGTCCAACTCATGGGAGAGGTCATTGACCAAGGCCACAAGTGCAGTCTCTGTGCCATATCCAGGGCGAAAACCTGACTGCGAGGGATCGAGAAAGTTAATTCGGTCCAGATGCCCCTGCAACTGCTGAGCCACCACCCGCTCAACAATCTTCCCTAAAAAGGGAAGGTTAGAGACCGGCTGATAGCTGGCCAGGATGCCAAAGTCCAATAATGGCTTCTTGAGCAGGGGCCGCACCAGTGCCTCCTTAAAGCAGTCTGGCACCCTGCCCTCCCCCAGGGAGGCATTGACAATCCCTGCCAGCAACGGTCCTAAAGTCTCCCAGCTGGCCTTAACCAGCCAGGACAGGCATGGGTCTAATTCACAATAAGTTGCTCGGACAGATCCCAGGGCATCCCCCACATCTGAGGATGACACATTCCAAAATTCATTCCACAAAACAGGACAAGGCGGGGCTTTTATTGCCTCTGGTTCACCCACTGCTGAAAGTGTTGCGTCAAAACTGTGGTGGATCTGAGTGATTTTTGGAATGGGCCCAGGAACAAGAAATGGACTTTGCCCCCCCATCACCATAGACACCCCAGTCCATCTCCCTCCCCTCTTTCCTGACCTCAATGTCCTTATTGCATAAAACTGTCAACCAACGTACTTATTAAATTAAATGTTATTTATTAAATAAAATTACAGGGTAAAGAAAACATGTACTCAGCTACTGTAATGTCCTCTTCCTTGATTTTAGCTTCGCAAACACATCAGTTATTTTTGAAACAGCTAGTCAGTGCCTCCAGCACTTCTCTTTCCCCCAGCTAGCCAGCACCCCAAAGTCCCTCCTCTTCCCCCAAAAGTCCCCTCCTCCCCAGCTAGCCAGAACCCCAAAGCCCCATCTCTTCCCCCAAAAGCTCCCCTCCAGCTAGCTAGCACCCCAAAGCCCCTCTCCTTCTCCAAAAAGCTCCCCTCCCCCAGCTAATGAGCATCCCAAACCAAAGCCCCTCCTCTTCCCCCAAAAGCTACCCTCCTCCCCCAGCTAATGACGACCCCAAAGCCCCTCCTCTTCCCCTCAAAGCTTCTTCCCCCAAAAGCTCCCCTCCTCATAGCCCAAAAGCTCCCCTCCAGCTAGCCAGCACCCCAAAGCCATTTCCCCAAAAAGCACCCCAAATCTATTTCACCCAAAAGTCTCTTCCCTCAAAAGCCATTTATAAAACATATATGTTGCAGGGTATGCATTGGTGCCAATGCAGGCCCTGCAACATGTATGTTTCGTAAGTGGCCTAGAAAAATATACCTAGGTGGCAACTCTAGTCCAAGCCCTTCCACAACTAGCCAGTGCATCAAGGTTCCCTCTTCAGACACCCCACTCAAGGGCATAAAACGTGAGGGATTGGGGGGCCATGTGGAGAACAGCCACCTTTGGGGAGCCCAATATGTTGAAGGTGAGTGCCCCCTGCGCATTGGGTTCTGAGGGGAGATGTGCCCCCCACCCGCTTTCTCCAACTGATTGGATTCAGCTGGGCAGTTGGGGCTGGGTGACTTGGCGGGAGGTTCCCTGGGTCATTTGGCATGGGGGGGAAGCTCTCCCTTCTCCACCTACTGCCTCTCTCAGTTGTCATCGTCCTGTCCTGCCTCCCCCTGGGGGGAGTCCCCCTAGGAACAGTCTCCACTCCTGCCAGGCTGTTACCCACAGGGGGGACCCCCAGTCTAGTCTCACCCCAATGCCCCCCCCAAGCGGGGCTCCTCGCCTAACTCCAACTCGGCGGCCTCCATCCAGAAAAGCCTCGGTTTCTTCTGGGAGACATGCCTGCCCCCAGCATCCTTAGCAACCCTCCTTAAAGGAGCCGGAGTCCCAAGCTTCCCCATCATTCCCAGACCAGGGAGTCCCAAAGCTTGGGTTCATCCTTTCCTGCAGATTCTCCAAGGGATCTGTGGGGTAGCCCCCTCATTCCAGCAGTCCTCATTGTCCACGGGTCTTTGCCCCCTCACCCATCCTCATTGTCCAAGGGTCTTTGTCCATCACCCATCTGGCCCAGCCATGTGGATTCCCCCCCAGGGGACTCCTGCTCCCAGGCCCCCGCAGAAACTGTGTCAGGGGTGGACGCACTGCTGCATGGTGTGCTTTGGAGAGCCCGGCTGCATGCCGTGGTTTCCCGGCTAGTTCTGGGTGCTCCTGACTGATGGACCCGGCATTTCCCCCCATGCTCCCCTTCTCTCCCTCCCATTAGCCAGTGCCCCCAAATCCACTTCTTACCCAGATTAAGGGGGCAGATAGAGAGACTTCATTCTCCGTCCTTCGAAATGAATCTGCTACCACTGCCAGTGCCTGCACCGCTAGTCGCTTTGTGCTTCCGCTTGCCTGTCTGCCTTATGTGCTGTGCTGCCGCTGCAGTGCTTGAGCTAGAGACTGAGGATGCTGATGCAGGTGCAGGTGCAGTACACAACATCTTCCGCAATACCCACACGGCACGTTGCGTTGGCATCAGGGAGGCGGGGCTTAGAGTTCAGCCCAACCAGCGGTGAGGCATGGAACTGGCAGGGGAGGGGGCTCCATTTGTCAGCCAGCAGGGGGGTGGGAGGGAGGCAGACTGGCCGGGGGGAAGAACTTAAGTTGTTGAACTTAATTTTAAAAACATCAACAAAATACTCAGGGACAGGCAGCTGGGGCCTGGCGGATTAGCTACCATAGGGATGGGCCCCCAGCCACAGTGGGCCCTGAGACAAATGTCCTGGCTGTCCCTATGGTAGCTACAACCTTGAGGTGGAGGGAGTCCGGACTGACAAGTCCCCTCACCAACTGGAAAAGCTCCGCCGGGCGTGAGTTAGCAGACGCAATGAGGGCAGCAAAGAAAACTTTCTTTGCTGCCTGCACCGCCATGGCATAGGTACATAACCAGACTCTATGCTGCAATCGGTTAGCTTCAGCATGTGAGTGATGCCACGGTCGCTCTAACTGCCGCCCTTCCCGTTGCATACGCCGCAGCTCCTCCGTGTACCACGGGGACCTGTGTTGTCGGCAGTTCAGGAGTGGACACCTGGGAGCCACAGTTAGTGGCCTCCACCAACATCGAGATCAGAGGATACATCCCATAAAGCAGTCTGGAACCTTCTAGATTCCATAAGCCATCGGGGGTGAACCATCCTAACTGGTTCTGCGCCCTCCTGGGGACTGACATGCGCCAGGATACCAGCCCGGAGGAGATAATGATCTGTCCATGACAAGGGCTCTGCTGACACCTCCCACACTGATGGATTCCCCGCCTCAAGGCCTGTGTAAAAAACAATGGCTACACTCCCCCCCGGTCCCCCAGCCGTGGCTGATGCTGCATGGAGTACCCAGCCAGAACAAGGTCAGCCAGTATAGGCCCCGACTCATTGTCCAGCCAGGTCTCCATGATACATATGAGGTCAGCCACCTGGTCCAGGATCATCTCCTGGACCACAGTTGACTTGTTGGCTACCGACCTCCCATTCATCAGCAGCAAACCAAGGCCAGGGGCCCTCTGATCCTTAATCACCTCGCTGCCTGCCTGCAGGATAGTGAGCGGGACAGGAATATAACATCTGTCCTGCCTCACCGCTCTAATTTACCTCCCAGAGGGACCATAATTCCCCCAGCCCAAGATGACCCCTATAGCTGTGGACCCCCCAGTATGCCCTCCAACCCCCTGGAGGATGTCCTGCCAGCCTCCCAAGGGAGACCCCCACCCACTACTACACCACCTACCCTCTTCTTGCATCAGAAGGCAGTTCCCCCTCCCCCAGGGGCTGTGCCCCTGCCCCCCTCCCTCACACCAAGGGGGACTGCCCCTCCTCCCCAACCCAGTCCCTTCATCCCACTTCCCCATAAAACAAGAAAGCCATCCCCCCCACCCCCTTGCCCTAATTTCCTGTACCCCCTGCCAATTATCGATTGCGCTCTGGCCCTCCCGGTTCTGCTAAGGGTGATACCTAAGGGCCCTTTGGTGCGGCTCTAAGGCGTACTGCCTGTGATGCGGGCGGCTGGCCAGCTAGCTGCTTTTGGCCTCACCGGGCTGGAAACTGGATGTGCACCCTGGCTCCAACAAAGGGAGGGGGTAGATGGTACCTGGGGCCAGGCAGTGACAGCGGCACAAGTCGGGGGAGGGGGGCAGGATCCATGACACAGCCCTGAATATGGCTCCAGCGGTGATGGCAGCAGCGGCAGGTAGGTTGGTGACAGCATCATCATCAGCTTTTGTGCCACAGCCAGCCAGCCGCTTTTGGCCTCGCTGGGCCAGAAACCAGATGTGCACCATAGTCCCACCCCCATCCTCCAACAGGGGGAGTGGGTAGATGGTACTTGGGGCTGGATGGTGACAACAACACGAGTCTTTGGGGGGCCGGGAGCCCTGACACAGTCCTGGACCCCAAATACGACTCCCGCAGCGACAGCAGCAGCGGCAGGTAGGTTGGTGACGATGGTGGCATCAGCTGTTGTGCTGCAGCCAGCCGGCTGCTTTTGGTCTCGCCGGGCCAGAAACTGGATGTGAACCCTGGCAACACAGCCCTGGACTCTGAATCCAGCTCCAGCAGCGGCGGCAACAGCGGCAGATAGGTTGGCAATGGCCTGGACTGGACCTGAATTCAATTCACCTTTTCAATTCACCTTTTATTTGTATCCTGCTCTCTCTCACCTACAGCAACTCGAGGAGGCTAACAACAAAGGTAGAACATACAAAATAATTATAACTATAATTCAGTACAAAAAACCTAACCCAATAACCCCTCAGTTTATCACAATATATCATAATCATGATCTTTCATCATCAACCTATTGTTCTATCCCTGCTGCCACCAGGGAAGAACCAACACAATTTCAGCCCAGACTCCTGCTGTCACCAGGAGAAGGGCCCAACCTCACTCCAATTCATAATAATATACAACAATATTGATTATTCAATATATAACAATAACTCACATATCTATCAATACAAAACAACCCAGTCCTGCCACAATAATAATCCCTCCTCCATCCCTTCCCCTGCTGCCATCAGAGGTCAGTACTAAGGGAAAAACCTCCCCCTCTGTCAGTGGGGAAAGGGAAGGGGGTCACAGGAACTGTGGACCCGGGGAAGGTCAGAAAGGGTGGTGTGAGGCACGGGTTCCACCCAGCACAACGCTCAGTGGCAGGAGAGTTGCCAAAATGCCTGTCAGGATAGTGGTTGGGCTGTAGATCCTACATAAGGATCGGCCCCTATCATCATAGGGCACCAAGCAGAGACTACTGGGGGCCCTGCCCCACCGTTCAACCATCCAATACCAACAATCACACCACGAGGGGGGATAGGGGAGTGCAGTGGCCAATGTGCGAGTAGGAGGTAGGGGTCCCGGGGAGTCAGGGAGGAATGGAGACCTGGTAAGACACCCACAAGAGAAGGGAAGGTCCCAGGAGGGGGAGAGGCAGACCCTCGCACTCGAACACTCGCTCTCTCACTCACACAGACACTCCACAGGGTACAAGAGGAATAATCCACTCACCAGCCCATGCAGTCTCCATGTCACTCTTTCAGGAAGGAAGGAAGGGCTCAGGGGGGTCAGGAAAATAACAAGGCAAGTCACACAGCAATGCTTTCAGTCCAGGGGCCAGTCTCTGATCACCGGCGCTGCTTGTGCCATGGTGCCAGCATTTATGCTGCTGGCCACACACTCTCTGCGTGCCAGGAGGCTCTGCGTGCATCGCGGTGGAACTGACCCTGTTCCTACATCCTGCGGGGCATGCGCAGGAAGTCCCAGGGCCAGAACTGTCTGAGGGGTTGGGGGAATTCCCCCGACATGCCGTGGTTTCCTTCTGGAGCTGCAGCGTCACATGGCCTTGGGGCCAGCATTGGGTTCGCTGCCTTTTGGCAGCCCCGCAGTGAGTACCCACGGCGCCCAGAGGAGGGGCCATATCTCACAGTACCCCCCCACAACCCCCCTGGCCAAGGCTCCAGGAAGGTCCGGGTTTCTCAGGATGCTGTCGGTGGAACAAGCGAACAAGGTGGGGAGCCGAGACGTGTGAGGCAGGCTCCCAGGAGCAGTCGTCAGGTCTGAACCCTGCCCAATCAATCAAGTAGTGTGGTCACCCATAGCACATCTTAGAGTCAAGGATCGCCTTCACCCTGAAGTCCGGAGCATCGGAGACCTCAATGTCTGCTGTCAAGGGGGGAACCCTGTCCTGGCCAGGAGGCGTCGCCTTCTTAAGAAGGGAAACATGGAACGTAGGGTGGATACGTAAATGGGGTGGCAAGGCAATTCGGAAGGTAACCTCATTGAGCTGTTTCTTAATTGGGTAGGGTCCAAAGAATCTATTGTCAAGTTTCTTCGATGGTCGTGTTGATGGGTAGTGGTGTTTGGCTATCCAAACAATCTCCTGGTTGTAGAGGAGGAGCAAAGCATCAATGTTTATCAGCTTGTTGCCTGTAACGTTGTCGGGACTGGGATAATGTGGTTTTGGCTAAGACTTGAGCGCGCTGGATATGGTGGAGGAGAGCGCCTGCGGTGGGAAACTTAATGGCAGCAGTATCCATAATCCCTATCTGGGGGTGGAATCCATAGCTCACAAAGAAGGGAGAGTTCCCTAGCGAGGCATTCATGGCGTTGTTATGTGCAAATTCTGCCAATGGAAGCCAGGCGTACCAATCATCCTGAAGGTAGTTAATATAACAACAAAGATATTTCTCAAAATCTTGGTTGATTCTTTCTACCTGTCCATTGGCTTGAGGGTGGTAGGCGGTCGTGAGTTTCAATTGGACATGTAGTGCTGCAAACTCGCTTATTATTTCCAGTGGCCAACCATGCAATTTTACCACATGTCGAAGGAATAAAAGGGCTGTCCGGTAGGCAGTGGGTAAACCCTTACAGGCAATAAAATGGGCCATTTTAGTAAAATGGTCTACGACCACACACACTGTAGTGTATCCTTGTGAGGGAGGTAAGTCTATGATAAAATCTATCCCCACCCATTGCCAGGGTCCTTGTGGTGGCTCAGCTAGTTGGAGTAAGCCGGCTGGGGCTTGTCGGGGTGTTTTGGTACGGGCACAAGTGGCGCAATTGGTGACATAGCGTTGCACATCGGAGACCAAGTTGGACCACCAAAATGTCAATCAGATTGACACGTTCGACCCCAACCCTGCTGGGGGGGGCGTCATGATGGGCCCACAGGATTTGAGGATAACATGATGGGGGAGTGAATATGAGACCATCCTTTTTTAGAAGGTTTGCTTCTTCTATGTGCAAGGGATCGGTGGATGGTAATAATTCTCAGGCTGTAGCCTGGACCAGGGATTCATGAGAGATAAGGGTAGTCGCAAACACCTTCCACTCCAAAAGGGGTCCTTGTTGTTTTCTATCCTCAGAAGCCCCTTCGTGATACTGATAAAGAGCGCCGGCAAGGACATTAAGTTTTCCTGGCTGATAGCTGATAGTGAAGGTAAACCTTGCAAAGAAAACAGCCCAGCGGGCATGTCGTCCATTGGTGATTTGCACAGACTGTAAATATGTTAAATTTTTGTTACCACCCTGACCGGATGGGGTACGCCTTCAAGGTAGTGTCACCATGTTTCGAACGCCACCTTGATGGCGAGAAATTCCCTATCAAAAATCATATAGTTTTGTTCTGCTGGTGTGAGTTGGCAGGAATAATACGTGCAGGGTAGCATGTGGTGATGTAAAGGTTCATCCTGAGAGAGGACTGTGCCCAGCGCCTTGTTGGATACATCCGCCTCGACTTGGAAGGGTCGATGAAAGTCTGGGTGCCGCAATACTGGGACTGACATGAAAATCGACTTGAGAAATGTGAAACTGTGCTGTTGCTCTGGGCCCCAGAGGTATGGTTGTCCTTTCTTCAGGATCTGTGTTAGAGGTGTGGTGATTTCTGTGTAATTGGTAATATACTGCCGATAGTAGTTTGTACTGCTGAGAAATCTTTGTAAGGGTTTGACTGCCTTTGGTGGTGGCCAATGCTGGATGGCATCGAGCTTGCAAGGATCCATCTGTATTCCTGTAGGGGTGATGATGAAGCAGAAGAATTCGATCGAGGTTAGGTGAAAGGTGCACTTCTCCAATTTATAATATAAATGGTGTGACCTTAAGTGCTGGAGAACTTTACGCACGTGTTCCATGTGTTGTTGTTGTGTTGTTGAAAATACAAGGATGTCATCCAAATAGGTGATCACAAAGATATCGAAAAAGATGGCAGAGAATATCTTTTATGAAATGTTGGAATGTCACTGAGCATTTGCTAGCCCAAACGGCATGACCAAATATTCAAAGTGTCCATAACGGGTTCGGAAGGCAGTTTTCCATTCGTCCCCCTTCCGAACCCATACCAAATTATAGGCCCCCCATAAGTCCAACTTGGTAAAGATGTAAGCCCCCTGCAATTGATTCAGCAACTCGGGAATCAGGGGAAGCGGGTACCGGTTTTTCACCATTATCACATTAAGACCCCGATAATCGATGCAAGGAAGGAGACCCCCATCTTTTTTTGGAATGAAGAAAACTGAGGCACCTGCAGGTGAACAGGAATGTCGAATGGTTCCATTCTCTAAAACTTCATCAAGGTACTCCCGGAGCATTTCCAGCTCGGGGTAAAGAGCGCATAAATACGCCCAAAGGGTGGTTCCGTCCCTGGTTGAAGTTCTATAGGACAATCATATGTTCTATGCGGGGGCAAGGTGATAGTGGTTTGTTTATTAAAGATGTCCTCATACTCTTGGTATTCCGAAGGCAATCGAGAAGGGGTTGGTGCTAGGGATTGTGCCAGCACCCCGGTTTGATGTACTCCCGGTGCCGGTCTGCAGCAGGTGTGTAAGCACAACTCGGAGGTCCAGCAGATCTGGTTGTCACCCCAAGATATCTGGGGATTGTGTTTATGTAGCCAGGGCAATCCTAGCACTACTGGAAATAGGGGCATACAGACCATGTCGAACATGAGGTTTCCCTTATGGTGCTACATGATAGGGCCAGCATCTGTGACATGATGGGTCCAGAAATTAAGGGAGACCCATCAATGGTGTGGACCGGTTCAGGTACTTGCTTCGGTTCTATGGGAATTGCGTAAGTGTGCACCAAGCCTCCATCCACAAAATTGCTGGAATCCCCATAATCCACAAGAGCCCATTGGATGATGGAATGTGAAGGGGTGAGCTGTAGAGCCACCGGGATCTGTAGGTGGTGGGAAGGTGCAACTGTAGTGAATTAATAGACTGATTGAAGCACCAAGAGAATATTGTACACATCTGTATATGTTTTATTTTCTTGCTTTATGCTTCATAGTAACTTTTAGTTTAGGAATATTGAAAATGCCTATTAGGAGAAAAACAGGCTGGCAAGAGGAGAGAGAAATATGCTGACAGGGATATATTCTTGTCATCTAGAAAGAGAGGCCTAGTAGTAAGAACTGTCCATTCCCAGGATATGACTGTACTTCAAAGTAAATAATAAACAAGAAAGAAGGTTACAGGAACAGATATGGATTGAGCAATGTAAGGAGAAAATGGCCTGGCCAGACAGTGAGACTCCTCAGAGAAAGGGGCATGGGTAACTCATGGTCAAGGATCAGGCCTCCCATCTGCAGGGAGGGATAGGCAGGATCCAACTGGTCAGTACATCCCATAATGACAGTGACTAAGCAGAAAGTACTCCAGATCTGAAAAGCCAATGGGAGAACTTCCCAGGCTTAGCACTGACAGTCCAGCACTCTGGATAATCATAAGGCAATCACTGGATAAAAAGGCCAGCCCTAGACAGGGAACGTGCCTTGCATGGTTCCCTCTGACTGGTTTCTCAGGTAGCCACCAGTTGATCGATGG
This sequence comes from Sphenodon punctatus, assembly GCA_003113815.1. Lineage (NCBI taxonomy): Eukaryota > Metazoa > Chordata > Lepidosauria > Sphenodontia > Sphenodontidae > Sphenodon > Sphenodon punctatus. Next base: position 4,480,199 of record QEPC01009281.1, read on the forward strand.
TTGGACCTTTCCGATGCTCTCAAAGGCTGTGAAAAGCCAGACCTCAGCAGCTAGGTTCCTAGATAGACCTCAATTGGGCTCCCACCCTGCCTCTCCTCTCGAGACCAGACCTGAGACCTCTGATGTGTAAGAACACATGCATATGTATTTGTGTGTGTGTGCTTGGCATTAGAGTAGGTGAAGGCTATTGCTAGATGCAACTTGCAAGTGTATTGGTGCTATATTACTGCTATATTCTCAGTTCTTTCTACATTGATATAGTAATAAACATCTGTCTATTTGAAGGACTTGTGATCTGTTTCATAGTGCCTCTGCCCAGATCCTGGAATTGGGAGCTGCCTGCCAGGGGTCTAAGTCCTGTCCCTGGTAGGATTGATAGAGAACAGTTCCAATTCATAACATAGCTACAATAGAGGGGATGGATTTCTGGTCTGGGGTGTCCCCTGCCCACCTCAGCTGTTGACGTTTCCCACTCCATGCTGGGATGGGGGCAATGCAGGGCAAGCCTGGATAAAATGCGAGGTGTCCCCGCAATAATAGCATGTGCGGGAGTGCCGTTGTCTCTCCCTCTCCTCGGTTGTTAGCGGGCCTTGAACGGCTCCTACTTGCATCAGTTCTGGCTCAGAGTTTTTGTTGGCATTGAGGCTCGGGGCCGGGCCGACCATAGGCCGAGTAGGGTATGGCGGTCGCGATTCCTGTCATCGCTCTCGTCGCCGCTCTGCGAGTCTTTCCTCAATTTGCAAGGCAAGGATGGAGAGCTGCTCCCAGGTATCTGGGAGAGTGGTGAAGGCTAGCTGGTCCTTCAACTCGTAATTTAGACCTCTACAGAATATGACCCGCAACACCTCAGGGAACCAATGAAGTTCAAATGCAAGTTGCTGAAAGTGAGTGATATACTCGACCACACTGCCTTTGCCTTGTTTAATGGTCATGAGTTGCCCCTCCGCATCTCGTGTTCTATGAGGGTGATCAAAGCGAAAAGTCAATTGTTTTATAAATTCCACATAATCCATGAGTAAGGGGCTTTTCCCATTAAGCAGGGTGGTGGCCCATTCCAAGGCGACTCCCCCAAGGTTGCCAATGACAAAGGCCACCTTTGTCTTGTCCATGGAGTAAGTCTTGGGCTGGACCGTGAAGGTCAGCTCGCACAGGGCTAAAAACCCTTGGAACTGGTAGCAATCCCCTAGAAATTTCTCCACCTGGGGTTCCTTAGGCTCCTGCAGGGCACAAGCCCCTCATTCTGAAGGCTCTATTGGGGGTTGGGAAATCTGGATGGGTGGTGCTGGCACAGGAGTGGAGCGGGTCATGGTATTGGCTACTACTGCCACCTCCAATTCTGCTTGCTTGGCCTTGACATTCCTTATTTCCATGGCCAAGGATTGGACGGCTCGGACTAATTCCCCAAGTTCTTGCACCACGCCCATGCTAAAAGGGGTCCTTCTCTCTAGAGAGGGAAGGGTAGATGCTGGTGATACTGTCAGTGGGGAAAAGGAAGGGGGTCACAGGAACAGGGGGCCCGGAGAGGGGCACCCATGGTGACGGAGGATGGAAAGGGTGGCGTGAGGCACGGGCTCCACCCAGCACAATGCTCAGTGGCAGGAGAGTTGCCAAAATGCCCATCAGGATAATGGTTGGGCTGTAGATCCTACACGAGAATCAGGCCCCTATCTTCATAGGGCGCCAAGCAGAGGCTACTGGGGGCCCTGCCCCACCGTTCAACCACCCAATACCAACAATCACACCACGAGGGGGGATAGAGGAGTGCAGGGGCCAACGTGCGGGTAGGAGTTAGGGGTCCTGGGGAGTCAGGGGGGAATGGAGACACAGTTAGGCACCCACAAGAGAAGGAAGGTCCCCGAAGGGGGAGAGGCAGACCCTCACACTCAAACACTCGCTCTCTCACTCACACAGACACTCCACAGGGTACAAGAGGAATAATCCACTCACCAGCTCATGCAGTCTCCATGTCGCTCCTTTGGTCAGGAAGGAAGGAAGGGCTCAGGGGGGTCAGGAAAATAACAAGGCAAGTCACACAGCAATGCTTTCAGTCCAGGGGCCAGTCTCTGATCACCGGTGCTGCTTGTGCCCAGGGCTGGCTCGAGGCATGTGCCACTGGTGCCCAGGCACATGGCCCCGCAGAGGGAGGGAGCCCCGCAGCACTGACGCTGCGGGTTGGAGAGGGAGTCGGGACACAGCCGTTTTAAAAAATGTTTCCCCACCCCCATTGGCAAAGCCTGCTGCCTGGCCGCCTGTCCCGTCTTGTTTTTTTTTCCCCCATGGCCCTGCCCCTCCCCTCCCTTCTGCACCTCTGCCTCCTCCGAGCACCCGATGCTGTCTGCCCCATGGGGAGAGTGAGATCAGGCAGCCGGGCCAGGGCTACTCATTGCTCACTTCCTCTACCAGAGGGAGCCAGCCTTTCCTTAGGGTCGGGAGGGGGAAGGTAGCAAGCTCGCCTCCCCCAGCCTGTTGTCTGCCCTGTGGAAAGAGGGAGAGTGGTCAGACTAGGCAGCCGGGCTGGGGTTGCTCAGTTCTCATTGCCTGCCTCTACCGGAGGGAGCCTTTCCTTAGGGAGGGGGAGGGTAGAAAGCTCGCGCCCCCCCCCCGCCTGCTGCTGTCTGCCTCCAGGGCCGGCCCCAGGCATGGGGACCCCATCCCTCACCTGCCTCTCCCTGCTGTAGCACTGAAGCAGCAGCAGCTGGGGCAACCAATGGGACTGGTAGATAAAGCTGTTTGTTTACAAACAGCTCCTGCCCAGTGCTGATCAGAAGGTTGCTACCTTGTAAAGAAGGTTCTTCGAGATGGCATCTAACATTCTCATAACTGGATTGTGCACACTCACCCTATTCAAATAATAGCCACATGATGGTCTCGAGCTCCTCTAGTATAAAAAGTGCTCTCCCCCCTCAGAATGACAGTTCCTTCCAACCCTTTCTAGAAATATAAGGAAAAAATTCCATGTAAAGCTGGATGGGTGGGTGTTGTGAGAATGTTGGAAGCCATCTCAAAGAACTTTATTTACAAGGTAGCAACCTTCTGTTCTTCTTCGAGTAGCTCCTCACATGCTATTTTTACATGGCTCCACCGGGTGGGGAGTCCGTGGGCGCACCAGTGTGTGGATGGGGCCTGCACACGCATCCCCACTCACCTACCACTCATCCACACCCACATAGTAACCACCGTTTCCCCCGGTTGCTCTGTGCATGGGGATGAGTGGGGGGGGGGGGTGAGTGGGGATGTGTGTTAGGTGGGCGCACATGATTTAAAACGAACGTGCAAGGAAACTATACATTTCAGTGCAGCCATAAGGTTCCACTGGCCTTTGGGGCCCCACAGAAAGGCTTGGCACATGGCCCCTGAAACCCTTGCGCCAGCCCTGCTTGTGCCATGGCGCCAGCGTTTATGCTGCTGGCCACACCCCCTCTACGTGCCAGAAGGCGCTGTGAGCATTGCGGTGGTGCTGACCGTGCTCCTACATCCTGCGGGGCATGCGCAGGAAGTTCCAGGGCCAGAACCATCTGAGCGATTCCCTCAATGTACTGGGGTTTCCTGCTGGAACCACAATGTCATGTGGCCTTGGGGGCAGCATTGAGTTCACTGTTTTTCGGTGGCCCCGCAGTGAGTACCCACGGTGGCCATGGGGGGGGGGCTGTATCTCACACCCTCCCTCATAACTACCCCCTTCATACAGATCCTATTTACCTGCCCCACTCCCCCCTTTTGCCCCCAGCAAACAAAGCTCACTGGGAATAATAGCCCCCCCCAGGTCCCCTAGAGTCCCCCAAGGGCCCCAAAGGGCTGTGCCCTTTGGCCATGGCCCTTTGGTTCATGGCCAGCAGTGAAGCCACAGGCGTCTCCCTTTTATGTCCCCCCAGGTCCATTTCCAGGTCTCAATCAAGTCAGGGGGGAGGGCACCCTAACCTGGGCACACAGGCTTCCTGGCTCCTCCAACCCCCGGTACTAACTGTCCTGATGTTTTTCTCCCCACAGATGGTCAGCGGGGGATACGGAACAGTGGCAACGGCATGAGGAACAGCTCAGCAGGATCGGTGGCACCAACATCACAGGCGGCTCCCAAAGACTCCCAGCCTGATAGGAAAGTGAGTCTTGCTGCATCCCCCTGCAGGCGGCTCCCTTTTATGTCCTCCCAGGTCCACTTCTGGGTCTCAATCAAGTGGGGAGGAGGGAGGGTCACACCAGGGCACCCTAACCCGGGTGCACCGGCTTCCTGGCTTCCCCAACCCCCAGTACTAACTGTCCTGATGTTTTTCTCCCCGCAGATGGTCAGCAGGGGATCCACTGAAGAATGGTGTGATGTAATCCATCAGATTCAAAGAAATAGATGTGGGGTTTACAGCCCCATGGAAGTTCTTAATTAGCTGCTTTTCAGTGTGAATTCATCACTTGATTGAGGGAACAGAACTTTCTGAGTACCGGACATGATCTTCGGAACTCGGTGATTCTGAACCAAGGACCGTGATCCTTGGTGTATTCAGAAAAAAATTGAATACCGTGTTTTAGTACTAGTTCTGAATTATATTTTTCATCAAAATGTTTTAATGAAAGTTTTGAAACAAGATTTAGTGTAAATTAGAAATAATAAATTGAATATGGTGAATGGAACATATGGGGGAAATATGTGTATTTTCTTCAAAATAAGTCACATTTCACAGTAGAACAGTGAGGATTTTGGAGAATAGATTTTTGTAGGCCCAGTCAATAGGATGACTCAAGTTAGTTAAACATGCATGTAAGAGCTTACAGAATAATGGCTTTAATGTACTTTGTAGGTTGACTAGCATATTTAGATGATGACTTGATTTGAGGTTTCTAGATACTACCATAATAACTACAGTAGGAACAACAACTAGGAGGATTGTGATGCACGTCCTCTCATCTCTTGTGTAATTTGAAACTAAACTGGACAGAATGAAGAACACAACATATTGCAGGAAACAGAGTTGAAAGGACAGGGAGAAGGGACAAGAAGACCTATTGTCACTTTGATTCCAATGTATGAGAGCTTTTTCTTTTTACAGATTGTGGTATATTTCATATGATCAAGGTTTTGTTTAGTATCAGATTTAGCTAAAACTACTTTGAAGTCAATTGGAAGTTTCTCATTGAATTTCTGTGGTTGTTGAATCAGGCCTGTAGTAAGCAAATCTGTTCATGTGTGTTAACAGGATCATGGCTCATGTAAACATGTTAAACCCACCTTTTCTTATTTAAAATAGACAATATGCTCCTTGGTTCCTTTTATTTTCCCAGCATTTCTCTTGAGAAATAATGCAGAGATTTTTATTAGCATGGTGCTGACTTTAGTTTCGTGCAACATGGTTTCATTTTATATTGTATGCTTTCCCTCCATCATAGCATTTATTTCATGTATCAACTCTCTAGGATGTTTTATCTGTTTTATATTCCATTGAATTCTCTGTGAAACTGCACTAGTTTACAATAATTTTATTACTTTATTAATTAAACGTTTTCCAACAAGCTAGCTATGGCATTTCTTATCATCAAGGGTTCCATTAGTTTTTAATGGTGTGAGACAAAATTACCATTTACCCACATGCAATTTAAGAAGCATCATTAACATGGAAAAAGCACCAGGTGGTATTTCTAATAGTTACTGTTTCCTCATTTTTGTTTTTATTTAAAAGGAATAACCGCTTTTGAGGGTTTTTTCCCTTTTGCTGCAACAATGCCACATCCTCACTTTTTAATGCTCTAGATAATTTAAAATAATCTCGTAAGGCTTTATTCAACCATATTTTACTTACATGCACATAGCTTGGTTTGTACACAATGTCTCTATGTAGCTGGGTGGCTGTGTAAGCCTGCACAGCAATCAACAAGAACAAAGAGTAATCTACATGGTCAGTAAGCAGTGTGTGTGCGCGCGCGCGCGAGAGAGAGAGAGAGAGAGAGAGAGTTCATGCTACAGAGAGAGAGAGAGGAGGGGGTGTTCGTGGAGAGGAGAAATTACTGACTTGGATAGCAGAGAAGGAACATTCGTTTGACTGGAAGCAGTTTGGGATGTGGAGAGATGTGACAAGTGGAATGTTGTAAGGATTAGACACTGATTTGTTCAGTTTAAATATTTACACCTGGCAACAACAGTGGAGGTTAGAAACCTCTTGCATATGATGATGTTTTTTTCTTCTTGATATCAAGTGAAATAGAAAAAAGTGGGTGATACAATTGAAAATGGCCTAAGCAGCTTAGATGCATGATCAGATAAGGTGTTTCATGGAACCCAATCTGAAGCAAGAATGTGAGAAAGACAAGGAAGTCACGTTATACAAAACTAAAATATTACACTTAGGCAAAAGGTCAAAATTTCTAAAGCACTTAAGGCCAGTTGTCAAAAGAGAATAGGCACTAACAAGCCAAGCCTACAGCACAGCACGGGCATGGGGCACTTTGAGGATAAGAGCCTCTGAAGCGAACATGTCAGTGAGAGAGGCTTTTGTGGGGTAGATTTTCAGGGAAGAATATGGTAGTTATTAGGCCCATAACTAATGTGGGAGCTGGGTGGTGGGAACTGCTCCTTCTTTAACACCTCCTTCCCAAACACCAGCCTCCTCCTTCCCACCTCTTAAGACGTGCGCCAAGTTTTTCTCTTCAGTTTTTAGTCTGAAGAAATTGCTCCCCTTGTTCAGCCCGCCAACCCCCACGTCACTGTCCTAGTGTCCTAGCTACAGGCCTTTGAATATCAATGCAAGTTAGGCATCTAAGTGTAAAATTTCCCCTTGTATGCTTTGAAACTTTTACCCATTGAGCATAGGAGCAGTAGGAGAATTTAAAATAAAACGAACAAACAAATATGGCAAAAAAAACAACCACCCCAAACCAAAAGCACAAAAAGAATTCTGGGATGTAGGAAAAGATCTTTAATGAGCTGACATTTGGAGTAAAGTGCACCTTTTTGATCAACACTGTTAAAAGAGAGCTGTCAGTTAGTGCAGACAGACATTGACAAAGCTGAATGTCAGTTTTTAAAAAAATACTACAGGTGGATGACAGTTGGAGCATACATTTAAAAAGCTGCTAGAAAAACGAGGTCCCCAGAGTCTATAGTGATATTTATGTGTTTTTCCATGTGAAAATCATGTGACAAGAATGCTATGGAAAATATTTACCTTAAACTAAATGGCAATAATTAAATGGTAACTTAATTACTATATTCTGTTCAATTATACTGAGTGTTGGTTAATTGCTGACGCAGTCTATTTACATGTTAATAAATGCCTGTGGTTGAAGTTTAATTTTCTAGGCCTAATAATGTAAAGTAGGTTTGAAAAAATAATAAACTGATTGTTTCTAGGAGTTGTGATTTCCTGGTGCTGTGTGCCAGTGGCCTGCAAGGTATTGGACTGTCATGATTAATTCCCAGCTCCTTGGAGTCCACATTTTATTATTCTTCACTTGACTTCTTTTGTAATAAGTGATCTGCAGGGAAATTACTAAGGGAAACTCTTGTTCCACAAGCACACATGAAAAAGAGAGAGGATTCTTTACGAAAACCTAGCATATGTGATCTAGGAATGTAAGCAGTGATCCTGCAAATACATACCTCTGATGGCAGTGTCACTGAATTGAAATGATATGCATAAGCATTTGCATGACTAATGTTATAGACAAGGAGGAAAGGTTGCCTGGTAGATATTACAATTTACTATTGAACTTCTGCATGCAAGCTTGGATCCTTCCAGTAAGCATTCTTTGCCCATTGAAGAAGTAGGAAAAAAATATTGGGCTGGGACTTAGCCAAGAGGTCTGACAAATCAAAATTTCACAAACAAGGGTCACTGTGGAGCTATGGTGTTCTTCTGAAATAAGGAATGCCCATTATGTTTTATGGAAGGTACGGTTCTTAAATAAGGAATGTTCCCTTAAATAAAGGGCATCTAGCTAACTTAGGCTGGAGCGATCTCACATTCTTCCACTGGCTTCCTGTATGACATCATTTCTGGGTTAGACTGTTGCATACAACCACTTTAGCTTCTATATGCCAGGTCAAGGTGATGGAGCAGTAGAAGGAGGCTCTATAGCTTTGCTGTGGCCAAGGAATAATTCTTCTGAGGCCAAGCACTGAAGAGTCAGCCCTCTAAGGCCTTTGCTGCTAGTCCATAATTTCATTTCATTTCATTTGTTTGTTTATTTATTTAGTTAGTTTTTTCATCCCACCCTTCCCACAAAGACACAGGGCGGCTTACAAAGATATAAAAAATATAAAAACATAAAAACATGTATAAACAAATATAAATAACTATATAAAAAATGTTTTTTTTAAAAAAACACCACCACCCTAAACTGAGTCCTTCTGATACCTGCAGCGCAAGCTGTATCAGGCTTATAGGTCAAAACCAGCACCTTGAATTGTGCCTGGAAAGCTATTGTCAGCCAGTGTGGTGTAGTGGACAAAGTGCTGGACTTGGACCTGGGAATCTGGGGTTCATATTCTGCCCTCGCCACGAAATCCCTGGGTGGCCTTGAGCAAACCACAACCTCTCAGCCTCAATTCCCCATCTGTAAAATGGGAATGTCTGTGTGTCTGTCTGTCCCTGTGTTCCCCTCATCCTTGTCCATCTTAGATTGTAAGCCCATTGGGCAGGGACCTGTCTTTGAAAACCAGTTACTGTAAAGCACTGCATATGCCTAGTAGTGCTATAGAAATGATAAGTAGTAGTAGCCAGTGTAGACTCCAGCACGCTGGTGTAATCTGCTCCTGGTGAACGACCCCTGACCGAAGGTGGGCCACCACTTTCTGCACCAACTGCAGCTTCTGAACAGTCATCAAGGGCAGCCCTGCATAGAGTACATTGCAGTAGTCTACAGGGGCGGCTGGTGGGTTTTGCGGTTGGAGGGGCAGTAAGGCCGGCGGGCTACAGTGGGTAGAGCTGCCATCAGGCCAGCGGGCTATGGTGGGTGGAGCCAGGGCAACGGTGGGTGGAGCCAGGGCATCAGTAGGCGGGGCCAGGGCAACGGTAGGTGGCATAACCCAGCAGCAAGGAGTTCCAAGGGTTATTACATTACTTAATCAAGCAATTCCAGTTAGGTTAGGCATGTTATAATCACCTCCTCTGCCAGGTTTAAAAGAAGGCAGACAACCTTAAACCTCACTTACAAGCAGTTTTAGCAAAGACACACACACACACACA
>QEPC01009281.1:4489465-4525766 GCA_003113815.1 Sphenodon punctatus
GCAGGATGGGGGGAGGTGGGTGCAGGATGGGAGGATGGGTGGAGGGGGGAGGTCGGGTACAGAGTGGGGGAGGGAGGGATCAGTACTCTTACCTCCTTCTGGAGTTCCAGCGGTGGCGGTTCCCATCTGAAGGCAGGGGAGGAGGGAGTTTAGTTTTTTTTTTAATTGTCCACGTGTCACTGTGGAGCCAGGAGGTGCGGCCAATTAAATAATAATAATAATAATAAAAATAAAAACCACATTTCTGCCTTACTGCTCCCCCTCACCCCCTGCTCTGAGTGGCAGATGGGGGGGAGCGTCAATGGCAGTGGGAAGCGCAGGGAAGTGGCAGTGGGAAGGTGTGCTGTTCAGAGAGCTGTGAACTCTCTGGACAGCACGCCTCCAGGCTGCATGTGTGGCTGAAGCAGGGAGGAGCGCACATGCACACTGCTCCCTGCCTCAGTCCCCTGACCAAGCTATCTCACCAGGGCTGTTAGCACGACCGCCCTGGCGAGATTGTCCATTGCGCCCATTGAGTGCAATGGAAAGGCTAGCCTCTCCCTCCACAGCACATCCTATACATGCTGTGGACAGAGGAGCTCAGCTGCCCAAATCGCGTTTTCCATAGGAAAACGCTGTTTGGGCAGCTGAGCAGCTCAGCCTTTTTGTTCCTTCAGGGATAGCAGAGTGGGTCCCCGAAGGGGGAAGAACAACAGTGACAGCTACAGCAGCCTCTGAAGCAGCTCAGAGGCTGCTGTAGCTGACATAAGCGGTGCGTTTTTAAAAAAAAAATTAAAAAAAATTTTGAGCAGCGGCAGTGGCCCCAGCGGTGCTTTGGGGGGAAGTGCCCCAAATTTCCTGCAGGGGGAACCGCCACTGGTAGTCTAGCCTCAAGGCTACAAAGGCATGGATGTCAGTGGCCAAATCCGAGTCTGGCAAAAAAGGTTGTAGCCTTCTCACCAGATAGTTGGTGAAAGGCCCTCCTGGCCACTGCCACAATCTGACCTTCCAGGCTTAGCAGTGGATCCAAGAGCACCCCAAGACTATGAACTTGAGTGACCAAAGGAGGCTGTATACCATCAGTAACAGGGGTCCCTATGTCCCCAGGTCACATGACCGGGCAACCATCATTGTCTCAGTCTTTTCTGGATTCAGCTTCAATCAGCTCACCAACAGCAGCCAGCACTGGGTAAGCACAGAGACTGCAGGACCCAGGTCAGATAAAAAGGAGAGATACAGTTGGGTGATATCAGCATACTGATGGCACTTCACTTCAAACCTTCTAACAGTCTAACCCAGGAGCCTCAAATATACATTGAACAGCAGGACAAGATGAAGATCTGTAGGACCCCCACAAGTGAGCACCCAAGAGGACGATGAGCTGTCACCCAAGTCCCACTAGGAGTGGGACTTGGGGGAAAATATCAGATACCGGTTCTTGGATTATCAGATTTACCGGTATTACCAGTATCAGATTATTTCCCATTGAAATCAATGGGGAAGTTTTCCCATTGAAATCAATGGGAGAAAAACCAGAAAATACCTACAATAAAAGACATGTCTTGTCTTGTAAAACAGAGAATGACTTCAGTTCAAACTAGTTATTTCCTTAGCCAGACTACAGTAGCCCCAGCACCCCACTACTAAATGTTTTTTTTCACACCATAATACAAACAAACCCAAACAAAGTCATCAAATCAAATCTGCAACTTTCAGGGGAGGACACTAGCACAGTGGCACATCAGTCAATCAGTTTAGTTTGTGTGTTAGGTGCTAGCCAAAGTGACTAGTAGTAGTCTAGCCAGTGGCCAGCCACCAGTCACTTTACATTTGTCACTGGCACACAACAGTTTTAAAACTTTTTTTCACAGCACTGCAGCGCAGCACACAAGTTAAAACCAAACAAGAGTAATTTTTCTGTCAACTTCCAGGGGATACCCATGCCATACCTCCACATTGCCAATGCCAATGTTGCCAATCTAAAATCCTGTGTGACCCCCAAAATGATCAACAAGTACAACATACATGTCAACAACTAGATTCAAAACCTACCTAGTGTGTCCCTGGGAACCCCAAGATGACCCACATATTGCCAATGCCAACATTTCCAGCAATACCAACAGTGTTTAAAATCAATTCCAATTCCATTCTGACCGCTAAAATGACCTCCTTATAATATTCGGTGTCCTGGGATACCCAAACAAGCACAAACAAAGTCATCAAATCAAATCAGCAACTGCCAAATCACCCACATATTCGCAGTGCCAACAGTTCCAATGCCAACACAACACAATGTCAATCCCAAATTTAGTGTGACCCCCAAATAAACCATACTGCCCCTCATTTCACCTCCATAACCCCAACCGTGGGGACAGGCAGTGCATGGGACTCCAGTAAGAAGGCTCTCCATCACCCCAGAAGCAGGGCCTAACCCAGTAGCAAGTAGTTCACAGAGTTAACGTTGGAAGGATATTAGTTAACCCTGGTTGTGTGTGTGTGTTTTTGTGTGCGTATGCCTGGCTCACTGTATAAAAAAAGTTGAAAGGGAAGGAAGTAGTACTTTCTGTACAACTTCTCCCTGGAGTGGTTGGACTGGGAAAAATTGGCGCCAAGGTGCAGTTTAAGCGCAAACCAAGGGCTGCTGCTGCTGACTCGGTACTGCTACTACTGATTAAGTTACTGGCAGATGGAATTGCCTGCATCTTGTCAGGATGGACACAGGTGCAGGGGAGTGGAGGTAGTAGGAGACGATATCCAGGGGCTGGGTTTTCAATCATCATCTGACCCCACGTCAAAGGTATCGCCCTCCATGAACCCAAGGAGAGGAAGGTTGGTCTTGAGAAAGACCACCTGTTCCACAGTCTTTGGGTCCATTTTGGAACAATGGGAACTGACAATGTCACTGGTCACACTAAATACCTGCTCTGACGATACACTTGTGGGAGGACACAAGATGTACTACAATGCTACATTTGCAAGCGGGGGCTAAACCTGCATTTTCTGGGCCCAGTGGGCCAAGGGGTTGGTAGCAGCAGGGCAGGAAGGCTCTGCAAGATAATGCGACACAAATGTGTCTGCCATATCCTGTGGATCTGGCGCCCACTCGCCGCCCTCTGTTTCCTCCTCCACCATGGCCTCTAGGTCAGAAAACCACAAGGTGTATCTGCCCTCACTTGCAAGCCCTGTCAAAACGGAAGTTGCCTCTGGCAGCGTGGGCACCTGCTCTGGACAATTCCATCACACCTCAACAACGAGTCGTCCCCTGAACTAATAGAAGAGTTCGACATCTGAGGTCATGCTCTTTTTGACCCATGGGTTGAGTAGTGCAGCAAGGAAATATGAACGGTTCGCTTTCAAGGAGTCGAACTGCCTATTCAGCTCACCATCCAATTTCTTTGCCAGTGCTCTCACAGACCCATGCAGGTCAATGCAAAAGAGCACCCCTCACAGATGTTGAAGCAGAATCTTAAAGAGTGGGATCACCTGGCTCAGAATGGCAAGCTCCACACTCATCTTGCCAGTGGCCTGTTGAAATGGCTCTAGAACCTGCGTAAGCTGCTCCACCACTGTCCAGTCCTTCCCGGACAGTGGTGTTGCTCCAATGCTCCGCGACAGGCATAGGGTATGCAGTATCTCCTCCTGCTTCTCTCACAATGCCTGGCTGGCTGAAACTGACAGATGGAAGTACCCGCCGATCATCCGGGTAGTTTCAAGGAGTGCCTCCAAGCCCTGGGTTCCACTCAAGCCATCCTTAACCACAAAATTCAGGATATGCGCACTGCAGCAAACATGAGTGTAGCCACCATGAGGAATGACTGCCCTCATGTTGTTGGCACTATCAGTTACAAAGTAACTGACCTCGATGGTTGAACCTTGGTACCGGACCCACCCATCCAGCATGCCATTCACCACTTCAAGAATACTGTCTGCTGTGTGTTGCTGGCCAAGCACCTGGACATACAACAATGCCCATCGATGCTCTCTGCCTCTCCCCCCCCCCACAAGTCCTGCTGCTGCTGCTGCTGGCCATCGCTGCGCTAGTGACAGGGACTGGTGACATCTGCCACCATGGTGCGGTCAATGACATATATGCGTGGACCGCACTTTTGCTAGTCCACAGGTCTGTGGTAAAATGTACTACACACCCCTCCGCATGGGATAACTCCGCACGGAGCTGGGACCACACCCTTCTGAACAGAGATGGGATAACCTTTGTGCAGAAGGTTTTGTGGCAAGGGACACTGTAATGGGGCTCCAGTAAATGAAGCATCCATTTGAACTGACACCCTCAACAAGGTTGAACAGCCTCTCATCCAGGGCAAACACTTCCCCAATTGCCCTGGTGATGGCTGCAGCCTGGGGGTGGCTGGATGCGAACGGCATCTTCTTTTCCCAGAGTGCAGTTACAGTGGTCTGGGACAAGGACTGGGATCGTGGTGGAGTGGGGCAAGAGAAGCGGCTAGCACTTCTCCTCTGCGGGGGCTGGGTGGTGGGGGTAGAACTGTCACAAGACGGCCCAGTGGTGGCAGTTGTGGCAGGAGAGGAAGAGTGTTGCTCCTTCTCTGAACCCTCCTCCGTACCCTCTGTATGGCACTTTGTAGGATTATGTATGTTCCTGTGGTGCCATCTCAAGTGACTCTGTAGGCCAGAGGTGCCATATTGCATTGGATCATTGCCACCACAACTGATCTTGGAAGAACAGTTCACGCACACTGACTTTGAGGTATCTTCCATCCAGATATCAAAATGAGACCATGCCCAAGATGTGATCTTCTTTGTGCTGGTTCCTGGGAGGGCAATAGCAGCACAACTGATGGTCGACCTCTCAATGTCAGCGATTGTAACACTGGAGGAAGGGGGGTAGCTGGTGCAGCAGAGTGCATGGGTGTGGTGGGTGGGGCCAAACTGGTGTGCTAGAACCACTTTTAGAGATTCCCCCACCCCCCCAACGCATATTCTGGCTGCAGGGGGGAATGTGCAGCCAGGATATGCATGGGGATCAACTGGTCTGAAAGCCCCCCTATGTGGCTTTGCCAGAAGACACGCACAGGTATGAAGAGCAGGAAATCAAGCTCTTCATCCCTGTGCGTGTCTGCTGACAAAGCTGCGTGGGGAGGGGGGGCTTTCAGACCAGCCACTTCCCACGCATATCTTGGCTGTGCATTTCCCCCGCAGCCAGAATATGCGCGTGGGGTGTGTGTGTTTGAAAGTGGCTTGAGATGTGTGTCATCAGGGGGAGAGGGTGGGGAATCAGGCACACTAGAATGCGTGTCAGAAGAGGGAGCGGGTTGGGCAGCTGGCACATATATGAGGGAAAGTGCATGCGCTATGGAGAGCTGGGTACTAGAAGGAGAAGCAGCATCAGTGGAGGTAGCTGGCAGATGGGCCACTGCACTAGCAGAGGAAGAAGGAGCCCCCTTTTTCTAGTCAGCGCCAGGGAGGAGGAAAGTTGGAAACACCCTCCCCCCATTCCAGCCTCTTTGGGGCCTTCAAAACGCATCCAGATCCCGTAAGCTTGGGCATGATTGAGGTTTGTGTTGGGGAGGTTGAGGCCACAGGTGGTCCTACCTCAGGTGTCTGCGCCAGACTGAGTGGGCTGCCTAGGAAGAGGCTGGCCTCTTCCGACACTTCCACTCATGGCCTGTTTCTTCTTTCCATGACTGCTCATACTGATATCCCAGTCGTGAAAAAGAAGAGAGGACTACCGGCAACAGATGATGGGGTGTGGTGATGTGTGCACACGCGCAGTGGACTGAGTGTGTGTGTGTGTGTGTGTGTGAAGCCTAGCTAGGGGGTCTAACTAACTAACTAACTAGGGGGGTCTAACTAGGGCTAGGGGGTTGGAGGGCTAAGGGGGGGTCTAACTAACTTGAGGGACTGAGGTCTGGGTTAGGGAGTCTGAAGACTAGGGGGTCTAACTAGGGCTAGGGGGTCTAACTAGGGGGTCTAACTCCAAAAGTGTCCTTTGGGAGACTTCCGGTGGGAGGGGGGTTAAGAGACAGAGTGGCTTGGTGTTGCCGCAGGGTACTGCTGCCGCCGTCACTTTTGGCTGGTCTGTCAGCCCCACCGCTGCCACCGGGAGCTGAGCTCGGACCCCATTCCATCACTGGGGGCTGGGAGCCAGGTAGGCTCACCTCAATAGGGGAAGGAGTTGAGCCCCTCTGGAACAGCTACCGTCCCCCCTTCTTTGTAGGAAGGGTGGGGATGAGCTCCTCCCATCCTTTGGGAGACTTCTGACAGGAGGGAGGTTAAGAGACAGGGTGGCCCAGCATCATTGCAGGCCACGCACCTAAGGGCCACACCAAATGGCCCTTAGGTGATGGCTGGGGGAGGCGGGGCACAGGTATTGTAGGGTAGATGCCCAGGGTATATACTAAGGGGACGGGGGAGGATGGAGGGTAATACAGTTCCCCCTCTGCATATGTGGGGGTGGGGAGGGTACTGGGTTGGGGAAGGTTGGGCACAGCCCCCCAGTGAGAGAGGGGGGGTCTGACCCAATGAGGATGGGGGTTCTGGTCTCCCAGTGAGATAGGGGGACCAGGGGAGGGGGGAGAGGGTAATGGGGGTGTGGAGAAGGGAAGAGGGAAGGGGATAGGAGACGGAGGGTGTGTCTTTGGGGGTCCAGTGGGACGA
This sequence comes from Sphenodon punctatus, assembly GCA_003113815.1. Taxonomy (NCBI): domain Eukaryota; kingdom Metazoa; phylum Chordata; class Lepidosauria; order Sphenodontia; family Sphenodontidae; genus Sphenodon; species Sphenodon punctatus. The sequence goes on from QEPC01009281.1 coordinate 4,496,078, forward strand.
CCACCGGAGGGGGAGGGAGCGGACCAGAGGGGGGTGTCCACAGCAATCAGGGTTGTAATGGGCCAGGGTAATTATGGTCTCTCTGGGAGGCAGAGACCAGCTGTGGGGAGGAACAGATATTTAGTTCCTGTTCTCTGCATAGGCCCCCAGGCAGGTGATACAGGGATCAGGATCGGAGGAGCCCCTGGTCTGGAGCTGTTGCTGTTGAATGTGAGGTCGGTTGGCAATAAATCAACAGTGATCTGGGAATTGATCCTGGATCAATCAGCTGACCTCGTATGTATTACAGAGACCTGGCTGGACAATGAGTTGGGGCCGATATTGACTGACCTTGTTCCAGCTGGGTACTCTGTGCAACATCAGCCTAGATCAGAGGAGCGGGGAGGTAGTGTAGCTGTTGTTTTTAAGGACACTTGGTCTGTGAGGCGGTATCCTGTGCAGACCATCTTGGGAATGGAGGGGGTCCACCTCATGATTGATTTGGTAGGAGACAGATTGGGGCTGCTTTTGGTATACTGCACACCTATCTGTACCGGGTCTGCAGTATCCCTACATGCTCTAGCAGAATTAGTATTGGAGGTGGTCTTGTGATCCCCAAAGACTTTGGTCCTGGGGGATTTCAATATCCACGCCGATGCCAATTTAGGGGAGTAGAGCATGAGTTCATCATGGATTCCATGACAACCATGGGACTGTCTCAGAGGGTTAAGGGCCCAACACATGAGGGGGGACATACCCTTGACCTGATGTTCTGCACCGGCCTTGAGGTGGGGGATCCAGTGTTGGGGGATGTAATGGCTTTACCCCTGTCGTGGACAGATCATTACCTCCTCCAGACCAGACTCCTAGCGCATGTCTGCCCCCAGAAAGGTGCAGGGCCAGTGCATTGGGTTTGCCCCCAGAGACTTATGGAACCAGAGAGGTTCTGGAATGCTCTAGGGCAAATGCCTTCCAATCTTGATGATCGTTCACTTGATGATCTCATTGCCTTCTGGGACAGCTTGTTGACTGAGGCTATTGACCAAACAGCTCCCAAGCATCCGCTTCCGGAGAGCCGACGGCGGGGGTCACCGTGCTTTACAGAGGACCTGCGCTGGATGAAGCAGGATGAACGGTGGTTGGAGCGCCGGTGGCACCAGACTCATGCTGAAGCTGACAAATTGCAGCATAAAGCTAGTTTAAGAGCTTATGCTGTTGCGGTGCGGGCAGCAAAGAAGGAGTTCTTTGCTGCCTTCATTGCGTCTGCAAAATCACATCCAGCGGAGACTTTTTGAGTGGTGCAGAGGCTGGTCAGTCTGACCTCTCTCCACCTGGAACTGGAATTTTCCAGTGTCTGCTGTGACATGTTTGCTGATTTTTTTTGCAGATAAAATTGCCCAGATTCACCACGATCTCGATGCTGCATTTATGACAGTAGATGTATCAGAGGTATGGGAAGTCCCTCCATGTCTGTTGTTGTAGGATAAGTTTCAGTGGGTGTCATCTTCTGACATGGCGGATGTCCTTGGGACTGTTTGGGCCACCTGATGTGAATTAGATCCTTGCCCGTCCTGGCTGGTGAAGGCCAGCTGGGAGACGTTAGGGCCATTGCTGGTGGGGGTGGTCAATGCCTCCGCTTAGGGCCTAATTCAAGGTGTTGGTTATGACTTATAAAGTCCTAAACAGCTTGGGTCCTGTTTACCTGTGAGACCTCTTCAAGCCTTGGGTCATTTTGCGGCCCTTGTGGTTGGCCGGGGGCACCCAACTCGAAGTCTCCCGGGTGCACTGGGTGGCGATGGTGGGGAGGGCATTCTTCGTGACCGCACCTTGGCTGTGGAATTCTCTCCTGTTGGAGGCCCATCTGTACTCTCCCGTCCCCTCTTTCCACAGGTGTTCTAAGACCTGGTTGTTCAGCCGGACCTTCGGGGAAGGGAGTGGGTGGGGGTGGGTTATCTTCTAACTGCTATTTTATGTGTCCATTTTATATATTGTCATTTTAGATGATTTTATTGTTATGTTTTTGTGTTGTTCTCCACCCCAAGCTGCTGAGGTGCAGGAGGGTGCGGGATAGATTTTTTTTGTAAAATAAAATAAATAAAAATAAAACTAGGGTTGGGGGGGTCTAACTAGGGCTCGGGGGTCAGGGAACTAACTAAGGTGGTAACTAAGTCAGGGGAACTAACTAGGGGGGAGCTGGGGTGTGTGTGTGTGTGTGTGTGTGTGTGTGTGTGTGTGTGTGTGTGTGTGTGTGTGTGTTTAGGGGTGTCATTTACCCCGCTGGGTGAGTCTGTTTAACTTTGCGCATCATGTCTGACATGTTGANTATAACAGGCAAAGGTCCTTGAACAAACAAAGTTACCAGGACTCCTTGGGTTCCTGGCTCCTCCGGATTCATTCGTAATGGAGGCGGAAAGCTGCCAGCAACTGAGCTGAATAGTCAGCAGGGTGTTCATCTTTCTTTTGGGTAGTGTTAGAAACTTTAGACCAATTCCGGTTTACTTGGGCCATCAGGGGGATGACTTCCAACAACCGTTCAAGGTAACGGTGGATGTGATCCCGCTGAGTCTGAGTTACGTGGCCCTCCGTTGACATGATCATTCTCCCAAGTTTTGGCAAGAAGGGCCGCTTTTTGTTCCCTAGTTAGAACGCCGTCTAAAAGCATTTCTACATCGCCGCATGTTGGGTGAAAGACATCTACAACTTGTTGCAATTTAACTTGAAATCCCGTAGGGTCTTCTCTTAATTTGGGAAAGGTATTGGACCAGTCTCTTATACACATCTAGATGTGTATAAGAGACAGGTGTGTGTGTGTGTGTGTGTGTGTGTGTGTTTAGGGGTGTCATTTACCCCGCTGGGTGAGTCTGTTTAACTTTGCGCATCATGTCTGACATGTTGACAACAGTCGCCAAAACCAAAGGCGCTCCAGTAGCTTGGGTTTTAAATAACAAAGAGGAAATTTTAGAAACTGTGACCTGACAGACAGTGCAGTACACCCTCCCCCTGAGAAACAAACAACACAGCAAACAGGGGCCCCTAACACCCAGGCTTTAGCAGCACCAACCTCACTGAATCACCAAATAAACACAGCACCAAAGCAGCTGTGAGTGTTGTGGCACACTTCTGCAAGACAGTGGTGTTGAGTTCCCCTGGTTAACAGTGCAACAACCATTTACAACCTTGGGGCATCCCCTGACCCAGTCATGACCTTGACCTGACAACAAACACAGCACCAAAGCACACTGTTGCAAGACAGTGACATGGAGTTCCCTGGGTTAACAGTGCAATACTGGGACAGCCCCCCAACCATCTACAGTCTTGGGGCACACCCACCACCACCCAGCCATTACCTGACAACAAACACAGCATGAAAGCACACTGCTGCAAGACAGTGGCATGGAGTTCGCTGGGTTAACAGTGCAATACTGGGGCAGCCCCCCCAACCATCTACAGCCTTGGGGAACCCCCTCACCCAGCCATTACCTGAGAACAAACTACAATAAATCTTCAAAAAAACCCTGCACCTCAAGACACAAACCCTGGCCAAAACTCTCATGTCACCCTCAATACCCCACCCCCCACATTGCATAACCTAACCAAACCCCAGACTCATAGCACAGGCAGGCACAGACCTCACACTACAGCAAGCAAGCATTAAAAGGAAAGGCAACCCATGGCTGCAGTTTTCTACATCACAGAACCCCCCATCCAGTCATACACAGAAATAAAATAATTGACCCCACCCCCCTAAAGATCCCAAGCAAACAGGCCACACCAGAACCACAGCCTTGAGGCACAGCCCACCCCCAGACATAAGATGGTACAAACCCCACCATGGAGGAGCCAGCCACATTGCCCTCCTCCCCCATTGTCAGAGCCTCAAAGCCTCCTGCATGCTCCATGGCCTGCCTCATGGCCTCTCCTGCACACACCCCATGGGATCCCAAGACACAAGCCTAGGACCCCATTCCATTAGTTTAGTTTCACTTGCTAAGCGGTACCAGGGGGTCCCTAATCAAGACACCTTAAAACCCCAAGGCACTGATCACTTACCAACAGTCACATGCACACACACCTCCAGCAGTCTATGACACTCCTTCTAGGATACCAAACTGCTGTAGAATGACTTCCAAGCCGAAGGTCCCAGAAGGTCCCAGAAGAAAAAAAAAAAAAGCTACATGGCAATTGGCCAGCACATTCAAGTGCCCAGTCCCTACTCACATCCCTTCCTCCTGCCAAAAATCTTAAAGAAGCTTCAGTATTGGATGCCTTTTTTGAATTAAAAAAAGGCAACCAATCCAAGACGGTAAAAACAGCACCAAATGTAACCATAACAAAGTTGACACAGGGAGGAAAGACATACAAAATCTGTGCCCAAGAGTCATTTTAAAGAGCTGAGAACCAAGACGATGCAAAAATTCTGGTATGACCGGTATTACCAGATCTCAGTTTTAAATCTGGTACATGCCATTATCGGCAAGACCAGATATCGGCAAAATCAGTATTCCCACCCCTACTCATCACCACTCTCTGGGTTCTCCCATCCAAGAATGAGCAAAACCACTTAAGAGTGGTCCTGAACACCCCTGACAGGTCATGGCACCATGTCAACATGTAATGATCAACCATAACAAAGGTTGCAAAAAGGTAGGGATGGGCGAATGCGGTTCAGAAGTTTGGACCAAACTCGACCAATTCAGTCAACCGAACCAAACTTCCAAACCGAACTCGATTTTTGAACTGAACTGAATTTCCAAACTTGGTTCTATTCACCCATACCTATAAGATAATATTCCATTTAGTTCAATGGGGTTTGAATTTCCGAAGTTTGGAGTTCAGACCGAATTCGAATAGTTCAGTCAACCGAACCGAACTTCTGAACTGATCTCAATTTTCAAACCGAACTGAACCAAATTTCCGAACTTGGTTCTGTTCGCCCATCCCTACAAGAAGGTCTAACAAAATCAACAGGGTACAATTTCCCCTGTTGATTTCCAAGGAGAAATAATCAACAAAGGTCACAAGCACAGTCTTGGTTCCATGCCCAGGATGAAAGCCTAATTGATGTGGGTTCAGGAATCCAATAGCACGGAGATACACCCGGCGCTGCAGCGCAACTACCCATTCAATAATATTCCCCCAAAAGGAAAGGTTAAAAACAGGATGGTAACTGACTGGGGAGTCAACATCAAGAGATGGTTTCTTGAGCAGGGGATGGATGACCACAGTTTTGAGGCTGTCAAGCACCCTGTCCTTCTGAAGGGAGGCATTGACAACCTCAGCGAGTAATGGTCCCAATATCTCCTGGCTCATGTCCTTTTAACATGAGATGCACCCCCCCTTGCCAACACGAGTGACTGGATGGGTGTGTGTGTGTGTGTGTTTGTGCGACTGCCTGTGGTGATGGGCGGGGGTGCGTTCTCACTCCTGCACTCCACCGATCCCCCATGCATGGAGGAATTGGGGAAAAAGGAGGTGCTTCCATGTGTGGAGATTGGTGGTGATGGGTGTGCATCCATCATGTGACAGGCTACATGTGTATTGGGGTGGGACATCAGGCACAATACCGGCTACCGGTTTTATCGGTTACCGGTATGCAAAATACCGGGTTACCGGATTAAAACTGGATTACCAGTGCTGGATTTATTACATTGATTTCAATGGGGAACTGTCCCCATTGAAATCAATGGAATACCTCCCCCTCCCAGGCTGTGCGGGTGGAAGGGGGGGTGCCCTCCACCCACCCTGCCCAGTCTGGATTTTTTTTTTTGATTTTTTTTTACCCTAAGTCTCTAGTGCAGGCTCTGCCGGGCCGCCGCCAGCGACCCAGAGCCCGCACCAGCAGGTAGGTACTGTCAGTACTAGGGTGATCCCTGGGGTGGGGGGTGGTTTAACACACACCCCACCCCAGGGATCACCCTACCTCCCCACCCAGGGATCGCCTCCCTTTGGCGCTCCGGGCGGCGGCGGTCCAGAGGCTTCAGCACTGACTGTGGCTGCCAGCTTCAGCGCTTTCTAGACCTTCCAGGGAACTTCCAGGTTTCCACGAAAGGCCTAGAAATGCTGAAGCTGGCAGCCACAGCCAGCGCTGAAGCTGCCGGACTGCCACCACCGCTGCTCAGAGCGCCAAAGGTAGGCGATCCCTGGGTGGGGAGGTAGGGTGATCCTTGGGGTGGGGTGTGTGTTAAACCACCCCCACCCCAGGGATCACCCTAGTACTGACAGTACCTACCTGCTGGTGCGGGCTCTGGGTCGCTGGCGGCGGCCCGGCAGAGCCTGCACTAGAGACTTAGGGTAAAAAAAAATCAAAAAAAAAAATCCAGACTGGGCAGGGTGGGTGGAGGGCACCCCCCCTTCCACCCGCACAGCCNAGGGTGGGTGGGTGGGTGTCCCCCCTCCCACCCATGCAGCCTGGACTGGGGAGGGAAAGTGTTTGGGTTTTTTCTTTTCTTTTTTTACATTGTGGCCATTCATTTCAATGGCCGCAATGTAAAAGATCTGGTACCCGTAATACCCCCCAAATACAGGATTAATCCAATACTGCCAGTACACCAAAATACCGGCAGTATCGGATACCAGAAGATCCAAACTTCCCACCCCTAATGTGTACCACACGCTCCTGCAACCTCCACCCATCCCCCCCTGCACCGCAGCTCCTCCCAGGCCCATTTGAAAAAGGCCCTGGCTTTCACCAGCCAGGATGGGCATGGATCTAATTCACAACTGGTTGCTTGGACAACTCCAAGCACAGCCTCCTCATTGGTGGATGAGACCAACTGAAGCTGATTCAAGCAAACTGGATAAGTGTTGCAGATTTTTGTGAGTAAGATAGTAAGACGAGGAGACTGCCAGCAGATTCAACAACAGAGTTCTTTATTCAGCAGAGGCACAGCGCTGTGGGTTTCCAGGATCCTTAGATCCCGAGCACCCACCAGAAAGGGCAGTACATATTTTATACAGAAATCCTTGGGCGGAAAGCCCTTACATGGCTTGTCGCTTCTGCACAGAGGAGCAGACTGCAACACAAACACACAGAGTGATTACATTAGGAAGAAACAGTTACTTTCTAAGACCAGGCTGGTACTGAGATAACAGCGGAATGTCTTAGTACAAAGAAAGCCTCCCAATCTAGGCTTAAGGCCAGCTGCCTCTTGCACAATTTGGCTTACTTTTGAAATCATCCTACGTGCAGAGGAGCAATCTTAAGATAGTGGAGTCTATCTATGTAAAGCAAAGCAGAGCCTGTTTATGTAAGGCAGGGTATTTCCAAAAGGGTACAAAGTTACTACAGGTTAAGCAGAATTATAGGTTTTTCCTCCTCAATTCACCCCTTTGATACTTTAAAGAAAGTATCACCAATCGAACCATCACCTTTGTCTGCGAACCCTCAAAGGAATACGGGGTCCTGGAACTGCTGGGGCTGTTTGGGGAAATTCCTTGTACAAGAAAGCAGCAGGTGAAACTACTGCAGCAAACAAGGGAGCAGGCCTGGGTTGAAATCATGGCAGCTATCCCCCCTTTGCTAGAGTGTGTCATTATGTGAGACACTCGAGCCAAATGCTGCACCAAAGCCCGCAGTGCTACTGGACGTCCATTGGGGTGGCGCATGATGCCATCAGAATCCGGGGAGCAGCCAGCCCGCATCCAAATGCGTTGTTAAGAGGGATGGGCAGCAGCCTGCTGAGCAGCAAGATCTTCAAGGGAAGGAACATCAGCAGGAGCGTCACCTGAAAGGGAAACTCCAGCAATGAGACAGAGAGAAGGGCCAGAAATTGCTTCTCGTTTTGCAGTCTGATCAGCAAATCTGTTGCCTAGAGCTTCAAAGGAGCGAGAAGTAGAGTGAGCTCTGACATGTATAATAGCCACACAGGAGGGAAGAAGTAAAGCTGACAAAAGATCTGAAGTAAGGGGGCCATGGGAAATGGGGGCACCAGAGGAAGTAAGGAACCCCCGTTCTTTCCAAATAGTGCCAAAATAGTGACAGACACCAAAGGCATAGCGGGAGTCACTGTAAATGTTGACACGTAGATTGGCAGACAAAAAACAAGCTCGGGTTAAGGCAACCAGTTCAGCCGGCTTAGCAGAGCGAAAAGAAGGGAGGGAGCCTTGCTCCAAAACAGCGTAGGGTGTGCAAACCACATACCCAACATGTAATCCATTGTGATCCCAGTACCAGCTACCATCCACAAACAAATGACAGTCAGGATGAGCAAGAGGCACATCTGCCAAGTCAGGGCGAGGAGAGGTGGAAACAAGGGAAACGCAGTCATGAGAGGGAACTGTGTCCTCAAGGTCAGAGACAGGAAAAAGGGAAGCAGGATTTAAAGCAGAAACACGTTGGAGAGTAACATTCTCAGGAGCCAGCAAAGAAAGTTCAAAACGAGTCAAGCGAGACAGAGACAAAAGCTGAGACTGGCAGTGAGTAAGTAAGGAATACACAGCATGAGGAACGGCCACAGTAAGGGGGTGACCGATAACCAAAGGAGAGGATTTTTCCACTAGCTCTGCCACTGCAGCAACAGCCTTGACACATGGGGGGAAACCCCTAGCAACAGGGTCAAGGTGGGTGGAAAAATAGGCAACTGGGTGGTTCTGATGGCCAAAAGGTTGGGTGAGAACCTCAAGGGCAAAACCTTCAGACTCGTGACAAAACAGGGTGAAAGGCTTGTAATAGTCAGGTCGAGCAAGTGTGGGGGTGGGGGGGAGGGGAGGTTAAAGCTGCTTTTAAATCCTGGAATGATTGTACAGCTTCACGAGACAAAAGAAAGGGGTCAGAGGACAGTGCAGAGTAGAGAGGTTGAGCCAACTGGGCATACCCCAGAATCCACTGGCGGCAGTAGTTAGCAGCACCCAAAAACTTTTGCAATTGACGATGGGTAGAAGGCAATGGTAGGGACACAATGGCTTTCAGCCGATCCAATGAGAGGGAACGAGATTCAGCAGTGATTACATGTCCTAGGTATTGAATTTGAGGCTGACAAAACTGAAGTTGAGCATGGGAGACCTTATGTCCTTTCAGGGCCAAATGTTGTAGAAGCGCAAGAGAGGCTGCCTGGCAAACTTCCAAAGTTGGAGCCGTAATAAGCAAATCATCTGCATAAGTTATGAGGGTTGCCTCAGGAGGCACAAAAAAGTCAGACAGAGTCTGGCGGAGAGCCAATCCAAAAAGGGAAGGGTAATCACGAAAACCCTGGGGGAGGCGAGTAAAAGTGAGCTGGCAGTGTGTAAAGGGGTCAGTAAAGGCAAACAAATACTGAGAATCTGGGTGTATGGGGACAAAGAAAAAGGCTTGAGATAAATCAATAACAGTAAAATACGTAGCATCAGCAGGTATGGAGGCAATAGTAAGAACCGGGTCAGGAACAATGGGGTGCAAAGGGACAACAAAATCATTCACTGCTCGCAAATCTTGGACAAACCGATAAACGGGGGAGCAATCCGCATGGAATTTTCCTGGTTTCTTTACCGGCAAGATGGGGCTGTTAACAGGGGACAGGCAGCGTGTTAAAATGCCTTGTTTTAAAAAAACTTTGAATAACGTGGTGAATGCCAGCCGTGGCCTCAGCAGACAAAGGATACTGAGGAACTGAAGGAAAAGACTTGTTAGCCTGTACTAATATCTGCAAAGGTGCAATGCCTTGCAGCAGCCCCACATCATCAGAGGAGGCTGCCCACAATTCGGGAGGCAAGGCGGACAAGAGCTCCTGGTGATCAGGCAGAGGCTCCAGTCCTGCCTCCTCAGTGGCAAGGGCCATTAAAAGTACAGGAAAAATTGGCTGAGGAAGGTCCAGAAAAACACCATCAGGTGAACAGAGAATTTTAGCATTCAATTTGCAAAGCAAGTCTCTTCCCAGCAAGTTTACCGGCGTGTTATGGCTTAAAAGGAAAGAGTGTCTCTCTGTGAGCGGATCGATGGTTACAGTGGTGGGCTCAGAAAGAGGCACTCTAAAGCATATGCCCTCCACCCCTATAGTAGAAACGGAAGAAGTGGAAGGTAGTATCGTAGGAAAAAGGGAAGACTGGAGCATAGAACAGGTAGCCCCAGTGTCAACCAAGAAAGGGGCCTCAGCTCCGGCAACAGTAAGGGAAAGCATTCCGTCAGCGGAGAGGGGAAGGGATTCAGAGGCTGAGGCCACATCACATCAGGGCTGGGGATTATTGCTGGAAGGGACATGTTGATAAAATTGTCCTTGCAAACCCTGGGGAGGGGGAGTAAAAGGGTTGGCATTGTGTGGCCGCCAAAGATTCTGGGGAACATCAGTAGTGATCTGGGGTGAGCATGTTGCACCCGAGCTCCGCCATTGTTGGGGTGTGAAACCTCTTCCCCTACCTCTGCCCCACTGGGGTCTATTTGGGCACTGTCCCTTCCAGTGTCCTTGTTGGTGACAATAAGCACATACATCCCGGGGGATCCCCGGCCATGCATTGGAGGGGCCCGGGAGATCCCCGTGTTGTCCCGGGGGTATGGGCGGGTAATCCTGGTGTTGGGGAGGACGGCGCGGACCCCCTCTTCCCCTTCCGCAATAGGGCAGGTTTTGGACAACACAAATTTTAATCGGTTGGGTGGACTTTTTTTTTGTTTCCTCCTGGATCATTTCCCAAATTCTAGAGGAGGAAGAAACCACACTTTCAAGAGTGTGTGTCTTCCATTCTAGGACCGCTGCCTATAGCTTGGTTCGTATAACAGGCAAAAGTCCTTGAACAAACAAAGTTACCAGGACTCCTTGAGTTCCTGGCTCCTCCCGATTCATTCCGGAGTGGAGGCAGAAAGCTGCCAGCAACCGAGCTGAATAGTCAGCGGGGTGTTCATCTTTCTTTTGGGTAGTGTTAGAAACTTTAGACCAATTCCGGTTTACTGGGGCCATCAGGGGGATGACTTCCAGCAACCGTTCAAGGTAACGGTCGATGCAATCCCGCTGAGTCTGGGTTAAATGGGGGGGTTGTTACGTGGCCATCCGTTGACATGATCATTCTCCCGAGTTTTGACAAGAAGGGCCGCTTTTTGTTCCCTAGTTAGAACGCTGTCTACAAGCATTTCTACATCGCCGCATGTTGGGCGAAAGACATCTACAACTTGTTGCAATTTAACTTGAAATCCCGTAGGGTCTTCTCTTAATTTGGGAAAAGTATTGGACCAATTCATTATATCAGCTGGAGTCCAGGGGACATGGACCGTAATTACTTCTTCTCCCTGGCCCGGGGGTGGGAAGTCTCGAAGTGGAGCTTCTAAAATCACCCCCGCAGATCCGGGGGATTCAGCTTTTGTCATGGAGCGCAAGACCATTCGTGAGCTTGCAGAGGGAGAGGTCGGGCGCAGGGGAGTGTGATTATAAGTTGAGACATAATCTCGGGTATCCTCATCCTCAATTTGGACAGGGGGGAGTCTTGGGACCTGACTTTGGGATGGGGTTTGAAGTGACGGGGAGAGGGGGTTATTGTGGCGATAAGGAGGAGGCCGTTCAAGCAGCGGGTCTTGCGAGGGGTCCGCTGCTGGGAGGACAGGGTATATAGACTGGACAGGTGGTGCCATACAAGAGGCAGCTCCGTTAGGAGGCTCCCTTGGCAGGCAAAATCTCTTTTGGACACTTGGCCGATTTGCCTCGTTGTCCCAGAGAAACCAAACGTCCATCTGTTTTGGGTGATTCACCTCTAAATTCTGTCTCAAGTGAGTCAACACTGGGATACAAAAAGAGCCAGTCAAAGGAAACTGCAACTCCGGTTGATCCCGAGTGTAAAAATTCCATTTCTCAACCCATTTTACAGCAAAACTTCCATACTGGCGAGTCATATAGGCCTTCAGGTTGTCACCCGGGGAGGCCTTAGATTCAGCCACTCCCATCTCTGATCTCCGAGGTAGCCTGAAGGGCAGAGTCCTAATACCTACACACCCGGAGCCCTGGGGCGTCCCCCTGGGATTTTTATACAAAAGCAGCACTTACCGCAGGATCTCCAAGGGACTCCTGTGTTCCTCGAATCCCACTTCATACACCAGAAATGTCGTGGATTTTTGTGGGTAAGATAGTAAGACGAGGAGGCTGCCAGCAAATTCAACAGCAGAGTTCTTTATTCAGCAGAGGCACAGCGCTGTGGGTTTCCAGGATCCTTAGATCCCGAGCACCCACTAGAAAGGGCAGTACATATTTTATACAGAAATCCTTGGGTGGAAAGCCCTTACATGGCTTGTCGCTTCTGCGCAGAGGAGCAGACTGCAACACAAACACACAGAGTGATTACATTAGGAAGAAACAGTTACTTTCTAAGACCAGGCCGGTACTGAGATAACAGTGGAATGTCTTCGTACAAAGAGAGCCTCCCAATCTAGGCTTAAGGCCAGCTGCCTCTTGCACAATTTGGCTTATTTTTGAAATCATCCTACGTGCAGAAGAGCAATCTTAAGATAGTGGAGTCTATCTACGTAAAGCGAAGCAGAGCCTGTCTACGTAAGGCAGGGTATTTCCAAAAGGGTACAAGGTTACTACAGGTTAAGCAGAATTATAGGTTTTTCCTCCTCATAAGACCGGGTCTTCCCAACCCGAAACTCTGACTCTGCACTTGAAATAGCAGCGCCAAAGTTGCACCAAATATGAGCGACTTTATTTGGAGAGTAGGTGGCAAATTTGTTGCAGCGGGCGACTAGTGACTCTAACTTCAGGTGGAGACAGCCAGGATTTAATAAGCTGTTCACCACCCAGAAGGGCTCCACTGAATGGCACTTTACTGAAGCTATGGCAGCAACAAAGAAAGCTTTCTTGGTCGCCACCACAGCCATGGCATAATTCTTCAAAAACTTCTGATATGCAGTCGGTCAGCTTTGGTGCAAGTCAAACACCACCTATGCTTTAACATCTACCCACACACTTTAGAAGTCTCAGGTCCTCTGTATACCAGAAAGACCTGCACGGCCACAGCAGAGAAAGTGGATGCCTGGGTGCCACTGTGTTGATGGCCATGTCAATCATATCAGGAGTATCTGTGAGTTGAGGGAGTATTTCATGGGTAGGCCTTGGTTTGTATTAGCAGTAGCCATATGTAGCTAGGTACTGTGTAACCAGGCTTGTACCCCGGGCCCTGGTACCCCAATGTCACCCTGGGAGAGTTGCTGCAGCAGAGCCCTCAAACTCTCCTGGCCAGTCATTCTCACTCAGATACATGGGTCACTTGTGGTATTTATTTACAGTGAACTCTCCTATTAACACTCCACACAATATGCACCACGAGTCCCCCAAACAGGATCTTACAGAGTCCTTAGCCCATCTGGACTTTAACCTACAGACTCCTTGAGTTCTTAGCCCTTCTGGGCAAGAGCCTACACCAGGCTCACACAAAGTCCCACTCGGATGCTGCAGAGTCCGTGCAGCTCCAGGCTGTTACTCACAGGTCCTTAGGTGGATTATTCCAGCTGGCTTCCTTTCTCCTGGACCTGGCTGCTCTATCTGGCATCCTGGAGCTCTGAGTGGACTGACTGTGAGGCCTGCTCTGGCTTTCTCTGACCTTCCATGGCCCTACTCACCACCACACCACCACCAACTGTGGACTCTGAGGGATGGCTGGGCCCTCTGACAGCACTCCAACCTCTCCTGCAGCTTGCCCCTATTCAGGGATACTTCGCCACTACTGGCATGCACTCAGGGTCTCAGTTGGCTTCTGGATCTGCATTCCAGTTCCCTCTGTGTCCCAGCTGCGGTGGCTGTTTTAAAACCCTTGCTGCACCACCGACACTGCACCAGCCAGCGGTCTTTTAAAGAGGTCACCACTTCTTGCAGCTTTGGAATAGGGCCAGACCTTGTCTGCCCTGTTAGAGACTGTCTTACCAAACCTAAGACAGCATCAAGGCCTAAGCTACTCCTGAAGTCATAGGACAAGCCAGAATCAAGCTGTGTTTTGTGCTGCAACCTCATAGAAGTATAGCTTTGAATGTTCCCCCCACCCCCATCACTTCCTTTCTCCTTGGTACAATTGGAGTAGTAATGCATATTATACAGGAGTATTCTGAAGATAAATACATTTATGTTTTTGACACTTTCTAGTTAAGAGCAACAGAGACAAGTCATTTTTTTTTAAAATGCTGTGGGATCAGTCCCAAAATGAGCAATCCAAAACAATATTTCTGCTGTGTATTGCAGCGAGACAAATTTGGCACAAGTATACGATGCCAGCTTTTCCCTTTCAGTCAGTTCAGCAGTAATTGCTTGGAAAGAACTCTGACAGAAGGTTAATACAAGAGCAAAGCTGTGAAGATGGTTTCCCTCAAGTTTACTGTATGGGACTGCAGTGCTGGCTTTCCCGCAGGATGGATGTGGCAAATGGTATCTCTGTGTTTAGTTATGATTTTCAAAACCCTCAGAAGGCCAGGGAGCCATCAGCAGTCTTTCCAAGTAAGACACAGGAAACATCCCTCTAAGGAAGGAAGCCAGGAAGAGCCATTCTGTTCAATGCATATTAAGGAAAGGATAAACCTCTTATGAAGCCAGCAGGACAGGAAAATGAGCATCTCTATGGGCATGAGAAAATGCAAGGTTAGCATATTTAAGTAAGACTATAAGTAGTGACGTACTAAGTCAGACCAATGGTCCACTTGAGTCCAGCACCCTGTCCCTGACAGTGACTACCTTCAGTTGCTTCTGGGGAGTGCATAACAGGTCATCATGGAGTGATCCATTCCCTGCTATTTACTCCCAGCTCCTGACAGTTGGAGGTTACATCCCCCAACCAACGTGACTACTAGCCATTTATGGGCCTATCTTCCAAGAACTTATCCAATCTGTCACAGTGAGTAGGGAAAGGGGAAGGAGAGGGGAAGGTGTAAAGGGGAACAAGGGCGCACACACGAGGATTCAAGGGTAGTAAGAAAAGGGCCGCTCAATCTCTGGAACAATTCTCAGTAGGAAGGAAATATAGTCCCTCAGGTTGTAGGGTGGGCTTTCCCTCTTACTCAGAAGGCAACCCTTTTCATCATAGGGACTGAGACAGTGAGCCAATTGCCCCAAGGGGAAGGAAGACAATATACCAGGGTTCCAGGCACTCAGGGGGATACTCAGCGCCCAGGACAAGGTAAAGTTTAGTGAGGAAGGGAAGGGAGGATCCAGGGGAAAAGGGAAGGGGAACAGGGGGGAACCGGGATGCAAGTGGGGAGGGAAAGGACACTCACTCTAGATATGAAGGATTTCACCACTGGAACCAATGAAAGGGATCAGGTATAGGGGCAGGGAACTTCACGGGGATGATACCGCTTATACTCCAACAAGACAAGACAAACACAGAGACTAGGAAACACTCACTAACGCACACTCACCACTGATTCAGTCAAGGGGAAGGGAAGGTAAACACAGGAATCCAGACACTCTCAACATGAACTCACTCACTCAAGATACAATGATCCAAGGAAAACTCCAAGCAACCAGGGGCCAGCCTCTCACCAATGATTACCGGCAGGGTCTACAGGCCCCGCTGGTGTCTTATATAGGCCTCAGTCCCTGGCCACACTGTTGCGTTAGGGGCGGGGTCAGAGCTCACAGCTGTTTCATCTGATGGGGATTGCATTGGGGCGTGTTCTTTCCCTGAGCCCTGCACTGAGCGTAGCTCAGCCCCCTGGCTGCCACAGCCATCCCACTGTCTGCTCTTGCAGCTGCTTGCATGCTGCGGGGAAACCCCCGCAGAGCTCTCATCAGCCCTGCAGACCAGGCGCCTCCTGACACAATCCTTATTTAAACCCAGATGTTATTGGTCTTTACAAGATCCTCTGGAAAAAAGTACTTTTTTTCTTCCCATTGATTATTTGCAACTACTAATTGGAAGTCAAAGTCTGCAATTTTACGGGTGAGTGTATCTTTGAGGGACTAATGCAAAGCCCATTCTAGTCAATGGGAATTTGGATTAGCCCTTGATTACTGACTGTAAGACCTGGCCTCTCAGAAAGCAGAGAATGAATTAAAGATCAGTCCCTTGAAAGTGCATGATATGTGTCTGTTGTTCATGGCTGGTCTTAGAATTTGTGGGGCCCAGGACAAAATGTGGGGCTCCTGGTCTCCCCTCCCCCTAGGGGCTGTAGCAGAGTGCTGTGGGCGAGAGTGGTGCCTACAGTGCCATAGCACTCTGCTACTCAGTCAGAACTAGCAGCGAAGGTATTAAAACAACACTGTGTAAGCAAGAGATCATGTGACTGGAAGGGGGTGGGACATGTGACCTGACCAGGGCTTAAAATGAAGAACAGAAACCCAGTCAGTTAGTGCTAGCTTGGAGACAACAGGGTGGGGAGCTACAAAGTCAACTGATGGCAAGGATGAATGAATTCTAACCCCATCTAGAAAGAGAAATGGGGTTCAGGAAGGCCCTGAGGGATAGGGCCTTAGGCCAGCAAGTGCCTTGGGAGCCCTGGTGAGAGTGGGAGCGCTGAGGGCATGCTTCAGGAAGGCAGGAAGCCCTGGTGAGAGTGTAAGGGTTAAAGGGTGGTAATGTAGCCAGCAAGTCCAGTGGGACAGCATGGAGAGAGAGCACATGCCTGCAGGGAGGCCAGGAAAGAGAAGAACCAGCTCTTGAAGTAGCGTCCTGAGACACAAAGTTGGAAGTCCTAAGGAAATGGGTGTCAGACACGCTAGGGCTGAGGAACATTAAAGAGACAATCCAGCTCTTGGGGCGGGGCCCTGGGACAAGAGCTGCGAGTCCTAGGTAAATGGAGCGTCCCCTGGCCTGGGTGGCAGACAGGCTAGGGTGGCAGAACATCTAATCTGCTCTTGAGGCAGGGCCAGGGGCCTGAGTATCAAGACCTGGTTTCTCCTGTGCCAGAAAGAGCTGTGGATCAGCAGGAGGCTTCATGGAAGTTTAGGAGGCAGCTACCTGGGATGTTACGGCCAGGGACACACAAGGCACCAAGGGCAGGACTTCAGATCCCTGAGAGGCCCAAGACAGGCTAGGAGTCTGGAAAAAGGGAGGTGCCTAGGGGGTCGTATCAAAGGGAGTATGGACTGGAGAACCTTGAGCAGGGGACACTCCAGCAGCCCAGGAATCTGGACCGACCCAAAACACCATGGATGGTCTGAGGTGCACCTCAGGTGCTGGAGAAGGACTGAGGAACTGTAATATCATCCTCCGGGAGAGGGACAAAAAATGGAGTAATAATTTAAATGGGAACCCTCAGCTAGCCTGAGCAGGATATGGAACTACTAGTCTTCCAGGAGCTAATTTCCAGACTGAGAAACCTTTGTGCTAGTGATGGGAACATCCCTCAAGGAAATTAGTGCTGAGAATATCCTCCCTAGAACTTGAAACTGCCAGAGAACTGTGAAGTTGATACAGCAGCCATGGAAAATATGGGTGTCTTGCCAGTCCTGCAAAGATTATGGTCGGTCTCGGCCACCAGCCTGTTACAGAGGCCCTAAGGGTGGTTATGTCTGGGGCTAATCCTGTCCTGGTGTCCTGCAGGACCCCTGGAAAAAGCAGGCCCCAGTGTCATCACCCATGCTTGCACTGTGGTAAGGTCAGACCTGCTGTTCTTGCCCAGTAGAATAGCTCATTGGCTTTAGACGAGGTCATATTTGTCATTCTTGACTATGATTTCATACACATAGAAGAGGAGTGTATTTATTGCAATCATATATATGAATGCATATTAAAACCGTAATATATTAAAACCTTAATAACGTGAGGTAACAAATAGGTCTCATTGGAATTACATTGTGTAGTCACCTGAAATTTTGTCACCTGGAAACTTATTTCCCAATGAAGGTCTTCCACCAAGATTGCTCCAGCCAGCTTTAAAACTCAGTTATTTCTGACTCTGTATTATGTACCTTTTTCATTTAAAACTCTTTTAGCAAAAGAGATTGCATGAGTTGACAGAAGTGTGGCAGCAGAGGGACTACCTTGCATGCAGTATTTCCTTTTGTTCTTCGTGTACAGTATCATCTTTGCAGAACTGAACAGAATATCAACCAAAAGGAGGAAAACCTATTCAAAGCAAGAGGGGGAAATCGAAAAAGGTCTGTTACCCTGGCTTCAGAGTGATTCCCAACCTTTTTGCCTGTGTGACCTCATTTTGAGAGAAACCTAATCCTACTCAAATCCTACTCAAATGCTCCCCCAAACTCCTACTCAAATCCTACTCAAAGCATATCAAATATCAGTCAGTTTATGACTCTATCCTCCGAGGCTGGGCCTAAAGTCTCAATCTAGTTTGTGTTGGTAGGCTGATTCACATCTGAATCAGAGTCCTTTATGCCTTGTGGCAGTAAGGCTGTCTAGTAAGTACTCTATTGGATGTAAAGCGAGTAGTGTTAGCCCGGACCCCTGGTCCCCCCCCAGAATTGATGTACCCCCCCTTTTGTGATAGCCAACTGTCTTGGACCCAGGGGTCGGCAAAACCCACAGGGTTAACCAAAGGCAAGGAGGCTTGGGGAAAAGCCCAACACTGGATGCAAAAGGAGGGGAGGGGGGCATGGAAAATAAGGATCGGGCCCAACCACCCTAGCTCATAGCCAAAGAGACCACTCGTGGATAAATACGAGCCTAAGGTTGAGAAAGAGACTAGAAGGGAGAGCCCTCGGAGTAAAGAATGGAGTCATTAAAGAGAGGGGGCTCACCCTGTTGTAACAAAGGACGGGTAGCCATGACCCAGAGCAGCAACATCCTATCTCTGCATTCCCCAAAAGAAACCTGACACACACTCAATATATTCTGAAGCCTGTCGTTAAGCCCTTCCTTCCCTCCCTTCACTTTTTGTTTACCCTTACCTCCTGTGTAAAAGGTATCTGGTGCATCTGGTATCATCCTTTTTCTCATGGAAGCAAAAGTTTTGGTTCTGCCCCTCGTTAGCCCATTATACACCCCAAACGACCCTTCATAGCCTCCCAAACTCCTTTGTCCAGCACCCTTTAACTGCCCCTGGTTTTCCCATCAACCTTTGAGAAATCTTGGGACCCAGATACGTGCAAGTCACTCTGTGAGTGTCTGAGTTGAGAGATCTCCCAGACTCTGTTCTGCCCCTTCTTTTTTCCTCCATCCCCAAATTCCACTGGATCTGTGGGCCGCCTGTCCCATCTCAAGAGGCAAGGAAAGGTAACCACAGGTCCAGACTTTCCCAGACAACTGGGGAAGCCCTGTCTCTCCCTCTCTCACCCCACTCCTCTCTCTCTCTCTCTCTCTTTCTCCCTCGTTCGCATTCTCTTGCTCCCCATCGCTGAGCCAACACTGGACCCCCCTCCTTCTCCTACCATACTCCCCGCAAGCTGCTTGTGTTTTCCCCTTTTAAATCCCACCAGCCAGACCGGGACTGTGTTTCTCTGTTTTGTATAGCAATAAACTTGTTGTTATTGAACACCTGTGTCTCTTTCTCTCTCTTTCTATTTGGGGAGGGTACGTAAACTGCCTGTAGCGCGTACTGTCCTCAGCTTGATCCTTTTGAACACGTGCAGACCCCGGTTTAAGTCATTAAGCTAATTCCCCCTGAAGTTTAAGGAACGGTGGATATTGGGGTACCCACCCCCCAATAGTCACGAGTGGGAGGGGATCTCCTGTTAACAGTAGATAGAGCCATTTTTATGCTGCGATCTTGTCAGATCTCACATTTTGACCAGGTTGGGTTGGGTGTGCATTTGAATAGGAAATTCCAAGGAATATCTTGTTACTGCAATTCAGCAGGTTTTACTCAAGCTAGTTCTGAGTCAATAACCTATCCATCTTCTCACCATCTTTTGCATACATAGAATAATATCTTGATGATGTGTGGTTATTACATGTCACTTCTGTAAGTGTTGTTAGAACTGAAACAGATGAAACTGCAGCTAGTAACCAAAATTCCAGATGTGCTAGGGAGCAGGGGTTGATGCCAGGGAAGGGACAGAAGGGAAAAGGGAAGGTCAGAGGAAACAATAGAAGAGTGCCACAGAAGATAAGGGAAAGCTCTCCGCCCTTCTCGAATGGCCAGGAGACCAAGTGCTCAGCACAGAGTCAGGTAAATTGGCTTCAGAGAGCTAAATGGTTCATCATCGAGGTCAGGAAGGAGATGAGAGAATGGAGCTGAGAGCAGGAAGATACAGAAGCCAACAAGGTGTAACAGGACAAAACGAAGACTAGACGATATGAAGGGTTGGGGAACTAGGCAGAAAGGGCTTTGCAAGATAAGGTAAGAAAAAATCAGACAGTAAGTGTAACAGGATAGGTAGGCAAGAGCTACGAAGACCACAAAGATGCAGGTACTTTAGAAGGGAAAGGACAACACACAAAGCAAGCAGGTGATACTAAGAGGGATGAAAGACTACAGTAACTATAAAGACAGGAATGCTCTGTCAGGGGGATACCCTAAAAATCACAGGGATATTTACTATGAAGCAAGGAAAATCTATATTACAAAGTAACTTGCTTCAGCATTCCAGTCCAGAGTTTTATCTGAAACAGTAATAATAAGTATATAGGTCAGGATTGCTGGATAACAAGGAATCCTTATAACAGAAGATACATTTTAGTATATACAATAAGCACCATCAAATATATTCATAATAGCTCCAGGATGATTTATAAATAGACAATAAGGATCTATACAATAAAGTCCCCCAACAGAGACAACAGTCCATATATATAATGTTCATAAAGGGTCCCGACAGCTGTTTCATCATGGCATCCGACTTCTTCAAGGGAAGGTTTCCTGATTTACTTGTTCTTCGGGGGGACTAGATAGGCATCTTATCCTTTTCAAAGTGGAGCTCTGAAAGGTTACAGCAAGGCAGCAATGTATCATAGATATAAATGCGGCTCATTTCTCCACTTTTTTAGGCATAGGAGCATATCCTTACATTGTATCAAAGAGAGGGGGGGGAAGGCATGCTCCTATGCCTAAAAAAGTGGAGAAATGAGCCGCATTTATATCTATGATACATTGCTGCCTTGCTGTCTCTACCTCTGTTCCCCCCAACCCTTTGTCTCCCCACCCCCTTGTCTCTCTTAGATTGTAAGCCTGCTAGGGCAAGGACTATCTCTTTCTTACAATTGTAAAGTGCCAGGTACATTGCTGGAGCTATATAAGTGCTTAATAATAATAATAATAATTAATAATAAATTAATACCAAAATAATGAGTTAAACTTAATATCATTGCTGGATAACTAAAATAACTTATTTACAGTTACCAGATAACTGACATACTTTCCCCCCCCCAATAGCAATGTTGCGTCAAGTAGATCTGAATCAGGTATCCAATGAGAAACTGTTAAACTTGAAACCAGTATCAAGGCAGGTAAACAGGAAAAGAATGATGGGCAAACAGGACTAGCTTCGAAATGGATGGGAGAATGGTGACGTGGCAATATGGTAAATAGCACAAAGCCATAATTCAGTGATGCAGTAATTTGGTTAAACTGGCAATTAATAAACAGCTGCTGCTCAGTAGCCAATCATTCTCAGTTACTGTGATTAAGTTACCTGGAATCTGATAATTACCGATATCAGTGTGGATATCCATTTCACCTCTGGTTCAGGTGTTAGTGATAGTAGATTCTTCTTTGTGATGCTTCCTTAGGTTAATTTTTTTTTAACCTACAGACATGTGTATGGGTAGTATGTAGGTCAGGTGGCAACTGGGTTATGTGAATTGAAAATTGAATTCCAAATATCCATGCTTATTTTTCTGATGTTTGTGGAGTGGGACATAGCAAGGGAGGCTGCCAAAATGATTTAGTTCCATTGTCCAGGAACTGTTCTTACAAGAGGTTCTTGAAATCATGAAATGTATGTGCCTGCTGTGATGGAAAGCACTGTTCCTGCTGACTCAGTATAAGGAGCGACAGAAAGGAAACTGGTCACCATGGCTGGAGATTACTATAGCTTTGTTCCTGACTTTAGGAAGGAAGTAAAGCTGCAAGTATATTTAAAACAAAGTCTGGGGGTGAAAACAGACATGATGCTGGCCCGCTATGGCCCCTGTAGTCTGTTTTCCTGCTGTTCCCCTACTTCCCCGGGGCAAGCAGGCACCTGGCCTGAAATGAGTCCTCTGGATGATCCCTCCTGGACACTCATTCCAGGACAAAGAGCTGCCCACATGGGCCACAGTAGACCACTGCCTGTGTTCAGTCCCGCCATCACCGCTGCGGGGTCAGGGCTACCATGGCCAGTCGCCATGGCTGGTCACCGTGGCTGCTTGTCATGGTGGGGAGCAGGGTGCTAGGAGAGGGGTAGGGTGGGGCTAGCTGGCAGGCCCCCCTACCAGTGATGTGCTGTTGGCAGGATGACTCTCTGGACACTGGCACATTTGTTTCATGCCCCTCCCCAACCCAGAGGATGGTGACCATTGTTTCCTGTCCCTCTCCAGACTGGGGAGCTGCCATGACACCCATATGTCTGTTTTCATCCTGGATGTGGTCAAGAGTCACCCAAGAGAAAATGCTCAGCTGAATCAAATGGATACAAGCATGAAAACTAAATGGAAAAACTACTTGTATCATGCGTTCCATTTGGTTTGTTGCCCCCTGGCTGTCTCCCTTTGTTTAGGATGTTGCCCCAGCCCTTTGGCTGATAGGTGAATAATATGCCACATTACATTAATTTTGCCTGCTTCAGCTTGTTACTTTTCACTAATGCTTTCCGTGAGGCCTGCGGGGTAGTCAATCAACAGTGTCACTTGAAGTGCCTGAAGAGCTGAGCATTTAGTTTTCCAGGAGGTTTTTAAGCACTACAATACCAAGTAGTTTGATATTTTTATGGTTTGAAGCATCTATTAAAATCGAAACAAATTTTGCATTTTCTAAATGGGCAGATAATTGTTCCATGATGAAGAGAACAAATACATGAACAATAATGGCCTCCGTCTTAAATGCAGGCTGAACTGAACTTCTGGTCATATAAATTTCTAATTAATTTGGATGTGCAAGCCATGGAACAGAAGCTCTGATTATATATTAGAGCATGAGATGTGAAAATACCGTCCGACCGTTTCCTCGTTATCCAGTGTCTTGTTTATGAAGAAGTTGTGAATTATGTGAAGGTACATTATGGCCAGCATTTGCAGAAAAAAATATATGAGTAAGTTGAGTTTATTAATTATTATTATTATTTATGTATAAATTAGGAAATAAGGTAGGGGATTTTTTCCTTCCTATTGTTCATTTATTTTCTTTTGACAATGTTTTTGTTTATTTATACTTCATTTTTGTCTTTGAACCTTTACTCTCCATTAGTCATTATGTTAGATTTAAACCTAAATTTTAAGTCCTTTTAGTATTTTATATTATCATCATTTCCTGGTTTGAATGACCACTGCTGAGTGACTAGGTTAAAGTACTTCTGTACCAGCAACTTTATAGCTTGTCTGAGGATACCTGCTTATATCCCTTGAACACATGTGCTTATCTTGGGGATAGTCGTGGTAGCCTTGACTGAAGAATTTAAAATAAGATGTCACATCAAGCTACTGTGGCCTTCACTGCACGCTCTTGTACACAGACCTAGTCATTGTCCACATATTGCTGGCTTGATGATGCTATTCATTTTACCAAGAAAGGAAGTCATACATCCTTAGATACTCACTAGTCTAATAAGTTGTACATATTAAAACAGTTCACTGTGAACATATCACACCAATGCTTTGCTCTCCTTAAGATGTAGAGTCCTGTCCAAGTTTTCTTTCTTGCTGTATGAAGCCCTTCATTGTATGGGCTTTAGGACTATATAATAAGTCATTTCTTAATAACCTTCACATACAGAGATGTATAAAATCACATACCTAGAGAGACACAAGTGCCTAGAGAGACAGACAAGAGGCTTGGATACCACTGTACTTAATGTTGATGAAAGCTGCCGTTGCAAGTCCTCAAAATGATACAAAGGGCAAGTGACTGGGATACTGGATAGTGCTTAGAATGTCCTCAACTTTGAAGGTATCTCAACAAAAAGGGTGCTTTCAGATGAATGCAGAGCTGCCCGACCCCAGAGCTGCTCCAGGGGTACACGACTGCATCTACACCCCTGCGCCCCGCTTGTGATCACATGAAACCAATGGGATACCTGGCCTGCGGTCCACCTACTCAGTGCTCCTCACACACCATCGAGTTGTGGGCTAGAGCATCCACAATGCTACGGTGTTTCCTATGCATTAGACAGACAGCAACTCCACTTTGGGCTGGTGCCCCAGGTTTGGCTGGCCTGCTCTCCTGGTGGTGCTCTGCGATGCTCCAGAGCACTACTGGCAGGGTTGCTCCAGAGTAGGTCACGCCTGCTCTGCCTGCACATCCGGCAGGGCACCTTTAGATGGATGGGCCATCCCTGGATGAAGCGGGCTGGCGTGGCCAGCACCGGGGTAGTCTGTCCATCTAAAAGCATCCAAAATGGTGCTTGTGCAGCCATGAATTGTTCCACTTGACGAAAGGTACACAGGCAATTAATAGAGAAACAATCATTGCTGCAAGCCTCTTCTTCCCCTTTGGAGCACAGTTTCAACTCTGGTAATTTATTCTACCTGCAAAGCTGAAAATGAGGAGAGGAACAGAATTAATTGCAACAAGGGGACATGCTGGATAGTACACAGATGGAAAACAACACTCTACCATCACAGAGAAGAAAACCTATTTATTCTGATATGAAGAATAAAGTGTGCTGAGGTGGTGCTATCAACTTCTATGCTTAATTCACAATTCATTGTTACCTGGAGGCACCTTTTTGCCAGTTAAGTCAATGGAAAGGGGACACAGAGAAATCATATGGCCACGGCCAGTCTTAGAATGTGCAGAACCCAGGGTGAAGTTAAAATGCAGGGCCACTGGTGGACGTGTCCCCTTTCCCGTGAGGGCAACCTCTGCAGGGCCCTAGAGGTGTTTGTGTTTGGGGCCACACTCGCAAGGACTGGGGCCCTGCACCAACTTATGGGTGCCCTGTAACATGCATAGTGGGTGGGGAGTGTCTTGTGTGAAAATGCCCTCCTACAGACCCACAAGACTGAGGGCTATGGGGGGTGATGGTGAAGCTAGCACATAATAAGGAAGTCTTCAGGGTGGAAGCCATTTCCCTTTAGGTCCTGAATTATATTGGTACCAATGTGAGGACACCTTGCTTCCTTCCCTTTTGATTGACTTATTCTTTGGGCTGGAAGGGTCTGTGAGTCAAGGTATGGAAGCCTAGGCATGAGTTTAGAACACCATAAATTCAGGGATATAGAATGGACTGAAGAAGGCTCTCTCAGTGCTGCAATCCCTGCTGGACCTTGCATCTCCTCCCAGAAACTCCATCCACACAGCACAGCACCATATATGTGGAAGCCTTTCTGCCCTCACTGCATCACTCACACCCGAAGTCATCTATTAAATCCTATCCACAGTATGCCCTCCCAGCAAACCTCCCCTTCCCTCTGCTTTGGCTGCAGTAGAAGGAAATGCTAGCGTTACTAGTTTTCAGGAAAAAACCCCCCAGCAAATTCAGTGTCTAATGGAAGGCGAGCTTTCTATCCCTCAGCTAGATGCATTTTAAGAGCATGGGACTGGGGTATGCTGTTCCAGGATATGGCAGCACATTATGGAACTATGGAATGATCTTCCTGTTGGGGAAAAACAATACATTTCCAGGTATTTCAGAAAAGGAAAGTTTTGCATCTCACACCTTAACTCTGGCTGAAACGAGCACCCACAAAAATGGGTATATCTGTCAAATTTCTGGTACCTGAATTGACTCAAAAATATTGGGTACTAATTGGTAACCAATTCTGAACCATTTCAGGTACCCAATGTCCCAGAATGTCCCTGAATATCTACTTCCGTTCCCAAATTTTTGGTGTTCCATCCTGATCTTTTTGGTTTTCCATTCCAATTTACTGAACAGCAACCAGAAAATAATAATAGGCTTACTATGCCTGTTATCACATGGGTGCCCATGGGAACACTGCAGACAGCTGGGGTGTGTGACTGTGTGTGTGCTCCCTCACTCCATCCATCTTCACCTATCACCCACGCATGGTGGCAATGAACAGAAAGGGAATGTCTCTGTGCATGGAGGTAGGTGAAGATGCGTGTGCACCCGTGGAAACAGATGCACACCCACCTCCACCCACTGTGGCTGCACACTCATTCCCCGCACACCCGTTCCCCCACCCACCACTGTCCATTTAAAAAGGACCTATATATAAAAGTTCCAGTATTATCAGTGATTTTATATCTGCTAGTCATACATAATTTTAAAATTGCTTCTCTTTATTACAGTCCACTCCTACCCTAAAACTTGCTGAACAGGAATTAGTTACATACTTCAGTGCATTTCAGAAGTTGCTTATTGAATTCATGTTCATTTCTCCAAAAATCCACACCATCATCTGCTAGGAAGAAGAAAGTAAACATCCTTCATATGAGAAGTTTAGATTGTTATCTTCACCTAATCAAAGGGCCTTTTCACACACACACCCATGTGCAGTGGGAGGGGCACCAGTGCGAATGCTGCCCGGTGTGTGTGTGTGTGTATGTGTGTGTGTGTGTGTGTGTGTGTGTGGTGAGGGCTTGTCTGTAGGAATGGCACCCACAGTGGTTGAGGGTGTGTGTGCGCTCCTGTGTTCCACCCATCATCCACGCATGGAATAACATGCTCCAATGTCAGTTGATCTGTGCGTGGAGATGGGTATGCGCCGTAGGAACGGCTGCTCACCCAACTCGACTCACCATGGACGCACACCCATCCCCCCACGCACTGCGGTCCATTTGAAAAGGGCCTTACATGGGAGGCACCCATGCATGAACACGCAGAAATCTGGGTGTTCATGCATGAGTGAGTCTTGTGTAAACAGTGCCATGGGTGGGTGTCCATGCACAGAGCAACTGGTGAAAATGCTGGTTGCTCTGTGCATGTTGATCGGTGGAGGTGGGAGTAGATGGGTGTGTGCCCGTTTACACTGTCTCCCCACCCACTGCACATGGACTGACTGAGGTGCACACCAACCCCCCTGTGCCGTGACCCATGTAAAGAGGTCAAATGGGGAAAAAATTGGTTTCACAATTGTAGGCAGGGACCGCGTCTATCTTATTGTTCTGTAAAATGCCAGGTACACAGCTGGCACTATACTAATTCTAATGTTAATAATAATAATAATAATAATTAATAATAATAAATTAATAATATGCACACTCACAATGCGTCTTAGACCCTTTTTACATGGATGGCACTCAGGCATGAACACCCAGAAATCTGGATGTTCATGTGTGGGTGAGTCTTGTGTAAAATCTGTGGCAGGTGGGTTGGTGTGTGGTGTGTGCGTGCTGTGGTGAATGCATGCACACCTACCTCCACCCATCCCCCATGCATAGAGCTACTGGCAAAAACAGCAGTTGCTCTCTGCGTGGGTGATGGGGTGATGGATGTAGACAGTTTACATGGACACACACACACCTCCACCCATCGCTACCCACCTCCACCCACGGAGTCTCCTCTGGTTTTACGGAGGGCTCCGTGGGTGGAGATGAGTGTGCAATAGGTGGAGGTGGGTGTTGCCTGGGAGCACGCTTGCACCCCCACCCATATCACTCGGTGTTCACATGGGACACCCATTCACCCACCCACCGCCAACCATATACATGGATGCCCCCCCCCCCCACACCTGCCTGAACACCAAGCTGGGGGAGGGTAGGGAGGGTCAGTGTAAAAACGACCTATATGTGCTGTTTAACTGTGACCAATAGAAGCTCCAATAATTTTAGTTGCAAAGGTCTCATGTTTAAACCTCTTGGATCCAATTCTGAACCTACTGAAACTAATGGCAAAACTCCCATGGACTTTCATGGGTGAGGATTGTGCCTGTAGTCTGTAAGACTCTCAGTCAACCACAAATGATCCAAAGAGTTTATAAGTGCTTGCATATCCTCATAAATGCATGTGACTATGTAAATATTTAGCACATTTTTAGTGAAATCTGTTTACTTATGTCTACTCTACAGTTCTTTAAAAATATACACCAAAAGTATGATGTTGGGATTGATGTTGAACTAGTACTCTAGAGTCAATTCCTAGCTTTGTTACAGATTTCTTGTGGGACAGAGAGAAAGTCACTTAGGCCATGCTCAGATTCACAAACCACTTACTCTGGAGTAGTCCAACAGAAGCCCATAGGGACTGCTCTGAATTAAGTGGGTTGTCAACCACAGCCTTTGTCTTTTTGTGTCTCGGCTCCCCCTCTGTAAAATAAAGATACGAGTCTTTCTTCTCTCCCATAGTTTGTTTTAGTTGTTTGTTAAGATCTTCAGCTTTTTGGGAGAAGGGATTTCTTTTTGCTATGTGCTTGTACAGCTCATAGCACAATGAGGTTCTGAACTTGGCTCAGGTCTCTAGGCATTGCCATTACATAACAATCTAAGGTATAGATGAAGGTTCCCAAGAGAATAGTCTGGTGGGTTTGACAGCACCATAGGGGACACTATACAGCTCAGCCACCCACCTCACTGCGCTGGCCAAAACTCTGGTTCCAGGTCCCAACAGGAGAGAGATTCTATCTGGCTCCCCACCTGCTGGCAACTCCCCAAAACTGGTGGAACAGTAGGGGGTGCTATATGGCAGAGTCACCCACCGCACTGCGCCAGTCCAAAACTCTGCCCCCGCCTCCTGGGTCCCAATGGGGCGAGACTCTAGCTGGTTCCCCACCTGATGGCAACCCTCAAAAACCTGGGTATTGATGCCACCACTTGGACTTCAATTACAGTGGGTTCTGTGCAGTCCAGGATACATGAGCCCTGTGAAGTTAAAGACTTACAAGTGTCTCAAGGGCACATCTTTTCATGGTTCCCCTTACCTGGTGTTCTCCTCTTATGTGGGGCAGAAACCCTTGGGGTATCTCAGGGGTGCTTAACTTGCCTAGAAGTTGCCCTTGCTGGTAGAGTCAGCGGGGAATCCCCTTCCTTCAGTGAATCCCCACTCCTTTCCAGTTGCTGTGTCTAGCAAGGCTGAGGAGGATGTATATTGGCAATAAACACACCCACCCACCCTGTGGAGTAAAAAGGAAAACAAAAATAAGATTAGGCTTTTATTGATCAGGGTAAAAAGGGTACAAACAGGTATCAAGGTAGGAAAGGGTAGAATAAATGCTTGAGCAATCTCCAAGACAGGATTTTGGACTCAGTGGCTCATTTGGGTTCACATCTATCTAAATGTTCCCTGGTTAGAGGTTAGGCAGGCAAATAGATTCTTACTCACATGTTCATTCTCCACATGGTGAGGCAAGGTGATCTTTGGCCCTTTTTACACAGACGCTCTAACACCCATAGAATGGGTGTTACATTTTATTATACATGTCCATGAAATGGTGGATCTAATAACCACTCAGCTATATTAATATCTATGCCTGTATTATCCATGTAACTGTACCCATGTTTGCTTACTCCTCTCCTAGTCATTTGATTATCAATGAATATTTATTTTAATACGATCTGATATGATTCATGTGTTGAAGACCGAACCTTGTTAGATATGTGACCTGATAAATCTGGTATATGCTAAGTAGATATTATTAGCGGATTTTTGAACTATTTTTATATTTTTATATTTGATTTTAGTTATTTGTTGGTAAGGCCGCGTACCATTGGTGATGGCTATGTGGCTAACCATAATAAACTTAAACTTAACTAATTAACTTATACATGTTGCAGGGCACCACTGCAGCCAATCACCATGGGCCCTGTGCACACATGATGCCTCCACCCAGTTCCTCTGGGTGGAGATGGGTGTTGGCCAGTGGGTGGGGAGCATTTCCCTGGGTGGAGATGGGTGGGGGCGTC
>QEPC01009281.1:4528090-4545216 GCA_003113815.1 Sphenodon punctatus
ATTATACATGTTGCAGGGCACCACTGCAGCCAATCACCATGGGCCCTGTGCACACATGATGCCTCCACCCAGTTCCTCTGGGTGGAGATGGGTGTTGGCCAGTGGGTGGGGAGCATTTCCCTGGGTGGAGATGGGTGGGGGCGTCGTAAACGCCACTTCCGATGGGTGTTGGTGAGTGTTTGCTCCCGGCCAACACCCATCTCCACCCACACCCACCCACAGAGCAACCGGCAGTGGTGTCCGTTGCTCTGTGGGTGGGTGTGGGTGGAGATGCGTGTTGGCCGGGAGCAAACACTCATCAACACCCACCGAAAGTGGCGTTTACACAGATGCCCCCACCCATCTCCACTCAGGGAAATGCTCCCCATCCATTGGCCAACACCCATCTCCACCCAGAGGAACTGGGTGAAGGCATCATGCGTGCACAGGGCCCTTGGTGAGTGACTGCAGTGGTGCACTACAACATGTATAATAAAATGTAACACCCATTTTATGTGTGTTAGAGCGTCTGTGTAAAAAGGGCCTTAGTTCCAGGGTTGTGTCCTAGTTGCAGTTCAGAGGAGGAGAGAGCTGTGCCTTGGGCTAGGTTTTTGCTACCTTGCAAGCTCTGCAGGGATTGACTTGTTGCTAGGTGGCTTGGCCAATCCAGATCGGGTATCTGGAAAGAGAAAAACAATAGAATACATGGGATACCATAAAGTGACAACAACAACAACAATAATAATAATAATAATAATATATGTCAAATAGATCAAATATCAAATACTGTATTCTAACATAGTTATCAAGTCATACATCCAAGGTTAATACATGTGAAAAAAATCAAATATCAACGGTGTTCATGTCCAACATGTTTCGATCATCGATCTTCTTCAGGGACCAGTTTGACAGAAGCAAATCTGGAATAGGATCTAAAAAGCATTCAAAAGACATTAGTCTTCTAAATGTATGTATATATGCATACACATTAAAATAAAATATTAAACCCTAGTGTTCGAAAGAAGAATTGCCAAAAATCACACAGCCTCTTCTAAAAGATATGTTATTAATTCATATAGTATATATAACTAATAACACAGGTAGAAATGGTCTAGAAATTCTGTTGTGCATTCCTAGCAACTTCTGATAAACAACTGTCTCAATGTGCTCATGCAAAAGTCAAGAATTTCTTGAGATAGCTGTAATAATGTAAAGAAACATAAAGGTCACTGCCCTGCATGCCTGGAACTCCCCCCCTGCTCACATCCGCCTTGCCCCCTCCCTTCGTAACCTCAAGTCCCTCCGCAAAACCCACCTCTTCCACTCTGCCCTTCCTAACTCCTGCTAATCATCCCCACCCAGGATTATCCCCCACCTGTTATCTGCAAACTCCCAATGTACTGCAACCAAGCCAAGAATGTGTACCTGAGTTCTCGTATCCTCATGTATGTCACATCCTTTGTCTCTCCTTCTGTTTCCCCTTCCCTGTCTCCCCTCTCCCTGTCTTTAGATTGTAAGCTCTCGGGCAGGGACCATGTCTATCTTATTCGTTGTAAAGCGCCAGGTACATTGCTGGTATAAAAGCTTATAATAAACGCAAATACTACTACTACTACTACTACTACTAATAATAATAATATATGAATGTTGTATAAAGAATTTTTTAAAAGAATATATATAAATATATCCCCTCACTAGCTAATGACTCACTAGCCAGGAATGTTTGTTGGGGGGTCCTGCCCAGTGGCTTCAGCCTAAGGTGATTAGGCATCAACATGTGTTCACATCAGGGGACATACAGGTATACATGGGTCCAAATAGGGGGGTGGGGGGAGGGACAGGAGCCTGCCCACCAGTGCCTAACATGAAGGTGGGAACTTGGGGCTTTTAATTTATTTATTTAATTTATTTATTTATTTAAAATTTATATCCTGCCCCTCCTGCCCACAGGGCAGTCCAGGGTGGTGAACAGCAATCAATAAAACAATAATTTAAAAAAAAAACAATTTAAAAATACAATATGTGGGGAACCCCACCCCTACCCCTCGTCAAAAGCCTGACGGAACAGCCAGGTCTTACATACACATCAAAATAGCAGGAGAGTGGGAGCCAACCGAGCCTCCTCCAGGAGTGAATTCCACAGCACAGGGGCAGCCACCGAAAAAGATCTAACATCGGTGGCCACCCGCCTCACCCGGGGAACCTCCAAAAAGGCTCCCACGGATGATCTCAAGGGTCGCACGGGCACATGGGGAGTGAGGCGGTCCCACAGATAAGCAGGGCCCAGGCTGTGAAGGACTTTAAAGGTTAAAAGGCCTTGAACCTGGCCTGGTGCTTTATAGGCAGCCAGTGCAGAGCCCGGAGCACTGATGTCATGTGCTCCCTGCGACCCACCCCCGTAAGAAGACGGGCCAAGGCATTCTGCACCATTAGGGGGTGCGATCCAGGTGCCGTGCCACAGTGGGCACCTAGTCATCTTTAATTGTAAGAGATCCTCCCTTTTTTATTCACCCATGTACAACTTATTGACCCCCTAATATCTAAATTGTATTTTGTTTTCTGCCTACTGGAGTGGAACTCATACACAGAAGTGCTGCTCCCCTCCCTACTGTGCAGTGGAAAAACAGAATATTCACTTTTGGGTTTTTTTTATGGTGTGCCATCAAATCAAAGTGTCATTCTTCATTTTACTCCAGCGTGCAATAAAATCACTTCATTCATGGATGAATAGTAGCAAGCCGTTAAGAAGTTAAAAGGGGAGAGAGGTAAAAGAAAACATATCCCTTATGGGGTGTGATCCAGGTGCCGTGGTGCAGAGGGGGAATTGACAAAATTGCATTTGTCACTAAGATCTCTGGAACAGCTGCATGGGAGAAAGAATCAGATCTGGCCTGGCTAAGTAGGAGATTAAATTTGTTTGCATCTGATGGTCATTTGGTGGCATTTGGGAGATAAATTTTGAGGTCTCAGGTCAATTGCCAGTAGATAATATTGTATCTCAGTGTAATGGGATCTTCAGAAATGAATGACAGATGCTGTAGTCTGTTTAGGTTAAAACAGACAGAAAACTTTATTCTTGCTGCTCAGTGCACAACAATGTTTAGCTAAGTATCAGCTATCCCAAGACTATTCATTATCTCCAAGTCCAATGTAAAACCTGTGATGGACTGCTCTGGATCTGTTGCTAACACTGTACTCTTGCACACTGACTAGAATCTTGGAATGGACCCTTCATGAAGACTGTAGATAGACATCATAACAATTATAATGACAGACTGCAATCCTCAGATCACGTACTCTAGAACAGTATCTCTGTTAGCAGCACCAAGAAAGAGTCCAGAATTGGAAACTTCAGAAACAAAATGGAAATACATGCTCTCTGGATCTTTAATTTGGAACATGAGATGTGTTCACTACCCATGAAACTAGCATTTACTGATGAGTCCAGTCCTTGCCAACATGCACCTATACCTTTATTTGCATGAGTAAAATTGACAAAGAACAGTTTTTAGCATTTATTTTTCAAAATTACAGACGAATAAATTAAATTACTACAAATGGAAACTGTTGTCTACTAACTTCTTTTTGTTGAGGGAAGCGTGCCGGCTGGCTTTTGCAACAGACATTTCCCAGGCATGAGCACTGGGGTACCTGAGTTCACCAGCACTTCCGGCAAGTTTTTGTGACTTGCAAAGACCAATTCCCTTACTGACAGTGCCTGTGTGTGGTGTACCTGTTTACTGGCTAACACTGTGTGTTCACAGAACTATTTGACTTGCTCTGCATGGAGCACTTCAGATTTTCTGGCAGTGCTCCGTGCATGGCCATGAGTGCGTGCTCCATGGCTTACAGGAGCGTACAACTGGCCGCTTCACCTCAGTCGGATCCAGGGTTCCTTGGTGGCAATGTGAGGTAGCATCTCATCTGAAAACACCCATGCATTCCTAGTACTGAGTGATAACATGTATATACATGTGCTGGAAGCATGTCAATAGCGCTCTTGGCTTCTACTGATTTTACTCACATGCTTAAAGGAAAGCTCAAGTGCTTTGCTCAAAGAAAGACCATGACATTTTGGAATTTTCCATCTCATGTTTGGCTATGCCATTTAAAAAATAATCCTTTAACCTCAATATGTCATTACATTCAATGGGAAAAATGTCAGTTAGTTTGAAGCATTTAGTGCAACTAGGGGTATTTTCAGACGTTACGAGATCACGCTCAACCACAGACAATACCCTGTGGTGGGGAATGGTCCCTTAACGTCTGTTTTGATCCCCGTCAGATGTTCACCACAGTGAACCACCGGCGGGGATCAAAATAACCACGCTTTCGAGGATGGTCCAGGGACCACCTCCAAAAGCGTGGTCAAAGTGATTCCCACTGGGGTGAACACCCTGCAGGAATCACATTTTGCCCCCAACAGACATGACGGTACCACGCTCAACCACGGCGGGATTCACCACAGTTGAGCGTGGTAACGACTCATTGGCCCCTGACCACGGCCCGGAATCGGCGGCCATGCTAGCCGCCTATTCCGGGCTGTGTTAATATCCGGGGGTGGGTGGGTGCCGTGGCCGCATTGGCCGCTGCGCCTGCCCATTTCCCGGTGGCCGGGCGGCCTCGGAAGCGAGGGGGGGCTGTGCAGCCGCACGTTACGCCATGCAGCCCCATCCCCTCCCCGATTCCCCGGCGGAATCTGCCGGCTCATCTGTTGACGGGCAGGTCTTATTCCACCGGGGAATCATTTGGGTGATTCTGTGACAGGGCCAATAGGGCCACCGACATGTCTGAAATCATCCTAGGATGCAGTCCTAGCCTTACTGAAATCAGTGGGACTTTCCCTATTGACTACCATAGGGTTAGGATTGCACCCTTAACATTAAACAACTTTTTTTAAAATTTACAAATTAACCAAAGACAGTTTCCTTATCTTAAGTCTCCCCCCCCACCCCCCCAGAAGTATAGAATCATAGAGTTGGAAGGGACCTCAGGAATCATCTACTCCAATAAATAATTGATCTTATAGAACATTTGTTTTCTTTAAAAGAAACTAGTCATAATTGATGTTCTAAAGCAAAGTCTTATGTATCATCTGACAACCGAATGGTGGAACATAGTATATGACTGATGTCAATTCAGCTGATTATGGTTCTAATATACTGCTCTGTAGGCATAGTTATATTAGCAAATTATTATGGTTACCTTGCACATTGTAAATTTTGTTTGAGATTACTAATATTTTTGACCACTTGGCAACAAACTCATCTAGTACATGTCTAACGTAATACTAATTTAATTCCCAGATTTGTCGTGAGACAGTAATTTATATATAGTTTATAAGGACTCTTAGATATTGCTAGATATATTGTATCTAGCTAAACATTAATTAAGCTAAGCATGTGTACCTGCTTAGGTTTCACACCTTCATGAATGTAGCCTCATCTCCCCCTTTGCTACCCTCATCCCTCAAATCTCCTCCCTTGTCTTTCTGAGATTGTAATCCCCCTCAGAGAAGGGACTCTGCCTATAGACTCTGTCTATTTTCAACAGGTATATTGCTGGTGCTATATAAATACACCATCAGTCATCATCATAATAAATGGTATACATTTGTTCTTGTTAATCCTAAAACAATTTGAGAGGGAATAAAAAATAATGATCTTGTAAGCATATGCACCAAATTCACTTTACAAATGAATAGCTTTACTGAAGTCAGTGAGAGGACTTGTGTTCAAATTTTTGGGGCCACCTCCCCCCTCCTGGGTGTGTGGGAGGGTATTAGACCCGTGTGGGTGGGGGGGGATGGGTGTTCAATCTGTGTTTGCCCATGCGAACAACATGGGCGATGGGTGGAGGTGCGTGCGTCCTCCTGTGTAACACCCACCCCCACCCATCTCCACCCATGGAGTCATCCAACAAAGCGGAGGACAAAATGGAGGTGGCTCTGTGGGTGGAGAAGGGTGTGTGTCTGTGGGAAAGGACACACAGCTACCTCCACCCACTGTGGCTATAGGCCATTTTTACATGGACGAGGTGGGGGGGGGATGGGTGTTTGGCTGCAGTGGGTGTAGGTGTGTGTGTGACCGTTTACACAGACACACACTCATCTCCACCTATCTCCACCCATGGGGCCTCCTCCATTTTCCAGAGGGCCCTGTGGGTGGAGATGGGTGGGTGATGGATGTAGGTAGGTGGGTGTGCGCTGGGAGCATGCACGCACAAACACCCACCACCTGAGGTGTTTACATGGGCCATTTTTACATGGATGTCACCCACCCATGAACACCCATCGGTTGGGTGGGAGAGCGTCTGTGTAAACATCAATGGGTGGGTGCGCGCGCTCCTGCGACCCACCCACCAACACCCATGGAGCAACCGGGAAGGAACTGGCATGTTCCGTGGGTGGAGATGGGTGGAGACTGGTGTTCAACAGACGGATGCCCGTCTGTGTAAATGGCAAAACAAGCACAACCACGGGAAAGGTTTGCCAAAACCACCAATACACGGCTAGAGAGGCCCCGCAGGAGCCCACAAACAGCCACACCCACTGGGAGAGACGCCCACCACCCACCCAGAAGCCCTTAAAGGAGAAGCCTGCAAGGACATGGGTGCGCTGGCTCCCAATTCTGTGACCCTAGACAGTAACAAAGGCCCTTTTCACACGGACACCCTAACACTGATCAAGTTGGTGTTACATATTATTATACATGTTGTAGGCCACCCATACAGTACACCTGCAGCCCTGAAACATGTATAATAAAATTAACACCTATTTTATCAGTGTTAGAGTGTCTGTGTGTAAAGGGCCAAAGTCGTGCAAAGTATACCAACTACCATTGTGACTACAACCCGTCCCCAGATGATAGGACACACACACACACACACACACACACACACGGTGTGGGAAATCTGCATGAGGGTGAATGTAAGCTATATGTTCACCTCAAAGAAAGAATGAAGATCCAGTGAAATAAAATTCAACAATTTCCATAAAAAGAGCCTAATTGTTTGAGCATAGAACTACATTGCCCTCCAGACTGTCCTACTGAAACACTTTGTAACCTTGGGTAAGTTTTTAAATCTTTCTCTGACTTGATATTCCCCATCACCCAAATTAGGATTTTGGCCCTTTTCAAATGGGCTACGGTGGGTGGAGGTGGGTGTGCGCCTGTTCCCACGGGCGTACACCCATCTTCACCTACCTCCACTCATCTTCATGCACTGAGCAACCGGCATTGGAGCCTGGTGCTCCATGCATGGGTGATGGGTCGAGATGGCTGGAGCGCCAATCCACACCCCCCACCATGGGTGGCATTCCTACGGGCACTCACCCATCCCGTCTGCACTTGCTATGGTATTAGCACGGGTGCCCCCCCACCTGCACACATGTGCGGGGGTGGGGGTGGCCCGTGTGAAAATGGCCATAATTTATGTCACAGGGTTGTTATGAAACTTAATCTCTGGGAATAGAGTGCTTTTAAATTTTCAAATGCAAGCCTTCTGCATTGTAAGGAAAAGCCTTTTTAACTCTAGAAAATCCATTTTTTGGCTACCTTTGTTGCCTTGCTCAGGGAAAACCTGACTATTTATATTGAATTGGTCCACTTGTTTTATGAGAATCAGCATGGATGTCTGGTAACAACTCAATTATTTACAATATATAAAAGAAGAGTAAACCTATTATTGTGTTTGGAGATGAATAGTTATAGTCTTTCTTCATATTCATAAAGAAGATATATGTTCCTTTAGAAGTGTTATTATCCTAGGACCTGATGGGAAAGTTTGGTTTGTGTGTCAGATCAAGTCACATGAAAACATAACACATGGCATTTGGGGACCTAAATTTGGAACAACTATTGCTGAACCAGACATTTGTTTATTGCATGGCTTCAGTGAAGATTTTTCATAAGACAAATTATTTTTTCTTCTAGATGCAGTGAAATCCTTGAAAAAGTTTACTTGATGTCTAACCAAGCAATGCTGCATCTTCAAATCTGAAGGAGAAACTCAGAAAGTTAGCTCTTTTTTATTATTCTTCATTTAAGTATTATTTTTTAATTGCAGCGTATTAAACATAAAATCTGGTACAATCTTTAAAAATAAATAGGACCTAACTATAAATGGGCCCTGTTGTGTTTTTATCTTTGACAAGCAAGTAATTGCTTCTCAAATTTATCAGTTTGTTTATGCAAAAACCATTTACCAAGCCTAGCTCAAAAGCATCAATTTCATCATTATCATCTTATTAATTTAGCCAAGCTATAACACAGCTGATTATTCCTGAGTAATATCCTCTGCAGCACATCATGTGTGGCAAAACCATCTGTACAGTACCTATTTAATAAATAAACCCTCGGCTAAATGTCTCTGTTTATTGAGAACTAATGTTTATAGAAAATATAATGGAACTCAATAAATAACTCAGCTTCATCAACCTGCATATGAATCAGTATGAAGAACGCTGACATCATCACCTTTCAAGTACCAGAGAAAGCAAAATTACCCAAAAGAGCTATAGAGTCAATATTAAGGCATTAAAACTGCAATGAAGGCATATTAATGCTTAAAACTTCATTGTTGGCAGTAGAATTGCCACAACGGACATATTTTATAACTCTAAGAATACTTAGGCTTTATGACTGCTTCTTTGTTGAGTGCCTTGCACTTAATGTAGTTTTCCACTTTAAATAAAAAAAAACCCTCAAGATCTTTATAAAAAAAAAAGAAAAGAAAATTGCTGATTCTAAACATTCATTTTTAAAATAATGCAAACTGCTGATTCCGATTGTTCAGATTTAGAAAAAAGCAAACTTATTTAACTCCATGCTTCCTGAATTCTTATTACTAGCAAACTGGGTTTTTAGAGGCTCCGTTCCAGGGTTAAGAATGCTGCAAATTTTTCACAAAGATTATGAAACAAACCACGTGCTTCTACTGTCAATATTAATATTATATATATATATAGTGATTGTTATTGATCTTTGACTCTTCCTTTAAATGAATTTCTATCTGCCTCATCTGATTTTTGCTTTTACAACTGCCTTCCTGCCACAAATCAGCTGCTTAAAATGTCTTCCTCTAAATTGTCTTAAGCAAAAAAGGGCTTCAGTCTTTCAATAAATAATAATAGATTAATTTCTTACAAATCCCTTCCTCGAGGCTCCTTGGAAATGATCTCCCCCGTCTATTTTAGGAATTTTCTTTCTTACTTTATGTCTCAAAGTGATCTACAGAAATGATATAAATAAACCTGAGAGGGAATACTGTTTATCCTCTGAAGTATCCATTCTCATAATAACTTCTACCTTCTTTTTGTGATAATCACAATTTGCCCTTAATTTTGGTGTTACAAATTATATTTGGTGTTATAAAGATATTTTTGCCTTGGTAAAAATCAAGATCTTTTTTGGTAAACATTTATTTGACTAGCTTAGTACTAGCTATAACACCCATCACTTTAGTTTGTTTGTCAAGATGTAAATTAAAAGCCATTTCAGAAACAGGATGCTTTGTATTATCCTAATCAAACTTCTTAATAGTCTTACTGAACTTAAACTGGAAAAGTATGAATCCACGGGGACAAATTCATCCCTGGTACAGTTCCATTGTCAATGGAAAATTCCTACTGACAATCTTTGCATTAGTATGAACTCTGTGATGGATAAAGTTCCCCTTTTCAAGTGCTTTCATGAGGTCCTACTCACCACCCATGGACTCCAGTGGGGCAGATTCCATGCTCTGTGGACTGGAGCACGCAGCATATGCTCATGCAATCCGCGTGCACCCCCGGTATGGGGCCCACAGTGTGTATGTAAACCGCACAGTTGTGTGAATGGCATGGGATCAGCATCACCAACAGCACCACTGGTTCAACTCTGGCTTACCCTGTGGTAGCATATTTCATGATGTCTGAACAGATCTACCACATGGCATCACTAAGGTGATCGGTTGTAAAAGCATAAAAACCCTCCAAAGACGTATACAACTTCTGTCACCAATCCTGTCATTGGATAGTTGTGTTCAGATATCACAAAAAAATTGCCAACATGGGTTAAACCCGAGGCAAAGCCATTGTGTGACTGTTAAACTCCATGGGTGGTAATCATATTATTTGAAAATAATTTGTTCAGTGGATCTTGAGAAATTGGCTCAAAATGTCAAAATCTTAAGGCCTTGATTAAAAGACTTTTAGGTACTTGAGGGTAGTGATTTCATGTAATCAGGGATGGAAGGACCAGTTGTTACATGTTAAGAACAAACCTTTTCAATCCTTGCATGTAACCAAAAGATTTCACTATATGCATGCTGGAAAATTGGTCACAACAGCAATTTTATTTTACTTATTTCGAGCCATTTTTAGCTTGCTCCCTCCTGCTCACAACAGCAGCTCCGGGTAACTCACAATAAGATTAAAAAATATGAAACAATTCAATAATTAAAATAAAACACCCAAAGCCCGGAGGAACAGTCAGGTCTTACACTGTCTCCAGAAAGAGGGGAGGTCTGGGGCCAGGTGGGCCTCTGTTGGGAGGGAATTCCATATCCTAGGAGTGACCAGCAAGAACACCCTCCCTAGGGAAACCCGGGGAACTTCGAGTCAGGCATCCCTGGCCAACCGCAGGGACTGCATCATGGCCGGGGACATGAGGCGTTCCCACAGGTAAGTGGGGCACAGGCCATTTAGGGCTTTATAGGTCAACACCAACACCTTGAATTGGGCCTGGAAGACAATAGGCAGTCAGTGCAGAGAATGGAGCACTGGTGTAATGTGCTCACGACGACCTGTCCCCGTAAGGAGGTGGGCCGCTGCATTCTGCACCAGCTGCAGTCTCCAGACTGTCACCAAGGGTAGCTTCACATAGAGTGCATTGCAGTAGTTCAGTCTAGAGGTGGTGAAGGCATGGATGATGGTGGCCAGGTCAGAATCCAAAACATATGGCCTTAGTCATTGCACCAAATGTAACTGGCGAAAGGCACTTCTCACCACTGCCGTCAACTGGGAATTCAGGAGGAGCTGCGAGTCGAGAAGCACCCCCAGACTATGAAACTGAGTAGCTAAAGGGGGGCAATGATGAGGGTCACCACCCCTTCAGCCCTACTCACCAACATCACCTCCATCTTGTCGGTAATCAGTTTCAGATAGCTCGCCCTTATCCAATCCCCCACAGCCGTCAGACACTGGGTAAGCACCGAGGCTGCCGGGTCTGGGTCTGCAGAAAAAGAGAGGTAAAGTTGTGTATCGTTGGCATACTGATGGCAACGTACGCCGAACCCTCTCATGATCTCGCCTAAAGGCTGCATATACATGTTGAACAGGAGAGGGGACAGAATAGAACCCTGCGGGACTCCACATGTGAGGTTCTGGGGAGATGATGAACACTCCCCAAGAACCACCCTTTGAGTTCTCCTAGCCAGGAAAGAGCGGAAGCATTCAAGAACAATTCCACCCACCCCAGCCTGGTCCTGCAGACCAACATCTCATGGTCAATGGTATCAAACGCTGCTGGCAGATCTAATAAAATCAAAAGATGCAATTTGTCCTGATCCAATTCATGGTGCAGGTCGTCGACCAAAGCCACAAGTACAGCGTCTGTGCCAAACCCAGGGAGAAAGCTGGACTGCGAAGGATCAAGAAAACTGATCCGATCCAGATGCCCCTGAAGCTGCTGAGTCACCACCCATTCAATAACCTTCCCTTAAAAGGGAAGGTTAGAGACTGGCCTGTAGCTGGCAAGGGAGTCAATGTCAAGTGATGGTTTTTTGAGCAGAGGCCGCACCACCGCCTCTTTAAGGCGGCCCAGTACTATGCCCTCCTTAAAGGCGGCATTGACAGCCCCTGCCAGCAACGGTCCTAACATATCATGGTAGGCCTTGACCAGTCAGAATGGACACGGATCTAATTCACAACAAGTGGCTTTAACTCCCCCAAAGACATCCACTGCATGAGCGGGTGATCCCCACTGAAACTGATCCCATGAAACCGGACAAGGTAGGGCCTTCATTACCTCAGTTTCTCCCACTGCTACAAGTGTGGTATTGAAGTCATGGTGAATCCGAGCGATTTTATCCATGAAAAAGTCAACAAAAATGTCACATCCAGTTCCAGGTGGAGGGAGGCTGGACTGACCAGCCTCTGCACCACCCAGAAAAGCTCAGCTGGATGCAACTTCATGGATGCTATTATGGTAGCAAAGAATACCTTCTTTGCTGTCCGCACAGCCACAGCATAGGCTCTTAAACTAACTCTATGATGCAATCAATCGACTTCAGCACGAGTCCAGCACCACTGTTGCTCCAGCCGCCATCCCCCCTTCTTAATCCATCGCAATAAAAGCCTTTCAGGCAAAAGTGATCCCGCAGATGGTTTTTGGTGCAGAGGTGTGGGGAGGTTGAAGTGGATAAGGCAATTGAAATCCCCCAGAGCAATTTTTGTGGGCTT
The DNA here is from genome assembly GCA_003113815.1 of Sphenodon punctatus. NCBI lineage: Eukaryota > Metazoa > Chordata > Lepidosauria > Sphenodontia > Sphenodontidae > Sphenodon > Sphenodon punctatus. The sequence continues at coordinate 4,540,512 of QEPC01009281.1, forward strand.
TGCTGGGTCTTCCACCCTCTGTCCCATCTGTTTTCTTAAGGGCTGAGGTTGGAATGAAGTCAGTGCTGGCAATTATAGCAAAACGAATGCTGGTATACTGGTTCAAGCTTTTGATGTATAGCCATTCTCGTATTCCTAAAATTTGCTATACAGAAGATTTGATGAGAAATAAACCCCTTCAGTCTCCATGGCTTAGGCTCATAAGACTTACCCTGGATGCGCCAGGGTTTGGCTTTTATGCAAATAAGAAATATTAGGTTCTTTTCGAATGATGAAAGGGCCTTGGTATTCCAAAGGCTAGAAGATATAGAACTGAAAAATGATTTTGCTCTTCTGCGGGACAGCAAATTAGCACCCCATATGTCCATGGGAGACCTGAGGCAGTTATGGCACAATATTTGCAGTTGAATTTAAAGCAAACTTTTCATCTTCACCTAACTAGGTTGAGATTTCAGCAAATGGCCTCTGCAGTGGTGATAGAATGTAGGATGGGAATCCCTATGGGTAGCAAATCTGCCCATGTGGGATGGGCATAATCAAAGATCTAATCTGTTATGTACTGGAATGCTGCTTTTTTACTGATATTTGTTAGCTCCAATTCTCCCTCGGATTCTCCATCTTTAAAAAAAGGAGCAGTTAATATGGCTGTGCTAGCAGGAGGCAAAAGATACTCTTCAGAGGCTTGCTGCTTTTGCCTATAGGGCTGATAGGAGGAAAAGGTTTCCTATGTTGACTTTTTAAGTGATTTATTTTGATGTTTTAATTTTTGTCATAATCAATATTGATTTGCCAGGAGCTGGGAGCCCCTGCTCTTCGACCTGAAGCTTAAGCTGATCACCCATAGCAGGTGGCAGCATTTGTTCCTGGAACATTGCTGGATGGTGATCAAAATTTGGGGATCCTTCCTTTTTCAATTATTTACAACAATTTAATATTATTTTAATTCAGGAGACATGGTCCAAAGTTCCAATTGAATTAGAAGGTTATAAGGTCTATGAAATCCCAGCGAGTACGGGCGCAGTTAAAGGCTGCCCGAGAGGGGGCATAGCCTGTTTAATAGCAGAATGCTCAATGATTAAGTTGATGGATGTGGATTATTCCCCCCCTATTGCTGTGAGTATCAAGGTTAGATTTGGAACTTTTCAGTTTTGTATCATAGTCGCATATGTCCCCCCTAGTAATGCTAAATCATTTAAGAAATGCTATTGGATTCAACTCAAGTCATTTATGGAGGGTTTGCTGAAAGAAATCTACCAATAAACAGCTTTTTTTGGCAGGAGATCTGAATGCTAGACTAGGGGGAAAAAACGAGGATCTAGCTATTTATTCACCTTTGGCGGGATAACAAAATCCATGTCCCTTACTACAAAGACAGGCTATGGATTCTGTTGTAAATAGCTCAGGATTGGCTCTGGCAGAGCTTCTCCCTGAATTTGATTTGTAACCCTTAAATGGGTCTTCGCCTGGTGATTTAGAAGGCAACTTTACATTTATTTCACATTTAGGGGCGAGCGTGGTTGACTATATGATTGTCACCAGGGATTTATTGGTACTGGCTGAGAGCTTTCAGATAGGATACAGCCAGAATAGCCACCACCTACCACTATCGGTCCATTTTCCAAATCAAGTGTCAAGGGACTCTATTGTGCCTCAGCAAACACTTTTTTCATATTGGATTATCATTCCAGATTACCATGGAATCCCTCCTTAGTAATGAATTTAAATAGGGTTTGTCAGTCCTTATCATTCCTAGATTTAAAGGTCAGCTTTAAAGGAGATGAATGCATGAACTAATTGTATGCTATTGCAATACAATTCAGTCATAGAGTCCTTTAGGATCATACTGGCAAAGCAGCCAAATGCTAAGGGCATTAGATCAGGGAAAACGAACTGTCCATGGTTTGATAATGAGTGTAGGTCTGCTAAATTAGAAATGACGGAGATGTATTGCATATATAGAAGAAGACAACAGCTGAATCTCTTGGAGGAATTCTCTGTACTAAAATCGAAGTACAAAATACTGGTAAAGAACTAAAAAAGACAGTATGAAGCAACTCAATGGGAGAAATTATATTTTGCGGTGCAGGAAAAAGACTCGGGATCTTTTTGGAGGATAATTAATGGAGCCCCCAAGAGCTACAAGGTGGGAAATGTAGATTTGATATCTAGTGACAGTTTGGACTGGTACTTTACAGCCAAGTTTTCTGATTACCCTGAATATAGTATGCCCTTTTCAATTCACGAAACCCTCAAATGATCGTCGGTTGAAGCCCAGACAGTGTCTAAATTAATTGAGAATCTAAAGAATCATAAGGCACTGGGATATGATTTAATTCTGGCTGAATTCTTAAAGGTCGCTAAAAATTGGTGGGTGCCTTTTCTGACAGCTTTATTCACATGAGTAAATGAAAACGGCCTAATTCTGGAGGGATAGTTAGTTGCTATAATTGTCCCTATATATAAGAAAGGTACTAGGGGTGACCCTTCAAACTATCACCCTATTAGTATTCTCATTATTATTGGGAAATTATATGCCAAACTATTGACTGATATATTTACAAATTGGCTTCAGGAAGAAAAAATGATATCCCTGGAACAGGCTGGATTTCAGAGGGGCCGTTCAACAATAGATCATGTGTTATTACTTTCTCATTTGGCAGAAAAATATGTGGCAAAAAATAAGAGTCTTTTTGCTGCATTTATAGACCTTAAGGCCACATTCGATTCCATCAATAGAGCCTGTTTGTGGAAAAAATTAGAAAGGACCACTATTGATCATAGACTATTTTACCTTATAATAGGCCTCCATTCCCACAATGTATTGAGAGTTAAGACAAACCCTGAACAATTAACTAATGAGATCCCGTCTCGAATTGGTGTGTGACAGGGGTGTATCTTGGCCCCAAGCCTGTTTAACTTTTTTCTTAATGATTTAGTCACAACTGTTCAGCATTGGGCTTTTTTCCTCCAAGACTTGCTGACCAAGTGGTTGGGGCCCTTTTATATGCTGACGACGCTGTTATTTTATCCCAGACAAAGGTCGGTATGGATAAACAGCTAAAGCAATTGATGAAATATTGCTTGTCTAATAGTTTACATCTTAACCTTGACAAAACCAAGATTATGTTTTTTGGCAAAGGCAGGAAAAAGTTTAGTTGGAGGGTTAGGGTAAAAAAAATTGAACAAGTTGATTGCTATAAATACCTTGGCATCACGTTCAGTAAGTCAGGTAGTTGGGAACGACAGGCCAAAGTGGCCTTTAATCGAGCTACAGGTATGGCTACTGCTATTTTAAATTATTTCTCAAGGAAGGGAGTTGGTAAAGTGGCGATGGCACTAAAGGATTTTGATGCTAGGGCGGCCTCCCAATTATTTTATGGTGCCTCAATTTGGGCAGTTATACGACCATTTAACTTGGATAAAGTTCAGTCTTCCTTTCTGAGGAAACTCCTCCAATTACCAATGGGAATAGCCTCGGCTGCCCTTAGGGTGGAATCGTGGCAACTTAGTTGGAATAGGAGAGTCCTGAAGTTTGCCCTGTCATTAGGGCTTCACGCAAAAACTTTTCCACAATTAGGATTGTTCCCTCTGCTTGCCAAGGATACTTTTGTTTCCTCATGGTCTTGTGCAATGAGAGAGTGTATCGCTAATCTAGGGTTCGTGGTACCGTACTTACAAAGAAAAGGGCTAATCATAGCTAAATCAGAGATTTGGGGAAGGATTAATGATATAGAATGACAGGAGGACCTAAGCAAAATATATGCTACACCCTCTTTAGGGCTGTTCCCAGAGGTACGTCCATTAGAGGCTTGGCAGACCGCCAAGTATTGACGGAACAATCTACTCCTAACCCTGATGAAAAAATTTCTTTTTGCTCGGTTAAACGCACTCCCAACAAAGCTATTGGAAGGAGGTTGTGCAGGGACTTCTTTTGTAGATTGGGTATGCCCGTTTGACCAGCAGCACATGGAAGCAGTGTCCCACATTTTGATAGAGTGCCAGCTTTACTCCAAAGTTAGATCACAGTATTTGGAACCAATATTAGCCAGATTTACAGGAAGGTCTCCCACAGAGCTTGCAAAATTCTTTTAGTTGATTAGTTTCCAGAAGTTTCTCGCACGGTAGCTGAGTTTTTGGTCAAATCATTTACAATCCGTGATTGTTTTATAAATTTTAAACTGTATGACCTCTGTTAAAACTTGGGAAGATAGAAGTACGTCTATGCATGTTCTTGGTGTGTTGGTAGCTTTCTTCTCCCTCTTGATCCCCAATCGCAGTGAGTGAGTGACTGTTGGAGACGCGCCGCCAGTATCTGTGTTTGTTAACACACTCTGATCTTCCGTGCTCCGTGACAAAACACCGCATCGTGACTTGAGGAGAGAGAGTCCTATCCCTTCCTAATTCATAGCATACCATCGATTTTGGATAAGCGCAGACTACACACACAACATAAAGAAGGTTTTGTGTAAGTGATTGAACTTTTCTGGTAATTCTGCTAAACTGTGCTTTATTTACCTGATAATTTCCTTACTGCACATCATCAACCTCTCCCTCTCTACTGGCTCTTTCCTTTCTGCCTTCAAACATGCCACAGTCTCTCCTATTCTCAAAAAGTCCACTCTTGACCCCTCTGACCCTTCTAGCTATCGTCCTGTCTCACTCCTTCCTTTTGCTTCCAAGCTGCTTGAACGTGTTGTCTACTCCC
>QEPC01009285.1:3748-14223 GCA_003113815.1 Sphenodon punctatus
TCCCCCTCCCCGCAGAGCCGCCTCCTGCTCCCCCAGTCCCCCTCCTGCTCTCTCAGCCACCTCCCCCCCAGTGTAGTATACCTGGGGGATCTGTGGGCCCTGAGATGGGGCTACTCATGATTCTGGGGAGCCCCTCTATTCTGTTCTCCAGTCAGCACACACAAGACTTGGTGGAGGGAGCAGTACAGGATCCTAGTAAGAGGGAACTCCTGAATAACACAAAATGGAGACTGCACCCTGTAGCTCCCAAACACCAACTGAACAGGAAACCCCAGCCACCTAGTTCTGGAGGGAAGAAGGAGGTGACTATTGCCAGTTCTCTTAAAGCTGTACACATATATGCCACACTGAGCCCCCTTCCTGCTCCTCCAGCCTCCTCAGCCCCCTCTCCCAGAGCCCCCCTCCTGTTCTCCCAGACCCCTTCTGCTCCCTCCTCCTGCTCCCTCAGCCCCTTCCCCTCACAGACCCCCCAGCCCTGCCAGCTTTTTAAATGCCAGGGACATCTTGACACCTCATCTAACATGAAATTTTGGACCAAAGCAGATACTTAGCATACTCAATATCTGTCCTATGCAGCCATCTGTGACTATAAGTGTATGCTCACAGAGAAAACCCTGTCAACTTCAGGGTTGCAACCAGAGGAATTTGCCCCAGGGAACTCCATTGAAGTCAGTGGAACTCTCAGTACAGAATGTTAGCTCCACCTTAACTAATGGAGCCACTAGTGTGGCTCCGTAATTTATATATGTAAAAATATACATATATTTGTGTATATGCACATCATCTATCTATCTATCTATCTATTAGTATATATACACATCTATACATGCACATATATAAACATGTACATACATATAAATATGCACACACATGTCTATGCAGAGGCATACACATATGAACATACACACACACACACACATATTTATATCACACACACACAAATATGTGCCACACACACATATTTATATCACCAATCGCTGGTCCAATGGGGAACTGTCCACATTGAAATCAATGAGAAAAAAAACAAAACACTTTCCCTACCCCATCCAGGCTGCGCAGGTGGAAGGGGGGTCACACCCACCCACCCTGCCCAGCCTGGATTTGTTTTAAAAAAATGTTTAGCCAAAGTCCCTGGTAGTGCAAGCTCCGGGCCACCGCCGTGTCGGCGACGGCGACCCGAAACCCGCACCAGCAGTACTAGGGTGATCCCTGGGGTGGGGGTGGTTTAGCACTCCCCCATCCCAGGGATCACCCTACCCCCCCACCCAGAGATCACCTACCTTTTGCGTTCCGGGTGGCAGCAGCGGCTGCACAGCGGTCCGGAAGCTTCAGCGCTGGCTGGCTTCAGCGCATGACTAGGCCTTACGGGGAACTTCCAGGTTTCCCCGGAAGGCCTAGTCAAGCGCTGAAGCCAGCCAGTGCTGAAGCCGCCAGACCGCCGTGCAGCAGCCACCGCCACCTGGAGCGCAAAAGGTTGGCGATCTCTAGGTGAGGGGGTAGGGTGATCACTGGGATGGGGGGGGTGTTAAACCACCCCCATCCCAGGGATCACCCTAGTACCTGCTGGTGTGGGCTTCAGGTCACCGCCACCAGCACGGCAGCGGCCCGAAGCCTGCACTAGCAGGGACTTTGGCTAAAAAAAATTTCTTTAAAAATCCAGGCTGGGCAGGGTGGGTGGGTGGTGTTCCCCCTTCCACCCGCACAGCCTGGATGGGGGGAGGGAAATTTTTTTCTTTCTTTCTTTTACATTGCGGCCATTCATTTCAATGACCGCAATGTAAACAAATCCGGCATGGGGGAACCAGCACTGGTACCCCCAATAACCGGATTAATCCAATACTGCCGGTACAGCAAAATACCGGCAGTATCGGATACCGGGGGAACCGAACTTCCCACCTCTAGTGTTGGCTAATGAAAGCATATTTCTTTTTATTACAAAGTATGTTACATGAGCAACACAACAGCAATGATTTTAAGATTAATAGAGAATTAATAGACAATGACTGTAATATAAAAGTCTGAAAAAATTTATAAACGTAAAATGCAACACTGCAGATTAGAACCGCCGGAACAAAAACTACAGATTACAAGCGGGGAACCTAAACCACTATGCTACCATGTCCCAAGAGTGCTTTTTTTTTTCAAACTTATTCCAAAATTTTTGAATAAGTTTTAAAACTTATAAGTTTTTTAAAGTTATTCAAAAAAATTCATAATAACCGGAGGGATGATGTAATAATTAGTTCCTGGTTAGGAAAGGGGTTGAAAATACTACTCATAACTGTAGTAAGGCTTTTGCTATGCATGCACTGTATGAAAATGTTCTAGTTTTCAATAAGTGGTGTAGTAAGAACCTTAAACGGTTGCTTTAAATACAGAACATAGTGGAAGGGGGGGAGCTACCACTTGCCAACAGCTGTGTGAATGGTCCCTTTTAAATTCGCTGCTTGCTGCTTTTGTGTTGGTATGAGATTTGCCAACAGTGACACTACATATTTGTAGTGCAGGGCTTTACACATATTTGTATATATACACATCTATACATGCACATATATAAACATGCACACACACACACACACACACATATCTATCTAGATGATAGATAGATAGATATGTATATGTATGCCTCTGCATACACATATGCAGAGGCATACACATATGTACATACACACACACACACACACACACTCCAGGCCACACACACATATTTATATCGCAAATCAAGGAATCATGGAGGCGTCATCGTGGATGCATGGCCTGGTGGGGTGCAGAGGGATCAGGGTGGGTGTATGGCCTTGAGGGGTGCAGAGGGATCAGGGTGGATGTGTAGCCTGGAGGAGTGCAGAGGGAAACTATGTATCCATAGTTGGGAATTGATGGGATTGGGAACTATGCATTTGAATAAATAAATGGGGATACCCATCAAATATGCATTATTCAACCTACCATTTGTGGATTAGCCAATGGGGCACTACTCATTTAGTATCCCATGAGTACCCATTTTGGCTTTAAAATGGGGGAGTGTGTGTGTGTGTATGCCTACTTACTTTATAAGGCTAGAGGCTCTCTAGTTCCAACTACTTGAGGCTAGTACCTCTAGTAGTTGGAAACACTCTCAGCTGGAGGGAAGGGGATGGGGAGTGGGGGACTTATAGTTTCCTAACGCTTTGAGGGTAGGAGTTCACGTTCACTCCCAACCCTACTTACTGCAGTTAGCTGTTTAGTGTTAACTGTTAGCATAACAAAGAGGTAGGCGTGGCGGCAGGTGTGTTATGCAGATGAATGTCATTCACTTAGCTCATCTTGTGACTGTGACTCCGAGGGCTGAGGGGGGGGCATGCTTTCACATGGCCAACGTGAATTAAAGCCCGCCTCCCCGTGTTAAATGCCTGTGGCTGTCAGCTGTCAGTCAGAGGGAAGGACTGTGCTTATTGGTGTGTATCCGTGACTAATTAAATGACCTGTGTGGGTGAGGTGGGGCTGGTTCGTCTGGCTACAGCTTTAAGCCGACTCTCTGTCTATCTGGTGGTAGCATGGGAGGGGACAGTCTCGGGCGGTGCAGTGCGCCTCAGTAAAAGCAGTAGAGATGCAGAGTGATCATTCTTGTTTTAAGTTAACAACTAAACAAGAAAAAGTAATTGTAGACTGACTCAACCTACAAAGCACTGTATGGAATTTATCATTCATGTCTTTATCATTCAGGTCTCTGAGTGTGACCACATACACAGGTTTACTACTATAAAAAAAACAGTCATGGCACACTAAAGAAGGCAAACTTTCAATGATTCAGATGAATGTCATTCACTCAGCTCATCTCTCAGCTGTGCCTGTGACTCCGAGTGCCTAGAGGGGGAAGGAGGGGACACTGCTCGTTGTGTCCCGATAACACAACACAGCAATAATTTTATGATTAACATACAATAACAGTAATGTAAACATTAAAAAAAATGTAAAGTGACACGGAACAGTGGAGATTCAAACCCGCAAAAGGACAACTTCAAATTATACAGCAAGCAGGAACCTTAACAACTATGCCATCATGCTATATTGAGTTTGCAGGAGTTGTGAACTACAGAATTCTGACTTCTAGACTGAGGAAGTGCATGGAATGAGGATTGTAACAAACTCTTCTGCATGGACTTCATTCCTTCAACTTTCTGTACTGGTCCGATGATGTAAAAAATGACTCAGTCAGCCAATACATAGGTCACCTTAAATAAGACTATAGGCAGCCAGTGCAGAGAATGGAGCACAGGTGTAATGTGTTCGCGGTGACCCGTCCCCGTTAAGAGACGAGCTGCCGCATTCTGCAGCAGCTGCAGCCTCCGGACCATCTTCAAAGGTAGCCACATGTAGAGTGTGTTACAGTAGTCCAGTCAAGAGCAGGGCCCCGTGAAAACCACGCTGCCGCAATTCGTGGTTTTTGCACAGAATTAGCGGAAATCCCCGCGGATTTCCCTTTCACTGCCGGTGAATCAGGAGCTTGCTTTGACTCACTGGCAGTGAGCAATAAAGCAAGCCCCTGATTGACTCACTGGCAGTGAGCCCCTGATTGGCTCACCGGTGAGCCAACCAGGGGCTTGCTTTGTTGAGGCCACAAGTCAATCAGTGGCTTTCACGGCCTCTTCAGACGAAGCACTTTGCCTCAGCCATTTGCCTCCCGCTGTTTGCTGCCGCTGCCGCTGCCGCCGCCGCCGCCTCGTCCTCCTCTCCAGCCACCAGGGACCCAGATAATTTTGCCTGCTGTGCGCTCTGCCTTTTCATGTTGGGAGGGGCTTCATGCTGCGCGCTCTGCCTTTTCATGTTGGGGGGGCTTCATGCTTTGTGCTCTGCCTTTTCATGTTGGGAGGGGCTTCATGCTGCATGCTCTGCCTTTGAGGGTGGGTTAGGAGCTGTGCCCTCTGATTTGCCATGTGTTTTGGGGGTGGGTTAGGAGTCGTGCCCTCTGCTTTGCCATGTGTTTTGGGGTGGGTTAGGAGCTGTGCCCTCTGCTTTGCCATGTGTTTTGGGGTGGGTAAGGAGCCGTGCCCTCTGCTTTGCCATGTGTTTTGGGGGTGGTGGTGGGTTAGGAGCTGTGCCCTCTGCTTTGCCATGTGTTTTGGGGGTGGGTTAGGAGCTGTGCCCTCTGCTTTGCCATGCATTTTGGGGGTGGGGTTAGGAGCTGTGCCCTCTGCTTTGCCATATGTTGGGGGGAGGGGTTGCCTGATATTTGAAATACCAGTACACAGAAAAAAAATATAAGCAGATTTTTTTATTCATTGGTACAAGGAAATGGATCACCATCTGACAGGTTTAATTTTACTAGACTTGTTTTGTAACTTTATTGGGTCACAGAATTTTGGGTCGCAGAATTTTCAATTTTGGGTCACAGAATTTTGGGGGGGAAATTGCAGAAGAATTGGGGACCTGGTCAAGAGGTAATGAAAGCATGGATTATGGTTGCCAGGCCTGAGTTGGAGACATACGGCCACAGCCATCGCACCAGATGTAACTGGCGAAATGCTCCCCTCGCCACAGCCTCCATCTGACAATCCAGGTGGAGCTGTGGGTTGAGGAGCACCCCCAAACTATGGACCTGAGCAGCTAGAGAGGGGCAGACCCCGCCGATAATGGGAGCTCCACCACCACCACCCACTCCTATCCACTACCATCACTTTCATCTTGTCAGGAGTCAGTCTCAGTTGATTCACCCTTATCCAGTCCCCCACAGCCACCAAGCACAAGGTAAGCACCGAGACTGCCGGGCCTGGATCTCCAGAAAATGAGAGGTAAAGTTGTATATCATCGGCGTACTGATGACATCGTATGCCGAATCGTCTCATGACCTTACCAGAGGGTTGCATATACACATTGAACAAGAAAGGGGACAGAATAGAACCCTAAGGGACTCCACACGTGAGGTCCCGGGGAGATGATGTATATTCCCCAAGAACCACTCGCTGAGTTCTCCCTGCCAGGAATGAGCGGAACCATTCTAAATCAATTCCACTCACCCCGGCCTGGTCCCACAGCCTTGTCACCAACATCTCATGATCAACGGTATCAGATGCCATCGATAGATACAAGATCAAAATAGATGATCTGCCCTGATCTAATTCACGGCGTAGGTCATCAATCAAGGCCACAAGTGCAGTCTCTATGCCAAACCCTGGGTGAAAGCCAGACTGCAAGAGGCCCACCATTCTCTGAGACAGGCCCATGGTTGCCATGGCAGCCATGAACTCACGCTCTGCCCCTCCAAGACTGGCAACAGTATGGATGTTGAAGTCCCTCAGGACTATCGCCCTGGGGGACCGCAAAACCATCTCTGACACCAGCTCAGTCAGTGCAGACAGGGAAGCTGTTGCACAGGTGGGTGCCTGGTATAACAGCAGTATCCCCACTCTGTCTCTGGCCAAATCCAACACCAGATGAAGGCCTTCTATATCCATATAGATTGCACAGGAAATCTCACCGACAGTGTATCCTTAAAAACAATGGCTACACCGCCCCCCTGGCTGTGGCTGATGCTGTACGGAGTACTCAGCTCCCAGAACAAGGTCAGCTAATATAGACCCCGACTCAATGTACAGCCAGGTCTCCACAATACATGCGAGGTCAGCCACCTGGTCCAGGATCATCTCCAGGACCGTAGTTGATTTATTGGCCACCAACCTTGCATTTACTAGCAGAAAACCAAGGCCAGGGGCCCTTTGATTCCTGATCACCTCACCATCTGCCTGGGGGCCATTAAGTGGGACAGGTATATAACATCTGTCCCATCTCACAGGTCTAACTCAGCTCCCAGAAGGACCACAATTCCCCCGGCCCACACAACCCCTATGGCCACAGACTCCCCCCCCAGTCTGCCCCCCAACACCTCCCTGGAGGCCATCCCACCAGTCCCAAGAGGGAGACCCCCACACACAATTCCCACACAAACCCAGCTCAGCCTGCTAGAGCTCAGTTAATTAAACAGTTCTAGAGGACCTTTAATGTCTGGCCTCCTCCTCCTCCTCCTCCCCTTTCAGGCAGCCGATCTCTTCCAGCTTCTTGGGGCTTCTCCTAGGAAGTCCGGATCCCCACCAATAAACAAATATACAACAATGCCTATCTGGGCATGAAAGGTGGATCCCACCTTAGTCTCATGGATCCCTCTAAGCAGTCTCTAGCAGGACCGAGTCTTGGCTTTTCAGCCTGTGTTGCTCTGGCAGGCTTCCGTCCACAGCCTCGATTTCCAAAAGCTCTGGGGTGAGGCTTTTATTCAGCCCCACATTGCAGGGTTCCAGCCAAACAGAACTTCAGTTAAATCCCACTGGGAGCCCCCAGCTCCTTGCTTAACCTACCACCCAACCTACAGACCCCTTCACTCTGGGCTCTTCACTCTTTTATAGCCAGGTGCACTCAGTTCACATGACTGCATCTGCCTGGCTCCTATTATTATGGAACAGCTTGACTTTTTAAAGGTCCAGTGACTAATTCCAGTCCTCACTCAAAAGGTCAGGAAAGACAGGTTCTCCTGTGACTCTGTCACACAGCCTTTAAAAAGTCCCTTATTTTCATACACCTCAGCTCCTTATTCTCTCAAAATGCAGACATCCCACAGTCTCAAAGCACCCCACAGGGCAGACAACCCATTGAACATATACGTTTATAGCACCCTGTGATGGGTGTAACAAGAAGACTAGGAGACCCAGTATGTTTAATGATAGATTGGGCTTTATTTTTATAGTGTATCTCCAGAGCACTCCACGTGTTTCTGCTTAGATGCCTGCTTACTGGTAAAAATCGCCAGTGAGAGAGAGTTCCCTTCCCCGACACCTGGGCTGTACCAAGTCTCTCCAAGCCTGGGGCATTCCCAGTCCATAGAGCCTGGACTGTACCAAGTTCCTCTGTTACAATGGGGGTAGATTGACTCATGCATCTCGAGCATGGAATGTTGGGAGAGTTTGAAAGGGAGTCAGTTGGAGTCAAGCTCTGGAAGGTGACAGAGGGCGGTTTCTCAGCTTGGAGGGTAGTAACTAAAGGGTTCTGCCATCGAGGGCTGTGACTGTGGGGAGACTTCAGGGCTGAGTCTGCATTCTCACCTGCGGCGGCAGTGGCGGCAGTGTGGGGGGGTGAGGGAGTTGCAGCAGCACAGAGGAGCTGGCGGCAGGGAAAAGAGTCGGTGAGAATGGGGATCTGCTGCAGCTTCTCTCACGCATGTCAGGGTGCAAAATCCTGCCCTGACATGCACAAGAGAAGCTGGGGCAGATCCCCATTCGCACCGGCTCTTTTCCCTGCCGCCGGCTTTTCCGCACTGCTGCATCTCCCTTGCCCCTCCCGCTGCCGCCACCGCAGCCACAGGTGAGAATGCAGCCTGAGTCTGGGACGCAGCTGTTCAGAGGCTGGTCAGTTCCAAGAGAAAACCTGCAGGAAGAGGTTGTGAGAACTACTTTGAAACCTGATTCAAGAAAAGGAAGCAGGGACTGGGTGGTTGAGAACCTGAACTGCATGTAAATGTGATGATCTGTAACCTGAGGTGGTGAATCCTACTTACCTTAAATGGATGTTGTTACCCAGAGGGAATGAGGGACAAAACCTCTGTGTACATAGTTCATCAAACCCTATTCAACCGTTCATTAACCAACAGATCTTGATCTCTCAGTGTATTCTAGCCTCCTTGGGAGAGGGTGCACAGCCCACCGCAAGACCATCCCATGACACACCCTATAGAATAAACACCAAATGGGATTCTGGCATCTGGTACAGAGATCCCCAAATGGAAAAAAAAAATACCAATTCCCTCACTGTCTAGGTCAGGAGTGGGGAATCTTTTCCCTCCCACAGGCTGCTTCTAAAATCAGCACAAGCTCCATGGGCCAGGTAGGAGTTAGGGCAGGGGGACTTAAGGAATATGCTCAGGTTGGGGGGGAAAGGGAGAGGGTCACAGGTCTACATCATGGAGCCATCTGCTATCTTGAGTATATTCCTTCATCCCCACTCCTTTCCACTGAGCTTATTCTTTCAGCGTTTGTAGGTAGGTGCTAGACCCACAGGTCATATTCATTAACTAGAAGAGACCAAATTTAAAATAAATAAATAACCGAGGATCAGACTTGGCCCATGGGTCAAGAGTGCCCCCCTCCTCATCTAGATAAAAACTGGACAGGTAGCAACACTGTCAGGCACCCTACTGGCCCCTTAAGATTGCACCCAGGGACACTGGCACAGCTGGTGAAGATAGTCCCTCTTCCCCAGGGTAGATTTGGAAAAGCGTCCCTTCCCAAGCAGGAAATTGGTCCTCGGATTGGAGGGAACAGCTGAGGACAAGTGAGGGGCTTATTTCACACATTTCATGGCTAATTTCACAATTATTCATCAGAAAGGAAAAAGAAAGAAAGCAAATCTCCCTCCTTTCTAATCAGCATTGAGCTCCCAGCCTCGCCTGCTTATCTCTGCTTCCGCACTAATCACTACCAGGCAGATTTGCCTGTTTTTGGCTTGTGATGCCTGTTCCCCAATTGTCCCTGGCCTGTTCAGTACTGATTTTTATTCCTCTCTCCCCTTTTATCATTATCCCTGTCACTGCATTGTCTTTCCATCCCAAACTGCTGTCAGACCCCTAACATGGCTCCTGCCAAAGGTGTGGGCAAAATCCTGCTGTATTCATTCTGTTCTCCCAAAAGCCCAGCCTCCTTATTACCTCCATTGTGTTGCCCCCACCTTCTCAAAAATAGAGGAAAGGTGTAAGAAGTGGGGCTTTGTTGGGCTTGGATCTGGAACACTAGAGTTCCAATCCTGTATTAGCCATGCACTCACTGAGTGGCCTTGGGCAAACTACTCTCTCAGTCTCAATTTCCCATCTGTAAAATGGGAATAATGATGACCTTCCTCACTGGGTGATTGCTGAGGAGAACAGCAGTTGATATCACCTTGTTAAGATATCAACTTAGCAGGATGTAAGTCCCTGTAGGATCAGGGCCATACAGGTCACAAACTGATTTTCCACCTGAGTGTTTTTTATTATAAACAGTCTCAAATCCTCAGGCAGTATATACAGCCAAAACCCACTCTACCCACCAGCCTGGAGTCTTCACAATGACCTGCACAATGAGTTCCCAGATCATAAGGCAAGCCCTTCAAAGGCTTCCAACCCTGTACATCTAGACTTCGTCCTTTTGTCAGCAAGTTCCAAGGAAGCCCTGTGTGACTCAATACTTATTTATTAATTATTATTATTATTATTATTATTATTATTATTATTATTAACAAACATTTATATAGTGCCAGCAGTGTACCTGGCACTTTTCAAAGTAATAAAATAGACACGGTCCCTGCCCCTAGGGCTTACAATCTGAGAGACAGGAGCTGGGGAAGAGACATAGGAAGGGGAACAGAGGGAGAGACAAGGGGTCTAACATTCATGAAGATGCGAGGTCTCAAGTGCACGTACTTGGCTTGGTTACGATGAGAATGACAGCAGGCAGGTCCATGTGGCAAGGATAAGGGTAAAC
>QEPC01009285.1:20430-31272 GCA_003113815.1 Sphenodon punctatus
CCCCCCCAAGCACGCCCACCCAAACAACAGGGAAGAGGGGACAGGACACCAGGGCCCACTGCAGGGGCACGGGACCCCACACAAACAGTGGAGGGGACCAGACCGTGGGGACAGGGGCCAAACGGCCAAGCCACAGAGAACACACAGATACAAAGGACACCAATGAGGAGTGGGGGAGCACACATCCACGGACCCATGCCCTGCCGGACAATCACCCCACAGCAATCAGACATGACCCACACAGAGGGGAACACCAGAGGGAAATAGAACACAGAGACCAGGGGGGAACAGTGCAGAAACAACTTTAATAAAGAACCAGCAAGAGCAACAGGCTCCAGGAAACTAACAAACAGAGAAACAGTGGAAACCAGGTGTTGGGGTAGTTCCGCGCCCTCAGTAGAGCTGGCGACCCCAGACCCACCGGTCCACCTGGGCATGGTCCAACTGGTGCACCCACTCCAGGACATGCAGAAGCAGCTGAACCACCACCTCCTGTTCCCTGGTCCTCTCATTAATCATTGCCTACACTAAAGGAGAGAGGGAGAGGAAGCACACCATGAGGGCAGGCCACAACATCCAGGGAGCCCACACAAAAGAGGGGGGTGGAAGGGGAACACACATGCAGGGGTAATTCACAGATTTCCTGGTACACCCATGCCCCTGCACAAACCTCATATGCCAGCCACTGGAGCTGCTTGTCAGGGCTGGGCCTTGAACCCATGGCCCTTGGGGGCTGTAGCACCAGTCTAATGCCCTGTGCCACCTGGTGGGCCTGTAAATATCTTGGTTTTTCTCCCTCTGTCCCCTTCTGCGTGGCTGTTCCTTGTGTGTCGTGCCTCCCCCAGCTGTAGGCAGTTACCCTAGCCCTGCCTCCCGGCTTCCTGATTGACCAAAGGAAGTATTTAAGCCTTGGTGTGGCCACAGAAAGCTGGTGGAGCAATGTCTCATACCTGTCCCCAGCCTGTGGCTGTCTTGTGCACAGTGTTTGTGGCTACTACGCCATCCCTTCCTTTGCCGACGCACCGAAGGAGACAGGACGCTTTGCTGGGTTTAAACGGCCGCACTCTTTATTTAACAATTAACCTACAAATTCAGGTGGGGGTAAATCGCCTAATGCGATGCGGGTCCAGTACTTTAACATTACCAAAAACAGTACCCAAAAACCTGAAACAGGGGTGGCTTCGATGTACCCTCGAATGCCCCCCCAATGACGATCACACGTCTCCCCTCCAAGCGGCGCCACAGGCCGTGAGGGGATACCTTACTTGTGAGTAAGGAGAATGATGCCTGCCGACGGGGGGCCATACTTGCCCCTACCGCCGTCGCACGACACCCCTCCCAGGGAGGCTGCCCAGCCGCTTGCCTTCCCCTGCTTTCCGGCAGGTGGGCCTCCCCATCTCTTACAGAGATGACTCCTAATTATGCCCCCTCTACCTACTCTAACTCACAGTACTGGACCCCTGCCACTAAGGGTTCGCCGGGTTTAGCCGGACAAACCCGACCCCCACCTAACTCTAACTTCCTTCCAGTGACCGAATCAGAGCTTTCTTTAGGGCCCCCAGGTATAGGTCATTCCCTTGGGGGGACAGGTGCACGCCGTCTCGCCTGTACAAGGCCGGCTTCTTGTGCGTCAACACTCTGGTGTCCACATGCTCGCCTCCCAAGCCGGTGAGCCACTTTACTATGTCCCTATTGACTGTCCTTCGGGTTTTGTCAATTTTTTGGGGGTGTACCCCGTGACCCCAAGATAATCGCTCCACCAAGTCCGTCCAGAGGAGGCAGACACCAGGGAAGAGTTTCTTAATCTCCCATAGGTCGGATTTGACGCTCTTGATTAACTGGACACCCTTCAGATGCGGGATGTCATTCTCTCCAAGATGAATTACTATGACATCCGGCGGAGGGTCTCGGGGAGCGGCGTGGACTGCCGGCAGCAGCTGGTGCCACTTCATCCCGCTACGACCCCTCCAGTGAATTTGTGCCAGCGTTGCCAGACCTAGCTGCGTTCCCCATCCCGTCTGCCCGGCGGCCTTGCCTGCCCATCGGACAAGGCTGTGGCCGATAATCCACACCCTCTTCCGCGGCCTCGGGGCAATACCTGTTGAGATGAAATAACAGTTAGGGTCTCGGGGGTGGGGGCACCACGGACATACGTCCGGAATGCCCCAGATCTCCACCGCCCTATTTCCCTAATGCCTTGCTCGGGCATGCCATTTTCTGCGGCAAAGCTTGCCGCCCCTATGCGGAAAGAGTGCGTGCCGTAGGCAGATGGGGGGAATCCTAGATATATTAGCGCAGCCCTCATAACAGCTGTGAATTGATACCTTGTCACCTGTTGCCCAGTGGCATGCCTAAAAAACGAGCCTGCAGCAGACCCACGCACTGCGATGTAAGCTTCCGTAGCCCGGACTGGGCACGTCTCGTGTGTTGATACACGGTTCAGCCTAACTTCCTGCCCTCTCCCCCTCTGGTCTGTCTTGGATCGACGAATTTTCAATGCCATAGATGTTGGGCCGATCCTGATATCGTTGTATTGGAGTGCCCTACCTGATGTGTCCCTAGCTGAATCCGCTACCAGTTCGCTCACTCGAAAAGCCCCGAAGAAGGCTAACTTAAATAATGAATTAAACAATGAAACTTCACAATGATCGTAACAAACATGGGACAGCCCCCCACAAATATCCAAAAGTAATTGCAATGTGACTGGGGCCCGCTGGTCTTGTGTCCTCCCCCCTTCCCGCTGCCAACTCTCCAGTAATCGCCTAACATAAAACCCCCGGTCGGGAGGGGGGTGGCCTGCAAGGTTGCTTGCAAAGGCCAGGGCGGAAAGTTTCCCTGATATTGTACTTGGGGCCGCACCCTGGCGCCGCAAGGACATGGCAAATTGCAGCATTTGTTGTTCCGGGATTGGAAACCCGTGTGGCCAACCCTGTTCCCTTTGATAACACTGAAACTCCCTGAAGGCCCTGTTGTAAGCTGTCCTGGTTCGGGGCGCAAGAGATCCCAGAACGGTGGTGTGCAGCTCTACAACCCAAGGTTCCACACCCTCGGCGGCAACGGATCTGGGTTCAACCGAGCCTGAGGCGCCAGCAGACGGAAACGCTCCATCTGGAAGCGAGAAAGGGCATCGGCTACACTGTTGTCCAGACCTGGCACATGTCTGGCGTGGAACAGGATGTTAAATTCCAAACATGTGAGCACGAAGTCCCTTACTAACTTCATAACCCTTGGGGACCTAGAAGATTGAGTGTTAATTATGTGTACAACGGCTTGGTTGTCACACCAGAACAAGACCGATCGATTTGCCAGCTGGTTGGGCCATAGGTGTACTGCCACCACGATTGGAAAAAATTCCAAAAAGGTGAGGTCCCTAGTGATCCCTTGTTCTGTCCAGTCACTCGGCCAGGGGGCTGCCACCCACCGATCCCTGAAGATCAGTCCGAAACCCGCTCCGCCAGCAGCATCAGAGTGCACCTGCAGCTCCGCTTCCAGTAGGAGCTGGTCCCTCCAGAAACTGGTGCCGTTGAAACGATCTAGGAAAGTGGCCCAGGTCTGGAGATCTTCCTTCATCTCCTTGGTGACCCTGACGTGGTGGTGGGGTGGTGGTGGGGGGTTGCCGGCGAACTTTGCGTAGAGGCGGGACAAGAAGGCCCGCCCCGGCGCAACCACTCGGCAGGCAAAGTTGAGACTCCCTACGATTGATTGTAAATGCCGAACCGTGACTTTGGTAGCTCCTAGGCATTCTCTGATCTTGACCCGTAGCGACTTCAATTTGTCCTCGGGAAGGCGGGAAACAGCCTCCTCGGTATCCAGCTCGATACCGAGATAGGTCAGTCTGGTGGCAGGACCCTCCGTCTTTTCTGTAGCTAAAGGGATACCCAGGTTTTCTGCTACTTCGTGGAAAGTGCGCATCAAGTCAATGCATTCGCTTGTATCAGTCTGGCCAATGAAGAGGAAATCGTCCAGATATTTTGTAATTCCTCTTTTTCCTGACCGGATTTTTACAATCCACTCAACTAGGGTGCTGAAACGCTCGAAGACGGAGCACGAAATCGAGCACCCCATTGGCATGGCCTTGTCATAGTAATATCCTCCCTCGAAATAAAACCCGAGCAAAGAAAAACTGTCGGGATGAACAGGGAGCAAGCGAAAGGCCGACTTGATGTCGCACTTACCCAAGACAGCACGGGGCCCAAATGACCTAACTAGGGTTACCGCTGAGTCAAACGATGCATATCGGACCGAGGCAAGTTCCTTGGGGATCGCATCGTTGACTGAGCCCCCCCGGGGGTACGACAGGTGGTGAATTAACCGAAATTCCCCGGGGGCCTTTTTCGGTACCACCCCCAAAGGGGATATAACCATATCAGGAAAAGGTGGGGCTGGGAATGGGCCTGCTACCCTTCCTTCGGCCCTTTCTTTTTGAATTTTTGCTCGGACTATGTCCTCCATCCCGACTAAAGATTTCAAGTTTGCGCACAACCGGTGCTGATGAACTTCGCTAGCGGGGATGCGAAAACCCTCCTGAAAACCCGATATTATACCCTCGGCTTCTGTTTGATCCGGGTAAGGTTGGAGGGCTTTAACAAGCTCTGCCACCTTAACCGGGGTTGGCGCCCTTGCTTGGTGTGGGTGTGTTGTTTCCGCTGGGGCCTCCTCTGCCCGGCCCCCAGGGAAACTGCTTCCTTTTGCCCCCGCCCTTTCCTTTCGGACAGGCTGAGGCAGCGTGGTATCCAGTACAGTTGGCACAAGTGTGACGAAATTTACAGGTTGCTCGGGAGCAACGCCCGGACCGGTCAAATTCCCAACATACTCCTGCGGAGTGGGACGTCCCTTTCTTACCTTCGTCCCGAAAGGACTCCGTTGCTGACGATGCTCCCCCTTTTGCCAATAAGTGGCCACTATCTGCTCTGGGCACATTCCCCGCCCCACTCATGCAGTTCAGCCACAGGTCGTGCGCATGCAGGTCCCACCTAAGGCCGGGCGTATACGCCGCCCTGTGGCGGAAAGCCTCGTCGTATCGAAGCCATGCGCCCGCTGGTCCGGCCTCGTACGCACGTCGCACAATGTCTGCGTACTTTAGGAGGTCAGCAGCCCGGGCAGGATATGCCTGGATCAGGACTCCCATGTATATTGAGAAAGCGGCTGTCCAATTAGACCAGTTACGGTCTGCTTTGGGGCGCTTAAAGCGCTCCTTTTCTTTCTTGTCCTCCTGTTCAGTGGGATCCAGAATCGGGTCACTAAACAGGAGGGCAAACAGGTCCATGTATTCCCCGCGCCATATTCGCTCCTTCGTTGCCGGGAGTAAATGCCCCCCGATTGGGTCAGAGACTGCGGAGTAGCCCCCGCCCTCGGGCGGGGGACACTGTGCGGGCAGAGCCGTCAGCTGATTCCAACTCCCCGTGCTCAGTGTAGGTAGCGCTGACATGGGTGTTGGGGCCCATACCTGCAAGGCCTGCCCCGCGAGGGCGGGTGAGCTCCGCGCACCCACCGGGGGAAACACCCCCCCGGTTGAGCCGCCCGCTCTGTTACCTTCTTGAGGGGGGGGTGGTGGGATCACTGCGGGAACCCAGTTCCCACCCCACCAACTTAATTGTGTTGCTCCACCCCTTGCCCCAAAACCCTGGGGGCTCTCCCTTAGCTCTCTCTCATTGCCCATGTTTCCCATTGCAGGAGCCTGTATAAGGTTCACCCTATTGTCCCCGCCCAACCCTCCAATGGGGGCGGGGGTATTACCTGGATCAGGGGCGGGCTGGACTGCTTGAACCGCCGCCTGTGCTCCTGCTGTTTGGGCCCGCTGCTCCAGTAGCATTTGCAGGGCCCTTTCCATCCGGTCCATTCGCTGCCTCAGGTCTCCATCATCCTGTCCCTGTCGTGCAGCTCCCACTCCTTGCTGTTCCTGCTGGAGAAAGGGGGGAAGAGGCTCCCCAGCCCAGCCCAGTGCAGGGGCTGCCTCTGCAGCCTGCCCCTGACTGGCTGCAACCTGAGTGGGCTGTGGGATCCCTGAATAGGGCAAGGGCCATTGGGGATCCACTGGGAGATGCCCTGAATACCCTGGGTAGGGGCCCCTACTTCCTGCTGTTATTGCCCCTCCCAGGGCCCCCGCAGGCACCGACGGTGACTGCAGGTTTACTGCCGCAGATATCCCCGCAGGGGGGCCCCGAGGGGGCCTCTGTCCCCTACCGGCCTGCAGCGCTGAACCCTGAGCAACCTCACCAGCATAACGAGCTGGGAGGTTAATAGGGCGCCCCCCACGCCGTAGGGGGGGGTGTTGTGCAGAGGGTGCCCCCTCCACATTGGCTGTGCCCATCATAACATGTGATGGGCCAGCCTGTGGTTGATCACTCAATTGCAGGGGGGGTGGGCAAGGGGGTGTGAATGGGTTACCCCCCACCCCCTCCGTAAGCTGGCGAAGCAGGGCTTCACACCCTGCCATCCTGAGTGCCATGGGGGTTTCCTCCCCCACACTCTGCCCCAGGGTGCCACTTGCACCTCTTTCTTGAGGGGGGATCAGGGGCTGCCCCTCCGAACTCCCCGCTGCTGCCTCCCCCCCTTCAATTTCCCCTGGTCCCTGGGGTACATTTAATTGGGTGGTCCCCACCTTCCTTTTCTTCGCCGCTCCTGCGGCATTCTTTTTGCTCTTCCCCATTGCGGGGACTCCCTTTCCTTATTTAATTTTATATTTAATTTTATTTTTCCTCTTCAGCCGGCAGCCACGTGCGCTGCCGTTCTTCGCCGCTCCTGGGGCTGTAATGGAGCCCGAGCGGTGTCTCGCTGCTCGTGATCCCCGCCCAGGGCGGGGTCACGTGCTACCTTGTAGCCAATTGGGAGGCTCAGCCTGTGCCTGATGCAACCAGGCTGCCTCCCCTCTCCCCGTGCGCCGTTGTTTTTCCCCGCCGCGGAGAGCCGCATCAGCCTCCGACGGCGGGGAAAACTTTAACCCTTTCCGTCCTGCCCCCTTTTTAGGCGGGCGCGGCAAAGGGCTCCCGCCCCCAACCCCCGCGGGGGAGGGGGCGGACGCAATTGTCTTGTGCTTGGTGTTGTAGTTTGTCCCCTTACCTCCCTGCCTCCCTTACAGCTCCTGTGCTGGTCCCCTCCTGGAACTATACTGTGAATTGTGTGTGTTGGGCCCCTTACCTCCCTGTTCCCCTTACAGCTCTAGTTGATCCCCTCCTAGAAGGGTATTGGGAGTTGTGTGCTGTTTGTCCCCTGGCCTCCCTTACAGCTCCTGTGTTGATCCCCTCCTCCTAGAATTGTACTGTGGATTGTGTGCTGTTTGTTCCCCTACCTCCTTGCCTCCCTTACCGCTCTTGTGTTGACCCCCTCCAAGAAGTGTATTGTAGGTTGTGTGCTGTTTATCCCCGTACCTCCCTGTCTCCCGTACAACCCTACTGTTGATCCCCTCCTAGAAGTGTCTTGGGGGTTGTGTGCTGTTTGCCCCCTGGCCTCCCTTACAGCCCCTGTATCTATCGATCCCTTCCTAGAAGTGTGCCGTGGTTTATGTGCTGTGTATCCTATTTCATTTCCGCCCCCCAGTTCCTCCATAACTGGCTTTCCCTGCCAGCTCCTCTGGCTCTGCTGAGCCCTGCCTTCAGCTTCCATTACTGGTTTCCCCTCCAGCTCCTCAGTCACTAGTTAACTCTGCCCGCTTCCTTGTCTTTGACTATCCCTGCCAGCACTCCGCACTGCTGGTCTACGCCGTTGTTCTCTGTCGCTGATCCCCCTTACCAGCTTCCCTTCAGTTGAGATTTCCTCCCACTCCCTTGTGGTTGGTCCCTCCTTCCGGCTCCTGGACCCTTGGCCTCAATGATGAGTCATACGCCCTCTTAGACCAGCTTATCTGGTAGATATGCTGAGCGTGTAGTCTCCCGGGTAGTGGAGAGTGACTGAGAGGCTTCAGGGAGTAACCTTGTGGACACCCCTTTTCTCCCCGTCCCCTGGTCTTCTGCTTCCTCCCTCCTCATTTTCCCCAGCTTTACACCCCGGATCCTGACACTGCCCAGTCATCGTCCCACAGGCACAGCACAGTCACAACAAGCATAAGCACAGCAGCTAGAAGGGAAGAGAAAGCGGGAGGTGGGGACAGATATAGGACCACAAAAGGGGGGAGCGGGGAGGTCACCACCCAAAAGCACACAACATCCCACCAGGGTCCCCCCAGCAAGTGACAGAAGAGGAAAGTGCCCCAGAGGTGGCCCCCAAGGGAGCGCAAAGGGAAACAGATGACACCAAGCAGGCCAGACTCAAGGTCAGGAGCCCTCTGATTGCAGTGCCCCTCCATGGCTGCAAGAGGAGGAATGGGGGACTGATGAAGAGCGTTAGTCACAACACACCACAGGGTTGGAACCAGAGTGAGGCCAGGGCAACATAAAGGGACAGTAGCACATACAGAGATGCAAGGACCATACCCCGGGAGGGAGGCAAGCAGGGACAGAGCCTGTGACAGGAGGCAAGGGGCCAATGACAGTGGGCACCCACAGTCATGTACAATCAGACAGCCCCAACACACAGCCGACTAGGTGCATGGTTGCAGTAGGAGTCACCGCAGCCCTGCAACATGCCATGGGGCCCATAGAGCCAAGAAAACACTGCTACAAAGAGGAACAGCAGGGTGGTAAACACAATTCCTCTGAGGGAGCACCCAGTAGAGAGTCAATAGCCCAAAATACATAACAACCCACCTGGAAGAGCCAGAACACACACCATTTGCCCAGGCAAGGGTGCACACGCCACCCCAAGACACATGCACATGGTCCATCCACAGCCCCCAGGGCATGGGCATCCAGGGACCCCAAACCCCCAGGCCAGTTGCAGGAGATGAGAGGCAGGGTCCTGCAGCACAGTAACACCCAGCGACAATGCACAACAAGCCGCAAGAGCCATCATGATGCATGGGCACTGGACATCGCTGGCGCTGGGAGATAGCCCCCCATTCAGGAATGGATGGGCAATATAGCAGCACGCCTAGCATGCTGATGGAAAGGTGCCCCCAGTGGAGCAACCATCCCGCCCTACCACCAGTCAGAGCCCGCCAAGCCACCCAGCCCCACAAACCTCTCCTAGACCCCCAGCACCACAAGCAGCCCATGCAAAGGACCCACAGTCACCTCAGGAGAATACAGGCTGCTAATCAAAGTCAATCATTTATTGGCATGGGGACCTGGAAGGTGAACCACTGGCGAGTGGGAACAAATGCCAGGGACAGAGGCGTAGCACTACTGAGTGCAGGCACAGCGCAGTAAAGTAAAAGGAAGGGGTCTGAAGGGTTCCATGCCCGACCTGCCAGGAAAGTATCTGACATGAGCCCCACAGACCTCAGAGCAGGAGACAGATGGACAGATGGAGGGTTCACGCAGTGGGGCAGAAGCCTGCAGAAAGGGCACAGGGAATCGGGAGTGCCATTCCATCACTAGGGAGTGGGGATCCCCAAAGGAGGTTGCAGCAATGGCAGGGTCATGGCGCAGGTGCTGGGCACTCAGGAAGCATGGGCCCCTGGACAAGGCCCTCCAAGGTGAAGAGGCCCTGGCAGTAACCACAGGCACGCATGTGGGCATCCACCATGAAGCAGGGCAGAAGGGAGTGGCCTGTGGTAGCAGCAGCCCCAACATCCAAACGGCTCAGCACAGCTCTCAGAGCAGCCATCTCCAGCTCAGTGGGCGCCCCGGTCAGGAAGGGGCCACCGGCCTCAGGGGGAAGCAAGCCCAGCTCCTCGAGCCGGGTCTGGCAATCCACTTGAAGGCGAGAGAAGCCACAGGCACACAGGAGCACACTGGTGTAGTAGCTACGAACATATAGACCACCAGCTTGAAGGGCCAATCCAAAGTCATGATGACCAGTCACCTCGCAGGCAGCAGCTATATCCCGGGGTTCCCATGGCAGCACAACAGCGGGTAGGAGCTCAAGGTCATGGTGGCAGTGGGGCATGAAGTCAAACCCCCTAGACCACCTCTGCAGGGGCGTAGCTATCAGAGGGACAGGCGGGACATCTGTCCCGGGGCCCACCATCGTTGGGGGCCCACAGTCCATCCCCCTATGATAGCTAAGCCTTTTAAAATATATATATATATATATATATATATATATATATATATATATATATATATATATATTTCTTGCGGACGTCACAGACCCCGTCCCCAGCGGCCCGGCTGACAAGGAGCTGCTGGGTCCCAACCCCGACGAGCCCTCCCAACCCCGACGGGCCGACCCGAGTCCAACAGCACAGTTCAGTCCCACACACGCTGCCCGGCTCACCGCAACTTCTAGCCCTAGCCTCACCTCCCTGACGTGACGCTGGAATTCCACTGCGCATGCATCGGTCGGTGTGCAGAGCGGGGAACCCAGCACACTAGGCAGGCAGGTGGCCTCGCGACAGCACACAGGGAGGCGAGCGACTCAAGGGCAGGCAAGCACGCAGTGTGCGAGCGCATACACAGCACAGTGGCGGGCTGCTCCGCTCCTCTCTCTCTGTGACGGACACGGACGGAGTCAGTCGGACTGGGACAGTGTGGGAGACGTCGTCACGTCAGATGGACGGAGGTTTGTCGGAGTGGCGTGGTGGGCCCCGGGGGGTAAGAAAGGAGGCCGGGCCGGTGTGGGGTGTTTCCTGTTTGTTTGGTGGGGGCCTGGAGGGCTCCGAGAACTTTCCGGTGTGGGTGGCGGGCATTGGCTGTGGAGCCTGTGATGGGGGGTGGGGGGAAGAGAGAAAGCTGCTGGCCGCGGTGCTGGGACAGGGGGGCCCCGGTGGGGAGAGAGAAAGCCGGGTCTGGGACTGGGGTGGGGGCGGCGGAGAGAAAGCCGCCACCGAAAAAGCCGGGTCTGGGACTGGGGGGGGGGCGGCGG
>QEPC01009285.1:31681-42067 GCA_003113815.1 Sphenodon punctatus
TCATTGATGCTCCCTCTGCTGTTGTGTTTAGTGCCCCCTTCTTTGTCACTAAGGCTAAGCACGTGCACCTGCAACTTCTCAACATCATGAAGGTCTCCCTGTCTCTCCCCATGCTCCCCTCCCCCTTGTCTCTCCTCCCTTGTCCATCCATGATTGTAAGCTCCTCGGGGCAAGGACCTGTGTTAATGACTGTTTAGCACAAGGCACATTGCTGGGGCTATATAAATAATTAATAAACTCACTTGGGAGCGTTCACACATGTTTATCTTCCTGAACGATGTACTCCTTACCCCATTGAGTTCAATGGGACTAGGATTGCAGTAGATGGCGTGTAGTGTGCCTTGACCTGGTGGTAAATCAAGTTCCAAGGAGGAGGGTTAATTTAAGTACGTTTGTGTTGACTGTTTTATACAATAAGGACATTGAGGGACAGGGGAGTCTATGGTGATGGGCCGGGCCGGGGTGGGGTGGGGGCCCACAGTCCATTTCTTGTCCCTGGGCCCATTCCAACCTAGCTACGCCCCTGCACCTCTGGCTCTCAAGACCCCCCAAAAGTGGCCCATCAGTCACATATAATGGGACAGGAGATTGAAGCCATCACCAATGGAAACTGCTCTGCCACAGGGTATCCAGCAGCATGATGGCACACACCAGCCACTCCTCACCAGCCCAATGGTGAAAGGCATGGCCAGATCCTCAGCTAGACATAGCCAGTACAGAGGAAGCGAGCAGGAGCACACTAGAGATGGATGGAGAACAGCAAGGAATGCACTGGGAGGGAGCCGGAGCTGTCGGCACACAGATGGGTGACCTTGGCCAGCTGATAGCGGCCTGGCACGGTGGGTCTGGAAATCTCACACACACAGACATACACACACACCAGGCAGACACATTCCTGCCCAATAAGAGGGAGGGAGGCTGGCCAGAGGCCGGGGGAGGAAGAGATGGAGATTGAGAACCTTCAAGGGACCGCCATATCAGGGCACATCCGAGCAGAACGGCAGCAGGCATTTGTAAAAATGACCTGCTGATGGGGGGGGGCAATTGCATACCCCATGCCCACCATATTGATAAGGGACCGAGAAACCACAGGGCAAGGGGTGGGGAAATGTTGGGGTGCATGACCTAGCTCGTCCCATATCACCTTACCTGGGGGCTACAAACAGTAGCTGAGTTGGCGAGGCTTCCCGGTGCCATGTTGTGCAATGGGTTAGCATCGCTGAGACCCATATCACTGAACCAACCACAGCAGCCCTGTGACAGTTCACCCATCTACATATGGGAATCGGTTCACCTGCAAGGGCATGACCAGTTGGTGATGTTTGTGGAGTGGAGAGAGTTCAGAAAGTGATAGAGGGAGCAGAAAGAGCGATTTGGGGGCGTGTTGAGTGGGTGGAAGAGCTCTGTAAGAAAGGTTTGGGGTGCAGTTGGGGTGCAAGTGTTGCAGGTGTGTAGTGGTAGTGAGGTGCGTTGGCGAGCGATTGATGTGAGAAGCCTGGAGCGTGTACACAGGGTGATCGAGGCATGTGAGGGTGTAACACTGTCGGGGGGGAGCGGTGTTGATAGTGTGGTGTGCTGCCTATGGGTGAGAGGGTGGGTGCGAGGGGTACGATCACCAGATGGGTTGGTGGCTCAGGGTACCCATTCACAGGGTGTGTTGGCTGGTTGGGGCCTGGTGAGTGGTCACAGGGTGCGGTGGTCAGTGCATAGGGAGTGGTGGTGGGAGCACGATTCCCCTTGTAGGCATCCCACAGGTGCATGCTGCCCTACTTGCCATCATGGCGGCATGCTTCAACCTCCTGAAGCAAGTATATGATTGGTGGGCCACCCTGCTGCTCCCAGCCTACCATGGTATACCTATGGGCCCCACTGTAGACGGACAGCCAACCTGCACCGAGTGGCAATGGCGCAATGGGCAAGGAGGATGCAGGCCAGACGCCTAGCGATGGCGGGGACAGCAGCACTGCAGCACATCTGCCTCATCCTATCCAGGTTTCCCCTGAACATCTATGACCGTTGCGTGACCCTACCTACGCAGAGGCTGGATTTGATGCGGTCAAGGAGCAATGACTGGTGGGAGATTATACTGGTGACGTGGACTGATGAGAAATGGACATACCACTTCCAGATTACCCGCTCCCTGCTGAGCCAGCTTGCAGAAATCCTGCCTCTCGCTCCCCCTCAGGAGGCATACAATCAATATGCAGAACCCTATACCTCCTGGGATGCAGGTGACGATAGTGTGGCACCTGGTCAACCCTGACTCCTGCTGGAGCGTCGCAGAGCAGTTCGGTGTGGACCCTTGACCGTGAACAGGGCCCTGTATGAAGTCTCTGACCTCCTGGTGGAGCTGCTCCTCGAGTGGGTCATCCAGCTATGGGACCGGAGGTGGTGATCCAAGGCTTTGAGGTGATGGATTTCCCACATTCCATAGGCGCTATTGACAGCATGCACATCCTGATCTTCTGCCCTCTCCACATCCAGGTCCAGGGGCTCTACAGGGTGCCATCCCATCCCTCTCCTCCATCCCATCCTGTGGCTGTTCTCCTGCTCTGTACCAATGCCCTCCTTACTGGACCCCACAGCTGGATTCCTGGGTCACTTGTATCCATACCTGTGAGATCTATATCTTCCTGGCAGCTGATGGGGACCCCCTGTGGTGTGTTTCCACCCCTCCTTGTCTGTAATGGCAGGGTGACCCTCCTCCCAGGTTGCATCCCGCTGTGGCCATTGGTGGCCTGTGGTCACCTACAGCTGTCCATCACCCCTCACATGGTGGGTGATCCATCGGACCTTTGCCCGGGCCACCTTGTCCCCTTATCCCTTCCACAGACCTGTTCCCTCCAGGATTCTACTGTCTAACAGCACGTGTGTAAGCTGCTAGAGCAGCCTGCCTAGTTACTGTTTGTCACCGGATTCCTGGCATCAACCAGAGCGGCAGTTTTCTGCCAGCTCCCTATCATCCCTTCAATTCCCCTGTACAGACTCCAAGACAGCCAGGTATATTCCACTGATAATCTTTATTCTGGGGTGATATTTACAGGGGATGGGGTCATTGTTTGCAATGCCTTCCTCTTCCCCTCTTCACCACACTACCAGGGGCTGGCTCCTTGTGGGACTTGGCAGCCGCTGTCCACTATGACCTTCGGCTGCCTGGCCTGGGGTCTCCTTCCTGCACCGGCCATTCCACTGCTGAGTGTGGTGGTTATTCCTGTGGATGACACATGTAGCCTTAGCATTAGCTATCCATTCCCTGTGCCCCCATTTGGGTGCTCCCGTATGACACCTCCCTGTGTCCGTCACCTCTTCCCATGCTACCATACTGCCCTTTCTTGTGTCTGGGTGCTTTCCTTAACCTGTGTTTACCCCCTCCCCCCTTGGGGGGCACCCCGCCTAGGCGGTTGGGTCACTGGGGGTGCTGAAATGTGCTGGGGTGGCTGGGGGCCCAGGAGTGGGGATCATGGAGGATGCTGGAGGGGAACCTGGAGTGGTGCGGGCTGCCCGAGGAGCCCCCCTTGGTGTTGCTGGGGGGCTGTGGGAGGGAAGGAACCCAGTTGATCTCGGGCAGGGTAGTAGGGGTGTTCATGTCATTTTTGTTATTACAATAATGATAACAAAAAATGTCATTTTCATTATTGCAATAATGAAAACGACAACCGAGGACGATACCGAAAATGCTAACAATAACGGTAACGATATCAAGTACCGATATCGATAACAAAAACGAAGAAACAAAAACAACAATGTCATTATCGTTGTCATTAGTGCTGTGCTAGTTGGGTTTTGGAGGGAAAATATAAAGAGGGGAGGAGGGAGCAGACATCTCGGAGTCTTGAACTGTGCCTGTGTTGGGAGGGCGAGTAGCTCACCAGTATCTGATGGATGTATCCCTGTCCAATGAGCAGCACAAGCAGGCCCCAGCAGTCTCATGGGACTCCAATTGCTCAATGCCTGCTGCCTCCCACAACCAATCCGGGGGGGTCCATTCGTTCCTGTCGGGGAGGTCGCTTCAGGTGATGATGAGTGACTGCTTTTTGTCCCCTTGTGACCTCCCATTTTGGGCCTCACAGGGTTCTATCCTGTCTCCCCTCTTGTTCAATGTTTATCTGAGGCCACTGGGCAACATCATTCAGAGGTTTGGGATGAAGTGTCATCAGTATGCTAATGAGTAATGACACCCTACCTCTCTTTTTCATCCAACTCAGGCCCTCCAGTCTTGGTGCTTACCCAGTGCCTCGCTGTGATCAGGGACTGGATGAGGATGAACTGACTAAGCCTGCATCCTGACAAAACTGAGGGCACTTGCACACCTGCTCAAACGGGTCCTTAGGAGCTCAGGAGAGGGGATGCACATGCAGATCAGGCATGTCTTTGATCAGGTGTAAATGCCCCAAGGCTAGTGATTGAAGCTTCTATGTGTCTTTACAAAGGTGATTGACTGAGCTGGATTTTGCAGTTCAGTCAATCACTTTTGTAAACATGCATCAAAGTTTCAAACACCCACCTCAGGGCATTCACATCTGAACAAAACCATGCCTGATTTGCATGCGAGCTGCTAAGGATCTGTTCGCGCAGGTGTGAAAGTGGCCTGCAGTGATATATATATGTGTGTGTGTGTGTTTATTGTTTAAAACCATTAGTTATAACAATTTGGACATGTTAAAACAATTTCTTCAACAAACTAGCCCAGTCATTAAGCATAGTTGCCATTAAAAAAGAATGATTCCTCTAAAGAAGAGTAATAAAAAACAAACAATTTGCGTGTTATGTAAGGCAATCAATCTCATCTTTACATTCAATAAACAATAATCCCCATCCTGAGTTTGACAAGACCAAGCTACAACCATCCCTAGACACCCTTCACTATGTGGGTTACCCCCTTGGATTACAAATATCATGCCAAAAGTCTATCCACTTTGTGCAAGTACTTCCTTCCTATGTAGTTCCAGGAGTTCAGCTTCCCTGTCCTGTCACCTTTCCCCTCCACCACAGACTGTCAGAGGGGGGCTACCTGTTGAACCCAGAGTCCATCACCCAGCAGAGAACAGAGGGAGCATTGTGCTGAGCCGGGGATTCCCAGGGTGAAGATTGTGTGCAGGTGTGTGAGGAGGTGGGACTGCACTATCGGGGTTGCATAAAAGTTGCCGCGGAGCCCGGCGGTACCAGAGGCGCGCGCCTAAGGGCCGCGCGCAAGGGCGTGCCCTTGTGCATGTGGCTTTAGGCATGGGCCGGGCGTGGGGTGCCCCCTCCCCCCTTTTCTTTTTCTCCCACTGTTATTTGTATTGCATAGTGTGTTGCTTAGGGTTTTGCAGGATTGGATGCCCTGTTTTTCCAGACCATGACACAAAAGGGGAAACAGGGCATGGTTACCAGGGCTAGGGGACGACAACTCAAGTTATATGACTTTCTTCCCAATGGCCAGAGGGCAAGTTTTCCAACTGAGGATGGAACTATACCTTTAGAGCCTGATCCCACAGGCTGTGGGACTATTGGGGATTTGCAGATTGGTTCCACTGCTCCCCAGCTGCCCCTATCGGGCAGCAATGGAAACCAAGAGTTTGGGGTTTTTTCATCTGTACCTGTGGAGTCCTTGTCCTTGCAAGTTCTGTTGGAGAAACTAACTGTGCTGGTGGGGGATTTGACTTGCCTCGTTACAGCCAGGATGGATGGAGTAGAGCTTCAATTGGCGGCAATGCAATCATGACTTCAAGGACTGGAGGATCTACTTAACGATTGTAATGTTGGCACAGGAGGGGATAGATATGTCCCCCCCCAGGAGGGGGACTGATATTGCAGGTCAGACTTCAGTGCCTGCAGATCAGCCTTATTTGATGTCTTCTGGGCAACAGCCCTCAGCGCCCAGAGCTCCGTTCCTGTGTAATAGAGGCAAGTTTCAGCTGGTGCCTAGGGCTGTGGCTTTTAGGATTGCTCCTCTAGCCTCGGGGTATTTTTCCTTTTGGGGCTCTAAGAGCAGAATCCTTTCCCATTTATCCAACTTGTTGGGATACACGGTCTTCGCTTACCAGGTTGTTCACACTGTCCGGTTGCCACCAGTGGATTCCATGCAGCGTGTTGTTGTTTATTTTAATGCTTTACCCATTGTTAACAGTTTGTGGGCACATTATAATATTTTGTCTTCTTGGGAGGTCTTTATCAGTCAAGTGTATGAAAGACCTGGTGTTGTTCCGCTTGTTCCCCATCTCCACCCAGTCACTACCTCCTTATCTAGTTTAAGTCATTCAATTACTCTTGAGGCTTTGAGAAACTCTAATTCGGTACAGCTGGCAAGGAGAGTCTTTCCAAAAACCTTGGGGGCTTAAACTAATTTTAAGTCTAAGCATTTGGCCCAGAAGGGGGAAAGCTCAGAGTCCTTGGAAGATAATTTTCTACCTAAGGACTCTGAAGGTTATCCCCCAATTACTCAGTTTCCAGTAGGTTCCTCTATGGCCCTGTCTTTAGCTAATCAGCCAGTTCCACCTGCTACCTCATTGATTCTCCCTATGGATACCCCTAGGGCTTTGTTGCCCAGTCCCTTCAGTGATCCCACACCATTGAAGGCAACTGTTATGGTCCCTCCAGTTGTCAGTAGGGTTTTTTCTGGCCCTTTGGATTTGCAGTATCGTTCTCAATGTCCTATTGTACTAAGTCCCCGGATAGCTAGTTATCCTCTTTCCCTTCATCTCGGGACTTTTTCTTCTTCAAGGCCCTCTATTTTAGAGGAGCTGGCAGCTGTGGACGACATTTGTCGGGTTGTTGTTCAAGAATCCAGGGGGATGGTTTAAAGTAAATTATTTCTGCGTCTGCTCTTGTGATAGGGTAACCTTTTTGAATTTGGGTTAATCCCTTAGGCCAACAAAATATATCTTTATACGGCTAGATTAATGTATTGACTAATTTTATAGTTCCAATATTTGCATTATTATGCCTGTTTAGGGCCATTGGGTAATTGTATTTTGGTTATTCAAATGGGATTCACATGAATCTATCTTGGATAGAAGCTGAACTTATGAAAATCTTTATTATATTTGTTTTTAATCCCCAGGGATATAGTTATATTTGATTTAATTTAGTATCATTTAAAATGTTTAGATTACTTGAGTTAATTTTATTAGAGGAGTGTGTGTGTGTTGTATGTTTTGTTTGTATTTATTGTGTATACAATGGCCTCAGGCTACGCAAATATATTATTGATTGATGTAGTTCCAACTTGAAAACCCCCCAAGCAGCCTTCCTCATGATATCCTTGTCATAATTTGCCAATAAAAAGGTAATCCGGGTTTGCATATCCCAATGATCTTTATCTTTAAACCATGGGTCAAAGGTCACATTTCAAATTGCTGATGAGCTAGAACAAGCCAAAAGGTAATGTGACACATCCTCTGTAACTGTTTGTCCACATTGGAAAAAGCACAATTCCAATGGAATACTCAGGTACCGACCTTCCTGACTTTAGTGGGCATCATATTAAACCTTGTCACAGGTGATAATGGTTGGATGGCCTTGTGACTTGTTTAGAACTCCCATTATTTATGAGGTGCAGCCCCCTCAAGTCAATCAGGTTTGCAGTCTTGGAGTGCTTCTGGATCCCTCACTACACCTGGATGATATCATCAGGATACGGCAGTGGCCAGGAGCACTTCAACTCCAGGAGGCTGCAGCCTTTTTTTCTGGCTCAGATCTGACCACTGTCATCCACACTTTCATCACCTCAAGACTAGGTTACTGCAATGTTCTTTATTAATTATTATTATGATTTATTATTAGCAAACATTTATATAGCGCTAGCAATGTACCTGACGCTTTACAAAGTAATGGAATAGACACGGTCCCTGCCCTAGGGCTTAAAATCTGAGAGACAGGGGTGGGGACGAAGGAAGGGAAACAGCAGGAGAGACAAGGAGTGCAACATTCACGAAGATGTGAGGTCCCAGGTGCACGCGCTTGGCTTGGTTACATCAAGAATGATGTCTGGCCGGTCTGTGTGGTGAGGATATGAGTACACAGACCGCAGGCAACAGATTGTACTGGATGGAGGGTATTGTGGCAAAATGCCACTGGCCTGGGCTGGCACTGGCAAAAACAGCCACTGACAAAGACACCATCCCTGAACCCAAGCCAGGCCTGACAGCGTTAGGCCTCTAACACATGGGAAGGACCCCACATTCCTGAAATTCCTAAGCTGATTGGCTCGGACTGGTCAGGGGGGAACCTACCTTTGGCCAGGTGACCCGCCCAAATGAATCACGGGGGGCGGGGGGGGGAAGGGAACTTTTAAAAGGATGGAGCTAGGTCTTTTCTCTCTCTTGCTGAGATCTCTAGCAGACACTGCTAGAATGGTGACCTCCTTGCCTGGAGGCACACATGGACTGCATGGCTTGGCAGTAACTGTAACTCTGGCCTTTGCCAGGACAAGAACTTGAACCCCATAGGAAAAAATCCCCTATGGAGAATGGATCAGAACCTGTGTGACTACCTTGCTAGTCTGCTTGCTACATCAGCTACAGTTGTAGAAAGACACATTCTAAAAGGGCTAATAGACCCGATAGGACTGGCTCGCATTGCTCAAGGATTATCACCTCTGTTTCTTGGTGTAAACTTTGCTTTTATTCCTTTTTATATGTACTAGTAAATTCTAAGCTTTGCTTTTACCCCACTGGGTGTGTGTGTGTGTTATTGGCTGATGATTAAACGTCTCCTTAGGCCAGGTAACCAGGCCAAGATACTAAAGAGAGGGAAGCTACCTATTTGGCTAGAAGCCAGCAGCTTTGGAACCAAGGGAAGCCTCCCATGGGTGACTCTGGGGATCAGCCTCCAACGCAGAGGAGGAAATCCCAGGAAAAGATTTCCAGGAAGGGGGAGTGCTTTTGGGAAGCTGTGAGGCCTAAGCCTTTTGGGGTTCACATTTCCTGAGTGGTATGAATGCCCGCTGGGATACACTCAGGTGGTGGCAGTGGAATACCAAGGGTTTTGCCAGCTGTGGGGACCCCTAGTCAGAGATTTGGAGAAACACAGTGAGGTGGGTTGCTCATCTGTATAGCACCCCCTGATGGCATTTCACCACAGGTATCATCAGGAGTTAGGTGAGGAGCGTGAGGAGTTGGGGATAGCAGAGCTGAAGAGGTGGGTCTTGAGGGGGGATTTGAAGGTATGAAGGGAGGAGGCGAAGCATATGTGGGCAGGGAGGGAGTTCCAGGCATGGGGAGACAGCTAGAAAGAAGGGATGAAGGCAGTTAGGGGAGCAGGAGAAGTGAGGGAGGGTGAGAGAGGGGACAAAGGAGGAGCAGAGTTCATGGACTGGAGTATGGAGGGAAATTAGTGCAGAGAGGTAGGGGGAGCAAGGTTCTGAAGAGCTTTTAAGGTGAAGACTAGGAGCTTGTGCAGGATTCATTCAGGAAGGGGGAGTCAATGAGGAGAAGAGAGGAGGGGCTACATGTGGTTGAAGCAACAGACAAGGTGGATGACCCTGGCAGCAGAGTTTTGGACAGAGATAAGGGGAGAAAGGGGAGAGTGTGGGAGGCCAGTGAGAAGGAGGTTACAGTAATCGAGGTGAGAGATGACCAGGGCATGAACAAGGGTTTTGGCAGAGGAGACAGAGAGAAAAGGGCAAATCTTAGCAATGTTATGGAGGGAGAAGCAACAGAATTTGGCAACAGAGTCCATGTAGGGTTTAAAAGAAAGGGATGAGTCAAAAATGAAGCCTAAGCTATGGGCTTGGGGGACAGGAAGAATGATGACCCCGTCAATGAGGATCGACAGGGAAGAGGGAGAGGAAGGATGAGGGGGGAAGATACGGAGTTCAGTTTTAGCCATGTTGAGTTTGAGTTGACGTTGAGACATCCAGGTAGATATATCTAAGAGACAGCTGGTGAGGCGAGCTTGAATAGGTGGAGAGAGAGAGGGAATAGAGGGAGAGAGAGTTGAGTGTCATCAGCATAGAGGTGATATTGGAAGCCATGGGAGACAATGAGTTTGCCTAGGGACAGGGTGTAGATAGAGAAGAGGAGAGGGCCAAGGACAGAGTCTTGGGGAACACCAACTGAGAGGGGAAGGGAGGAGGAGGTGGAGTTGACAAGAGACACATTGAAGGAGCAGTCAGAGAGGTATGAGGAGAATCAGTCGAGGACGGAGCCATGAGAGTGAAGTGAGTTCAGCAAGAGTGAGTGGACAACAGTATCAAAGGCAGCAGAGAGGTCAAGTAGGACAAGAATGGAATAGAGGCAGTTAGATTTAGCCACAAGAAGATCGCTGGTGATATTAGCAAGAGTAGTTTCAGTAGAATGAAGGGGGTGAAAGCCAGATTGGAGGGGGCCAAAGGAGGAGTTGACAGAGAGGAAGTCAAGGCAGCCAGAGTAGACAACACGTTCAAGAAGCTTGGAAACAAAAGGA
>QEPC01009285.1:44912-69096 GCA_003113815.1 Sphenodon punctatus
TTTGCTAAAACTGCTTGTAAGTGAGGTTTAAGGTTGTCTGCCTGCTTTTAAACCTGGCAGAGAAGGTGATTATAACCTGCCTAACCTAACTGAAATTGCTTGATTAAGTAATGTAATGTCCATCCAACATTAACCCTTGGAACTCCTTGCTGCCCACCATTGCCCTGGCTCCGCCCACCATTGCCTGCCGGCCTTACTTCCCCTCCAACCTCAAAACCCACTAGCCGCCCCTGGGAGGGAGTCAAAGGTGGAGAACAGGCAGCAAGGGTCCCGAGAACAGGACTCAATGTGGGAGGCGTAGTAATGCTGTCTTGCTAGGGAGATAGCAGAAGTAAGGGAGGAGAGACAGAATTTGAAGTGAAGGAAGTCAATATGAGAGTGGGATTTGCACCAGAGGCGTTCAGCAGCACGGGTGCAGGAACAGAGGTGGCAGATACTGGGGGTGAGCCAAGGACATGGGTTGTGGGAGTAGGCAGGGTGGGAGGAGAGGGAGGCAAGTGAGTCAAGTGTGGAGGAGACCAAGACATTGAAAGCAGAAATGGCAGAGTCAGGGGAGGAGGAGGAGGAGAAGAAGACTGGGGGGAGAAGGGGGGTGGGAGAGGAGTCAAAGTCCAGGAGGTTAATGGCCTGCAGGTCACGGAAGGGGCATGGAGACGGGGAAGAGGAGGGGGGACAGTGGGAGATGTTGAAAGAGGCACGGAAGTGGTCAGAGATAGGATGAGGATCGGAGTTCAGAGACAGAGCAGTTCCTAGAGAAGACGAGGGGTTAAAAACAGACATGACACTAACCACCTTTGTGGTTATTTATGCATATTGCAGGACTGTATTGATGCCCTGTGCAGCCCTGAAACATGCATAAATGACCACCAAGGGTGGTTAAAGGGTGGTTAGCATCATGTCTCTTTTCACCTGAGGTGAAGAGAATGGCCATTAGCATGGGTGGGGGAGTTGGTCCAAAAGGTGGAGGTTGAAGGAGGAGGCTAATGAGAGGATGCGAGAAATGGGGGGCTGGGAAGGGACATCAGCGTGAATGCTGAAGTCACCAAGGATGATGTTATGTTTTTCTAAGTTAATAGAAACTGCTGATACCCACTAGGGGGCTGTAGTTCCGTAAGCAGATCCTCATGTTGAATCTGTTGGTTACTGTTGTTGTTAGGTTTACCTGGGGCTTGCTGACTCTAGCGAATACAGTTACAGTGAAGAAGCAAACAAGTCTGTGTGTGTGTGTGTGTGTGTGTCTTATTCTGGGTCTTCTAATGAACTCACAAAACATGACATCTGGCGACGAAGGTGGGATGATCCTTGCATGCTGAGAAGCAATGGAACATGTCAGCAGTTCTTGCAGTAACATGGAGAGGCCTGATGTAACTGTAAGCCCACAGAGTTAGCAAGCCATGAGCCAGGGATAAAATGGCTGCCTATATTGGAACAGTTGGGGCCTTTGACAGTGCTGTAGAAGACTGGCCCACGTACATAGAAAGGCTGGAACAGTACTTTGAAGCAAATGAGATTCCCCCAGAGAAACACGTAGCTGCCCTACTCAGTCTGATGGGAGGAAAAACATACCAGTTACTGCACAGTCTGATCATTCCAGAAAAGCCAGCTAGCAAAAACTTTGCAGAGATAGTGCAAGTTGTGCAAGAACATGCGGCACCTAAGCCACTGG
The DNA here is from genome assembly GCA_003113815.1 of Sphenodon punctatus. NCBI lineage: Eukaryota > Metazoa > Chordata > Lepidosauria > Sphenodontia > Sphenodontidae > Sphenodon > Sphenodon punctatus. Next base: position 46,579 of record QEPC01009285.1, read on the forward strand.
TAATAGCAGAAAGGTTTAGATTTCATAAGAGGAATCAACTTGAAGGTAAACCTGCTTCCTCCTTTGCAGCTTAGCTGAAAAGGATCAGAATACTTGATTTTAAGGAGGGACTGAATGATGCCCTAAGAGACAGATTTGTATGTGAGCTGCTTAATGAAAGTACGCAGAAGAGACTTTTAACTGAAGGAAACCCCACGTTCCAACATGCTGTGGCAATAGGAGTGGCAATGGAAACTGCTGCGAGGGATGCAGGAGAATTACAAACCAGAGCAAAAGCTGGGGTACATGCACTAACTACAGCACATGATAAGGAACAACCCATGCAGCACAGAGAGAGAGATGTTATCGGTGTGGGAAAAGCTCTCACACTCCAGCTGATTGCTGGTTTAAAGAGACAAGCTGTGGAAGATGCAATAAAAAGGGGCCTATACAAGCTGTGTGCCAGATGAAGGGCAACAGAGAGAAGAGTAAGCCATGATCTAGGAAGGGAAACACCAAAATACATCACACGGACTTTTCCCCCCTGATAATATCTTTGCCACATTATCAGGGGGAAAAAGATTCAGCAAAATAGACCTTTCACAGGCTTATTTGCAGATGGAAGTGGAAGAAGCTTCCAAACCTTACCTTACAATAAACAAACACACAAAAAGGGTTGTATCAGTATAACAGACTGTGTTCAGCATTGCATCAGCTCTTGCCATATGGCAACGGACAGTGGACCAAATTTTGCAAGCTATTCCAAAGACGCAGTCCTACTTGGATGACATTATCGTAACAGGTGAAAATGGTGAGGAGCACCTGGAGATACTAATACAAGTACTGAAACGCCTAGAGAGGAATATTGGCTACGAGCTAATCGTACAAAATGTGAGTTTTTTTAAGGACTCTGTCATGTAGTGTGGACACATTATAGATGTCCAAGGCCTACATAAAAATCCAGAGAAGATCAAAGCAGTCGTGGAAGCCCCCCAAGCCAAAGGATGTCTCCCAGCTTAGATCGTTCCTTCAAACTATTAACCATTATGGGTGGTTTCTACTGGATATAGCAACAATATTACATCCATTGCACCATTTACTGAAAGCTGGCAGTACATGGAGATGGTCACCTCAGTGTGCAGAAGCTTTCACAACAGCCAAGAAATTAATTACCTCTGATAGGGTACTGACACATTTCAACCCATCCTGACCTATTAAGCTAGCATGCGATGCTTCCCCATATGGAATAGGGGCAGTTATATCTCATGTCATGCCAGATCACAGCAAAAGGCCAATAGCCTTTGCGTCCAGATCTCTAACAGTAGCAGAACGGACTTATGCTCAAATAGTATACACAAAGAGGCCTTGAGTCTGGTTTGGGGCATGAAGAAAATCAACTAATACCTGTATGGAAGGAAATTTACCCTTGTCACTGACCACCAACCCCTGGTTGCAATATTTAATCCCAAGAAAGGAATCCCTATGATGGCAGCAGCACACATTCAGCGCTGGGCTCTCTTCTTAGCTGGTTATAACTATGACACTGAGTTCAGGAGAACGAAGTTGCATGCTAATGCAGATGGACTCTCCCACCTGCCAATGCCAGCTGATGATCAAGCTGTGACGGAGCCACAGCCAACGCAGGCGGAATACGTTCAGTTATTTAAGATGGAGTGCTCGCCGGTAACATGTGCTATGATTGAGCAAGAAACCAAGTGAGATCCCCTACTAGCTTGGGTTCATGAAACCACCCTTAAGGGCTGGACACATACAGACAGCCTTGATCTGGCACCCTTCTATAGATGAAAAGATGAGCTTACTATACACCAAGGATGTGTGATGTGTGGAATTTGTGTTGTTGTACCCAGCAAGGTGCATTTGAGGGTCTTAGAAGAGCTCCACATGGGGCACCTAGGAGTAGTAAAAAAGAAAGCACTGGCTAGAAGTTTGGTATGGTGGTTAGGCATTGATCAGAAAGTAGAACAGTTAGCTAAGGGCTGCCCTGGGTGACAAATGGCGCCACATATGTCTTGGCCTGCACCCCTGGGAATGGCCATCAGTTCCCTGGCAGCGAGTACATATAGACTTTGGAGGCCCATTTTTGGGAATGATGTACAGTAGTTGTGGACACGCATTCCAAATGGCCAGAGGTCTTTTGCATGAGGAACACCAGAACCACACAGACAATAGAATATCTTCGCAGTTTGTTTGCCCAAGCAGGGCTACCTGAACAAGTGGTAAGTGACAATGGCCCCCAGTTTACCTCAGAAAGGTTTCAGTGGTTCATGAAGAAAAATGACATTAAACACATTACCTCAGCCCCATATTACCCGGCCACAAATGGGTTAGTGGAGCGATTCGTACAAACCTTGAAGCAAGCCTTGAGGTCCATGTCAGGTGAATGGGGGTCCTTACAACAGAAACTGGCCCATTTCCTGCTAGCCTATCGGAATGCAGTGCATGCCACAACAAACCAGACACTGGCAATGTTATTCCTGGGTCAGAACCTTAGGTCACGCTTGGATTTATTAAAGCCAAACCTAGGACTATATGTAAGAAACCAGCAGGTGAAGCAAGCTGTTAAAAGAGGAACTGGCCCACCCCGCCAACTACAAGTGTGCCAAGTGGTTTTGGCACATGTTTATAGAGGACCTGATAAATGGCTACCAGCAATCATTAGCGCGCAGACAGGACCACTATCTTATACAGTAAAAGTGGGTCCTGAGACAGTGTGGTGACATCATATAGACCAACTGCAGGATTCAGGCACTTTTCCTTTACTGACTCAAGAGATGACAACCCCTAATACTCTAGTAGTTCCAGTACTTACTCCTCAGCTTGAAGTAGATGCCGCTATGACTACACCAGAGAACAGTCCTAGTGAACACCATACCTCCTCTGAAGAGACTCCAGAGATGGGCAGTATTGCAGATGAACCTCGTACTCAAGGAGATGCTCATCCGGTCAACAGAAACTACCCACAAAGGAAACGTCAGCCACCTGATAGATTGAATCTGTAACATTTATCTTTTGTATCTTCTCTTTATATATACAGACAATAATTTAGGGGAAAGAATAGATGTTATGTATTTCTAAGTTAATGGAATCTGCTGATACCAATTAGGGGGTTGTAGTTCCCTAAGCAGATCCTCATGTTGAATCTGCTGGTTACTGTTGTTGTTATGTTTACCTGGGGCTTGCTGCGCTAATACAGTTACAGTGAAGAAGCAAACAGGCCACTGTGTGTGTGTGTGTGTGTGTGTGTGTGTGTGTCTTATTCTGGGCCTTCTAATGAACTCACAAAACATGACAGATGAGAGTGGGGGTATCTTCGGAGAGGAAGAAAGTGAGCCGGGACTCAAATTCAGAGAGAAAGGAAGAGAGAGCCAGGGGGGCGGTAGATGACAGCGATGCAGAGATGCAGGGAGGAGTAGAGGCACATATCATGAGCCTCAAAGGAAGGAAAGGAGAGAGAGGGGGAAGGATAAAGTGATTGGAACTGACAGAAATTAGTGAGGAAGAGGCCCACGCCACCACCCCGGCCTTCGGGGTGGGGCTGGTGAGAAAAGGACAGACCCCCAAAGGAGAGGGTAGCAGGGGTGACAGAGTCGGAGGGGGAGAGTCAAGTTTCAGTAAGGGCAGTTCTATGGCACTCCCTTCCCCTGGAGGTTCATTTGAGCCTGAGCCTCAGCATCTTAAAAAAGCATTTGGTGGGTTGGGATAGGCGTTGGTTGGGAGGTTGTGGTTGGGTGTTGGTTGGAGGGTTTGGGGAGGGTCAGGGAAAAGGTTGGTGGGGGGGTGTCTTATGCCATTTTATATGTTTATATGCTGAGTTATTTGTTTTGTAAGCTGTCCTGTGTCATTTGGGAAGTGCAGGGTAAAAATTGGAATAATAATAATAAAAATAATAATTAATAAACAACAACAGAGAGAGGGAGCCAGGGGAGAGCCCCAGGGAGGTGGGCTCCAGGTCACCTGTTAAATACCCCCAAGCTTCTGGGGTCAAGGAGTGGGACTTCTGGGACAGGCTGATCATGCACCTCTTATTTTACAAATTAAGCACTAGGTAAAAGGCATTAATATATGTCTGGTGCCTAGACCCCTCATTCATATGAATCAATAACAATGTGCAAGCCCTCTCCTTTGCTCCATTCCCCTTCATTATGCGCATTCCCCCCTCATTCTAATCCTCCAATCCCTTCTCTGAAGTCTTATCTCATTCTTAGGCTCCCCTTAAGGCCTCCTTTCCATGCCAAGATGCCTTCAGCCCCTGGATCACGACATGATCCCCCACTCCCTTTGGCTGGCCTTGTCACAGTGTGAGGCTCAGGTAGGCCTGGATCTCACGTTTACCCTCTCAATTAGATGGTAATGCATGTTAAAATTACAAATTTATTTATAGCGCTTTTTAAAAAAAAAAAAAAAAAAAAACCTTGGCAATTTTTACAGCTCATCTGCTGTAACAAATTCTGCTTCATAAAGCAAAAGGAACGAGTTATTATTACCTTATGGAAATAAACGCCAGCAGCTGATCCTTATTCCAAGCTGGGGCGTTTGTCTCCTTGAATGCTTAATACAGTTTCAATCAATGCTCCGGATTTGTTCCAGTCGCTGAGAATGGAGGAAAAGTCAGCTCACGGGTTCAACTTTATATCTCCTCAGATCCGCCCCTTTCCTGTGCTATAATTTACTCCATCTCCAAATCCCCTTGTTATTTGTTTGTCTTGGCTAGAGCGAGACAGCACGGTAATGTCTTTGCTCAGAGCAGACCAGCAGTTCTGCTGAAGCTCCACTTAAAATTTGCAGTCCTGAAAGGGTGTTTCATTCCAGGAACAGAGGAAGGTGGAGAGCAGAGATGTCTGTCAGTACTGTTCCACAAGTCCCTGTAACCTTGCCCTTGCTCTAAATCCTTTCACCTATGGATTCCTGGTACATTTTAATTGGGATATTTTGGAGCTCAGGTGACTGAGCAGAAGAAACAGGTTTAGTAGGGTACCCCAATGTGCTAGGCACATAGTGATAGTCATTTTATTTATATTTATTAAAAAATTATATCCTGCCCTTCCTGTCCACAGGGCAGCCTGGGGTGGCGAACAACAAAGATAAAACAATTTAATAAGTTTAAAAATTATCCTATATGCAGGGAAACAACCGCCCCAACCCCACCCACCCTATCCCCTTGCCAAAAGCCTGGCGGAACAGCCAAGTCTTACATAAACATCAAAATGACAGGAGAGTGGGGGCCAACCGAGCATTGATCCACAAAGCTTCCAGTTTTAATGGACAAGTCACCGGAACTCCTTTGTCCAAGCTGACATGGTAAGTTTGAGTCAGCAAGAGTCTCAAGCCAGAGTTGCTGGGTTGGGTGGGGGGAGTTAGAATGTGCAACAGCCACAAGTAAAAGCCCATTGCAAGCCCTGCAAGCTTAATATGGGGGTTGTCCAGTAGGGGGAGGGTCAGAGGATGAAACAGGTTTTTTTTCTTCTTGTCTCCTCCCTTCTCCTCTCTCTGACCTCCATTTTGTCCCATGCAGTCTGTACAGTATGGAAGCATGTCTTCTGAGCTCTTAGTAAAGTTCTGCTTTGAAGAAACTTCTGCTGTGTGTTATTCAACAGAAAGCTAACTCTACAATATGTTATGGGCTCAGAACATCTTCAAGACAATTTTGAAGACTAGAAGCAGTCCAGAAGGATTGCAGACTGTGAAAGAAGAAAACTCCCAGACAGAGAGGCGTAACTACTAGCTGTGAGTAAGAAGGCTATCAGGGCTGCCCCTTACATCCGAGCTCAGGGGCCCCAACACCTCCAGGCTCCTCAGGTGGCTCAACCTTTGACTTCCTCCCCGGCCACGAGGATACCCGCTCCCGCTGACGGCACATCTTAGGACCCCCTGGTTGCCAGGGCAACACCATTGTACGACGCTGAGGTAGGATCTTCCCCCACCACCACACAAAGTGCAGGGGCGGGACCAACACCGGTGTGGCGCTTCATGCGGCTCCAGGAACAGCAGGGGGGCGTGGCTACTCCTTTAAAAACCAGCACTGGGAAACACACAGCACCGGTGATCTGCTCAGACTGGCCCCTTGCAGCAAAAGCTAAGTGCAGCACGTTTTGATCCTTGATCCTATTGAGTCTTGTGTGTGTGTGTGTGTGTGTGTATATATCCCCTTCCCCTGTGTTCAGGAGTGTGACTGCGGGGTGTGTGTACTGATGGAGAGTGTGTGCCTCTACCCCCTGTGCCTTATCATTAGAGTGTGTGAGAGAGTATGTGGTCATGAGCGATTGGGGGTGAGTTTTCCCTCCCCCTCTGGGACCCCTTTCCCATTGCTGCCTGTGCGATTGGGTCTATCCTTCCCTTGTGTTCCTGGGACCCTTGCCCTGTCTACCCTCACAGTCAGCACTCCTCTCCCTATCCCCTTTGTACTGGGTGCGAGTGACTGGTGGGTGCTGGGTGAGAAGGAGTACTCCTGCACAGATTTCTCCGTGCCCTATAATGATAGAGGTCTAATCTCCTGGAGAGTTAAGGGCCACCACTCTATCCTGACGGGCATTGTTATCCCCACGAGCGAGCCCAGAGCACTGTGCGGAGTTGCCTGCACCCAGGGGGGAGGGGGAGCATCCAGGGTCCTTCCTTTAGTCCAACCCTTGTCCTCCCTCACTCCCTGTGTTTCCCCCATCTCCATGACAAAGGCCTAAATCCCAGAAGGGGAAAGGGAGGAAAGCAAGTCTGGCAAACAGCTCAGACTTTCAGTAGGAAAGTTGAACAATGTAAACTACCAATTGTGGAAGTTTAAAGTGGAAATGCTACTGTCTAAAGATGATCTATGGGAGGTGATTACCACGAACAGACCAGCAGCAAATCATGAGGAATGGGATAAAAAGGACAGGTTAGCAGAGGCTACAATAAGTTTATTGGTGGAAGATGACCAGCTAATCCTTATAAGAAATGAGACCACAGCAAGAGGCATGTGGATTGCATTTCAAAACATGCATGAGAGAACTAGCCTGAATAGCAAACTGTTTCTACTGAGGAAACTATACAAAATGAGGCTTGGCAAAGAAAGCGAAATGCAGGAGTATATAAATGCCATGTTGGAAGTAGTGACAAAGCTGCACAGCATTGGAGAAGATATAAAGGACAGCCATATGGTAGCCCTACTCCTCTGCAGCCTGCCTGAATCTTACAGTTCTCTCATCAGTGCCGTGGAGACAAAGCCAGAGGCTGAACTGATTTGAAGTTGGAATTTGTTAAAGGTAGACTTGCGGATTAATTCCAGCGCAGAAAGGAGAACCTGCAGAATGATCTAAAGCAGGGTAATGAGACTGCACTGACAAAGAAACCTCAGACAAAGCTCCTAAGAGGGAAACTAGGGTATGCTTCAGATACCAAAAGGAGAGACATTTAAAGAAAGACTGCTATATATGGAAAGCAGAACAGCAGAAACTGTCTCCATGAACACCTAAACAGAGGGCTAAAGTCACAAACAGGAACACAGACACTCAACAATGGAGGGGTTGCTTCAGAGCAACGCAAGACAGCTCATCCCAAAATTGGTGTGTAGACTCTGGGGCAACGTGCCACATGACTAGCAATAAAGGATTCTTCACAGGACTGGATCAGAGCAGTAAAGAAAGAATCTACCTTGCAGATGGGAGAAGCATCAACGCAGAAGGAATTGGACAAGGATTCCTGTACTGCAACCAGTCACAGGGAGGCACACTGACCATACCCATGAAAGATGAGCTCTATATGCCCAACTTAGAAGGGCACTTGTCCGTGAATGTGCAGGGAAATATTGAACAGTACAAGGCCCGACTTGTCACGAAAGGATACTCCCAGAAGTACAGAGAAGACTACAATGAAACATTTGCACCTGTAGTTAAGCACACTACAATCAGAACATTGTTAAGTATAGCTGCCAGAAGAGGAATGCAAGTCAAGCATATGGACGTGAAAACAGTTTTCCTAAATGGTGAGCTGAAGGAAGATATTTACATGGACCAGCCACCAGGGTTTTCAGACGTTGACAGGCCAAATCTTGTATGCAAACTGCACAAAAGCATGTATGGGCTTAAGCAGGCTGCCAGAGCATGGAGCACTAAAACAAACAAGGTGCTCATGAGGGAAACGTTTACCAGGAGCAAAGCAGATCCCTGCTTATACACAAAGAGACTAAGGGGCAGGTGGATCTTTGTATTAATTTATGTTGATGACCTTATCATTTGCTTTGAGCAAGAAGGGGACGAGTGCTAAACAATAAGAGCTCTAAATCAGGACATTGAAACTAAGGACCTGGGTAACATAACGCACTACCTTGGAATACAAATTGAAAGAGAAGATGACAGAAGCTATCTTCTCAACCAAAGACAGGCAATAGAAGAGATGATAGAAAGTTTCGGCATAGGGGGTGCGAAGGTAGCAAATACCCCTATGGAAACCAGCTACCCAAAGGAGATCAAAGAACTGAGCTTATTGCTGCCAGACAATAAGCAATACAGAAAGGTGATAGGAAAGCTCTTGTATATTGCCACAATCACAAGTCCTGACATTGTGGTGGCAATAGGTATACTGTGTAGACAAGTCTCAGCCCCAATTCAAAGGGATTGGGACGCAGTGAAGAGGGTCTTACGGTACCTGAAAGGGACTGTGCACCTCAAGCTATGGCTCCCAGCAACTTCCATGTCAGACCTGATAGGGTACGTGACGCAGATTGAGCTGGAGACCATTCGGACCAAAAATCTACCAGTGGGTACCTATTTTTGCTTGGTGGAGGACCCATCAGCTGGTGCAGTAGGAAACAAGCCTCTGTGACACTTTCCTCGATGGAGGCAGAGTACGTGGCAGCAGCACATGCCAGCCGGTTGCGACAGCTTCTGAATGATCTGGGGCAAAAATTGGACAGACCCACGCCAATCCTGGAAGACAACCAAAGATGTATAGCGCTGGCGCAAACAGAAAGAATCAATCCCAGAACCAAGCACATTGACGTAAAATACCATTTCCTGAAAGACTCACAGGAACAAGGACTCGTAGATCTGCAATATTGTCCTACAGAGGATAGGACAGCGGATGTGTTTACGAAGACACTAGCAGGGTAACGCCATTGCAAGCTATGAACCTAGTGGGTTTGGCTAGTGACTGTTGAGAAGGGGTGTTGGATTGTGCAACAGTCACAAGTAAAAGCCCATTGCAAGCCCTGCAAGATTAATATGGGGCTTGTCCTGTAGGGGGAGGGTCAGGGGATGAAACAGTTTTTTTTTCCCTCCTTGTCTCCTCTCTTCTCCTCTCTCTGTCCTCCCATCTTGTCCCATGCAGTCTCTACAGTATGGAAGCATGTCTTCTGAGCTCTTAGTAAAGTTCTATTTTGAAGAAACTTCTGCTGTGTGTTATTCAACAGAAAGCTAACTCTACAATAGGGGGAACCAAAGGTTGGAGCACTAGAGAGGCTATGATTTATCAGAGCTGGGAGTTCGGGACTGTAATGGCTGTGGGAGTTATAGGTCAGGATTATGAGGCTTTAAATGAGTTGTGTGGGAGGAGCCTACGGCTGGAATAGCAGGGACTGTCGATATAGGCAACTCATGGAAACAGCACAGGGGTACACCCCCCCCTGATTTTTGGAAGCCCTATAGAATCCTATAGAACCAGCTGCCCAACACCCACTCCTGTGCCCCCCACTGTTGACAGTTACCCATCACCCATGACTGTGGATTGGGATCAAAGATTTGGGCAGAAATAGTAATCAGGGCGGATAACCATATCTGGAGGATTGACAATGGCCAAACTGCCTAGAGGTTTGATGATCCCCTACCTGCTGTGGGAGGCATGTATGCTGGTGTGTGGCAGCAGTGATGTGTGGCTCTTCTGGAGTGGCCTGGGCCTACTGAGGCCCAGAGAGCTGCCATGGATAGGATTGCCACTTTTTGCAGTTTGACCTATGGGAGTCTGAGAGTGAGAGCGGCTGGCTATCTCGCCGAGGGTGGGGATGGAGCACTACCCCTGATGAGAGAATGGGGGATGGGGGGAATGAGGGTTGTCCTTTGAGGACAATTGGGGATGTGACTGGGAAAGGGGGAGGGAGGTCCCCCTGTGAGAAGGGGGGACAGGTGAGTTGATAAAGGGGTGGGGGGAGGGCCTGCCAGGGAGCTGGGAGGCAGGGGGGGGGTGAGCAGTGGCAATTGAGGTCATTGTGGACCAAGGGGACTATAGTCCAGGGGGGAGATGCCATCATGAGTGGAGGGACCGGTGGTTGGTGCCTGTCCCAAACTCAGCCCCTCCCAGCCCAGGTAACCAAGAGGGCATGGTCTCAGGCTACCCTGACCTGTCACTGGTGCTGTTTAACAGGAGGCCGGTAGCCAACAAATGCTCCACCATTCAGGACTTCACCTTGGAGTGGGCAGCCGACCTCGTCTGTGTGATGGAGACCTGGCTGGACGAGTTGCCGAGGCTGATTTTGGCTGACCTCATTCCAGTCATTTACTCCGTCCGTCCAGCATTAGCCCAGGGTGGAGGGTCGGGATAGAGGCATTATTTTTAGGGATTGCTTGACCATTAGGAAGTTCTCAGTGCAGACTGAATCTGGGATAGAGGGTCTCCATCTTGTGTTTGATTTGGCCAGAAACAGACAGAAGAGTATGGCTAAGGACAGGTTAGGGATTCTGCTACTGTACTGTGCACCCCACTGCATGACAGCATCCCTGACTGCCCTAGCCACTCTGGTCTCAGATGTGGTCTTGCAGTCTCCCAAGCTTATTACTCTGGGGGACTTCAATGTCCATTGTCGAAGCCAGATTGCATAGAGCGGAGCATGAATTCATGGCTGCCATGACAACCATGGGCCGCCCCTGGTGGAAGTAGGCCCAACACATGAGGGGGGAGGGGCATACTCTGGATTTGTTATTCTGCACTGACCACGAGGCGGGGGGGCACTGTTAGAGGGTGTGGTGTGTCGAACTATTACCTTTTGCAGGCCTGCATCCCAGTGCGCCTAACTGACCATGAGGGTGTGGGATCGATGAAGATGGTCCGCCCCTGGAGACGTATGGAACCACATAGGTTCCAGAATGCTCTGAGGGATTTTCCTGTTGACCTCAATGACCGTTCCATCGACAAACCTCATGACCTTTTGGAACAGCTGGCTAACTGAGATTGCCAATCAGGTGGCTCCTAGGCATCCACTCCCAGTGTTTCATCACCGCAGGTCCCCGTGGTTCACGGAGGACCCGGGGTGGCTAAAGGGCAAGGGTAGGTGGTCGGAGCATTGATGGCACTGTACTCATGCTTAAGATGATCAATTGCAGCATAGAGCATTTTTGAGGGCCTATGCCATGGTGGTGCGGGCAGCAAAGAAGCGGTTCTTTTCTGCACTCAGAGCATTTACTCAGTCATGTCCAGCGGAGCTGTTCTGGATGATGAGTGGCCTGGTCAGTCCAGCCTATCTCCACCTGGAACCGTATTCATCCAAGACCTGCTGTGACACGTTTCTGTCGTACTTTGCAGATAAAATTGCTCTCATTGAGCATGGCTTCAACTCCGCCATTTTGAAAACTGTAGCAGGAGCCAGAGCTTAGGAATGCCCTGTCTGGTTGTCAGGACTGCCCCTTACCTCCAGGGGCGGGGGCTCCAATGACGACAGACTCTGGTCCTCCAGGGGGCCTGCCCCCCGGGTTCTTCCCCCACCGTGGGGCCTCCAGGGCCCCCTTCTGGCATGGCGCTGAACTCCACAGTTGCCGGGGTAACCCCGCAGTGGGACGCCATGGGAGAGCCTTCCCTTGTAGTGGCGCAAGGGTGCAGCCAGCACCCTTGCAGCTTCAGGCATGCCAGGGGGCGTGGCAGCCACTATAAACACCAGCACTGTGATGCACACAGCACCAGTGATTTGAGTAGACTGGCCCCTACGGAGAAGCTAAGTGCAGTGTGTTATTGACTTGGTGATTGTGTTGTCCTGTGTTTTCCCTCCTCCTTATTCCCTGTCAAGGAGTGTGGTTGCAAACAGGTGTGGGTGCCTGGAGTGGTGTGGGTGTACTGAACCCTAGTGCATTTTCCCTTGGTGTGAGTGAGAGAGTGAGTGTGCAGCGAGTGAGCGGGGGGGTCCCTATCCTGTTCCTGCCCATGTGATTGCTCTCTCTTGCCCCCCCTCCTTTGGACCTGGGACCCTCGCCCTTTTACCCTCACAGCTGGCACTGCCTTTCCTGTCTGCTCCGTGAGCATCAAGAGAGCATGGTGGGTGACGGGTGAGGGGGAGCACTCCTGTACAGACTGCTCAGCACCCCATGATGATAGAGGCCTAATCTCTTGGAGATTTAAGGGCACCATTCTATCCTGACGGGCATTTCTACCCCACGAGTGACCTTGGAGCACTGTGCAGAGTTGCCCTCACCCTCGGGAGTCTGTTGGGGGTTTTCTGCCCCTGTGACCCTTGGTCTGCCCTTAGTCCCCATGTTTTCCCCCTGCCCCATGACAGTATCACCGGCATCATATTTTTCTTCCCAGAAAGGGGGGATTTGGGACATGGAGGTGGCAAAAGAGCTCGTGGAGTTGGTACGGGCCGTTCAGTCCTTGGCCCTGGAATTGAGGGATGTGAAGGCCAAGCAAGCTGAACTAGAGGTTGCAGTAATGGCTGGGCCAGTAGTGCTGGCCCTGCTGCCACCCCTGTGCCTGACCCGGCACCACAGGTGCCCCCAGAGTCCCGGCTCCCGCTCCTCAAGAGCCGAAGGGCCCAAAGATAGAGAAACCTATAGGGAATGTTGCTACTTCCAGGGCTTTTTGTCCTTGTGTGAGTTAATGTTTACGGTCCAGACCTCTACCTACTCCACTGACAATCTTTATTATTGGATACCTGGGAGGAGTAGCCTTGGACTGGGCCACCACATTATTAAAGAACAAAAGCCCCTTGCTAGTCAATTGCGCTTGATTTTGTGAAGGAATTTTCCTTTCTATTTGACCACCCACATCAGACACAGGATGCTGAAACACAGATCATGTCCCTTAAACAAAGAAAACGTAGTCTGCTTGAATATATCACCTGTTTCCAACAGCTCGCCTTGGAGTTGCAGTGGGCAGAGGATTATTAAAGGTCCTGTTTCGGAGAGGTCTGAGCGAAGATTTGAAGGACCAGCTAGTCTTTACAGCCCTGTCAGAAACCTGGGAGAAACTTGTGACCCTCGTGTTGCAAATTGAGGATGGTTAGCGAAAAAACGTAGGGAACAGCAACAAGAAACACAAGCATACCTACCCAGGGTGCCACTGGGGACGACATCGGGGTCAGAGGCCATTAAGACAAGCAAACCAGAGCCGATGCAGCTGGGGGCTGCTCGTGGTCCCCTCACACGAGAAGAAAGGGACAGGCGACGGAGGTCACAAGCATGTTATTACTGCAGCAACGCCTCCCACTTCATACAAGCCTGCCCGTCGCTAGCACCACAATGCTGGGAGGCGGGAAACTCCAACGGCCAGGGCGGGCATGGGCCACCCCGGCCCTGAAGTCAATTCCCTTGACTCATTCCTCACTGCAAACTCATCTTTGGGTTCCTCTAACTGTGGCAGTTACTCCACGTCACTCCTTCATGATCTGGCCCTTCTGGACTCTGGGGCATCGAGTAACTTCATGGATACCAGCCTTATTTGTTCCCACATGATCCAAACAGAGGCAAAAGCACAGCCGGAGTCAGTCCATACCATCGATCGGTCCCTATTGATATCCAGCCCTATCACCATGCAGACAGCGTCCCTGAAGTGCACCATCGGGAACCATCAGGAAAACCTTACTTTTGACGTTTGATGCTCCCCGCTTTATTTAGTGGTTCAAGGGTTACCCTGGTTATGTAAACATGATCCCTGGATTTCATGGACCAACAACCAGCTACAGCTGACATCCAAATATTGCCTGTACACTTGTCGGCTTCCTCATCCCATCCAGGGTGTAGTGGGAACGGTCCTGGGGAACTCTACCCCAAACCTCCCTCAGCTGCCATCAGAGTACCAGCAATACAGTGATGTCTTCAGCAAGAAGTTTGCGACCGCTCTGCCACCCCACTGACCGTATGACTGCCAGATTGACCTACAGCCTGGCACAGAGCCACCATTTGGGCGCATCTATGCGCTCTCCACACCTGAGCTCGAGACCTTCTGTCTCTACCTTGATGAAGTCCTAAAGAATGGGTTTATTCACCACTCGTGTTCCCCTGTGAGGGCACCTATCTTCTTTGTTACCAAGTAAGATGGAGGCCTTCATCCTTGTATTGATTACCGTGGCCTCGATAACATCACGAACAAAAATCGTTATCCCCTACCCCTGATTCCAGAACTATTGAACCGCCTGCAAGGAGCTAGCATTTTTAGGACACTCGATTTACGAGGAGCATATAATTTAGTTCGGGTCCAGGAGGGAGATTAATGGAAAACCGCCTTCCGGACCTGGTATGGACATTTTGAGTACCTGGTGATGCCGTTTGACTTGGCAAATGCGCCAGCCACGTTCCAGCATTTTATTAAGGACATCCTTCGAGATCTCCTGGATGTTTGTCATCATGTATCTCGACAACATTTTAATATATTGGACTACCCGACAGCAACATGTCAACCACGTGCAGCATGTCCTTCAACGCCTTCGCACACAAACTTTATTGCAAATTGGAGAAGTGTGCATTTCATCTTGCCTCGGTGGACTTCCTTGGCTTCATCATAACCCACACCAGAATTCTGGATCCTCGCAAGGTTGAAGCAATTCAACAATGACCCCCGCCGAAGGTAGTCAAACCTCTCCAACAGTTTCTTGGCAGTACAAATTACTATCACCAGTACATTCCCCATTACGCCGAAATAACGACACCATTGACACGTCTCCTGAAAAAGAACCAGGAGTTCGTATTGGGAGCGGAGCAACAATACAGTTTCCATTACTTAAAGTAAGCATTCATGTCCGCCCCCCTTCTTCTACATCCTGATTTCCACAAGCCTTTTCAAGTGGAAGTAGACGCCTCCAAGGCCATCTTTTCCCAACCAGCTGCTACCAACACTCAAACGTTACCATGTGCATATTACTCCTGGCAACTCAGCCCGGCGGAACAGAACTACACGATCTTTGACTGAGAACTACTAGCAATCAAGGCAGCATTTGAAACATGGTGACACTATTTAGAGGGCGCATGACACCCGATTACCATAATCACCAACCACAAAAACCTCACATACCTCCAAACCACGCAAATCATGAACATCAGACATGTCCGCTGGGCCCTATTCTTTGCATGCTTCTCCTTTGTAATGCGGTACTCTCCTGGCAAGCTGAATACCTTAGCAGATGCTCTATCCCGGTACCACAAAGGCAGAAGTGAAGAGAAGACCCAGCAAGGCCCAATTTTGGAGCAAAAGGTTTTTGCTACAGCCTATGTGTCCCATGAACACCTTGCCCAGGCAACAGCCAAGGAACTACTATCCGTGCAGGACCCATCCTATGTGAAAGACCAGAGCCTACTAAAGAAACAAGGTCGCATAGTCGTTACCCCCTCTTGCCAGTTTCAGGTCCTATGGGCACATCATGATGCCCCCTTAGCAGGACACCCTGGGTGGGAACGCACCTGTTGGTTGATCCAACGCTCCTTTTGGTGGCCGTCCCTTATCCAGGATGTGCGCCGCCACGTCAGCAGCTGTGCCACTTGTGCTCTCACCAAAACCCTAGACAGGCACCGAGGGGGCTGTTGCAACTTGTGGAACCACCCCTATGGCCCTGGCAAAGCGTAGGCATCAATTTTATCGTCGACCTACCCCCTTCATGAGGATACACTACTGTGTGTGTAGGGGTGGACCATTTTAAGAAAATGGCCCACTTCATTGCCTGCAAGGGACTTCCAACAGCCCACCGCACTGCATTACTATTTATCCGCCATATTGTCTGGTTGCATGGTTGGCTGCTTGAACTTATAAGTGACTGAGGATCCCGAACAATACCTACGGTGCTATGTTAACTATATTCAGGATGATTGGTACACTTGGTTACCTTTAGCGGAGTTTGCACATAACGCGCCCAATGCCTCCCTCGGTGATTCCCCCTTCTATATTTTCTACAGGTACCACCCACAGATAGGGGGCCCTGACATTCCTGCAGTACAAGTATCCGCAGCAGGGAGTCTCATGCACCACATCCAACAAGCGCAAGTCCTTGCTAAGACGACACTGGCTCAATCCCAACAACGCTACAAGGATAAAGCAGACAAGCACCGACGACCAGCTACGCTGATCCAACCAGGAGATTATGTATCAATTGATCGACATTATACATCAACGCGTCCCTCAAAAAAAATTGATGACAAGTTCATCAGGCCATACCGTATTGATAAGCAGCTCAATGAAGTTACCTTCAAGGTACACCTCCCTCCGCACCTCCGGATCCACCCAACCTTTCACATCTCCCTCTTAATGAAAGCGGATATGACGGGCTGCCCCAATGCACCATCAGCTGACCCGACATTTGGACTCCCGGACGACTTGAACTTTGAGGTGGAAGCCATGACTCAAAACTGCACCGCAGACATCTGAACTATCTCATTGACTGGGCGGGATTCTGGCCCGATGATCGTTCCTGGGAGTCCGCTATGCACATCACAGCACCCTGTCTGGTCAGCTTGTTTCACCGATGGCACCCGGAGAAGCCAGGCTCCTGCTGGACCCTTGGGTGGGGGGCTTGCAGGGGGATACTGTCAGGACTGTCCCTTACCTCCAGGGGTGGAGGCTGTGATGACGACGGACTCTGATGCACTGGGGGGTCCACCTCCTGGGTTCTTCCCCCACCGTGGGGCCTCCAGAGCCCCCTTCTGGTGCACCCCTGAACCCGGCAGTTGCCAGGGTAACCCCGTGGCAGGACACCGCAGGAGAGCCTTTCCCCACAGTGGCGCAAGGGTGCGTCCAGCACTGTTGCGCCGTTCCTTGCAGCTGCAGGCATGCCAGGGGGGCATGGGAGCCACTATAATAACTGTGAGGCACACAGCGCCGGTGATCTGAGTAGACTGGCCCCTATGGAGAAGCTAAGTGCAGTGTGTTATTGACTTGGTGATAGTGTTGTCCTGTGTTTTCCCTCCCCCTTATCCCCTGTTAAGGAGTGTGGTTGCGAACAGGTGTGGGTGCCTGGAGTGGTGTGTGTGTCCTGAACCCTAATGCCTTTTCCCTTGGTGTGAGAGAGAAAGTGAGTGTGCAGCGGGCAAGCGGGGGTTGTCTTCCCTCCCCTCCCCCCCCCGGGTCCCTATCCTGCTCCTGCCCATGTGATTGCTCTCTCTCCTGCCCACCGTGGATGTGGGACCCTCGTTCCTCTACCCTCACGGACAGCACTGCCTTCCCTGTTCCCTCGGTGAGCATCAAGAGCGCATGGTGGGTGACGGGTGAGAGGGAGCACTCCTGTACAGACTGCTCAGCACCCCATGATGATAGAGACCAAATCTCCTGGAGATTCAAGGGCCACCATTCTATCCTGATGGGCATTTCTACCCCCACGAGTGACCTCTGAGCACTGTGCGGAGTTGCCCTCACCCTCGGGAGTCTGTTGGGGGTTTTCTGCCCCTGTGAATCCTGGTCTTCCCTTAGTCCCTATGTTTTCCCCCTTCCCCATGACACTGGTCTGTGTTTATAGGATGAATTTTAGTCGGTGACACCTGTCAAGGTGATGGATGTGCTGGGCTTTGTCCGGGCCACAACTTGTGAATTAGATTCTTGGCTGTCCTGTTTGGTCAAGGCTGCCAGAGAGACCCTGGGGCTGGTGTTGACCAGGGTGATCAGCGCCTCCCTTAGGGAGGATCGTGTGCTGGAATGCCTCAAGGGGGCTGTGGTCCAGCCACTTCTCAAGAATCCATCGCTTGAAACTGGTGCCCTGGCAAACTATTGGCCAGTCTCTAACCTTCCCTTTTTAGGGAAGGCTATTGAACGTGTCATGGGTCACCAGTTGCAGGTTCATCATTCTACATCACACCAGTTTTCTTGATCCCACGCAGTCTGGCTTTTGTCCAGGTTATGGCATGGAGACTGCACTTGTGGTCTTGGTTGATGACCTCCTGGTAGAGCTAGATAGTGGTCATATGACCCTGCTGGTTCTGCTGGATCTATCTGTGGCTTTTGATACTATGAATCTTGAGCTGTTGGTGACCCACCTGTGGAACTGGAACCTGGCTGGGGTGGGTGGAACCAGTTTACAGTGGTTCCACTCTTACTTCAAGGATAGATCTCGGCAGGTGGTACTAGGGAACTGCTTATCATCCGCTGGGGGCCTCCCATGTGGGGTCCCGCAGGGTTCTATTCTGTCCCCACTCTTATTCAACATGTATTGTGCAGCCAATAGGGGAGGTTGTGCACAGCTGGTGGGTTCAATATGCTGATGACACTCAGCTGTACCTTTCCTTTTCAACTGACCCAGGCCGTGCTGTCTCATTGTTGTCCTGGTGTTTGGCCACTGTGGGGGATTGGATGAGGTCAAGCTGACTGAAACTCAATCACAACAAGACAGAGGTGGTGATAGTGGGCAGGGTCAGTGGTCTTGGAGAGGGGAAAGTCCCCATTATTGGGGGGGGTCCATCCTCCATTGGTTCCATGTATGCAGAGCCTCGGGGTGCTCCTGGACTTGCAGCTATGCCTGAATCAGCAGGTGTTGTCTGTGGCCAGGAGTGCCTTTCACCAATTACATCTGGTGAACTGAAGAGGCTCCACCCATATGTCTCAGACTCCGATCTCCCCATTATCATCCATGCATTTGTCACCTCGAGGCTGGATTACTGTAATACGCTCTATGTGGGACTGCCCATGGTGACAGTCCAGAAACTGTAGCTGGTGCAAAATGCGGCAACCTGCCTCCTGACAGGGACGGGCCACAGGGAACACATTCAACTAGTGCTCCAAGCATTACACTGGCCGCCAATTGTTTTCCAGGCCTGATTCAAGGTTCTAGTTTTAACCTATAAAGCCTTACATGACCTGAGTCCCACTTACCTAAGGGACTGCCTCATTCCCTGGGCCTCGGAGCGGCCCCTGCAGTCATCTGAGGACACCCTCCTGGAGGTCCTGTATTTTTGGCAGGTCCAGATGGACAGAAGGGCATTCTCAGTGGCCACCCCATTGCTGTGGAATGCCCTCCCAGTGGAGCTTTGCATTAATCAGCCCAGATCACCTCTTTTTCCACCAGCATTGTAAGACCTGGTTCTTCTGCCAGACATTTGACAGGGGGGAGGGGGAGAGTGGGATGGGTTAATTTTTGGTGGGTCGGGTATATTTATTTTGGCAGACTTTGGTACGAGTGGTTTTTACTCTATTTATGAATTTTTGACCACAAGGTTCTATTCTGTCCCCTCTCCTGTTCAATGTGTATATGAAGCCGCTGGGTGAGTCGTGAGAAGGTTTGGTGTCATCAGTATGCTGATGACACCCAACTCTCTTTCATTTTCTTCCGACCCAGACCTGACAGTCTTGGTACTCACTCAGTGTCTGGCAGCTGTGGGGGACTGGATGAGGGTGAACCGACTGAGGCTGAATCCTGACAAGACAGAGGTGATGCAAGTGGGGAGGGCAATGGGGTTGGCATCCTCTAACATGGATAGGTTTTGTCCACCGCTGATACCCCAGGTTCTCAGTGTGGGAGTGCTCCTTGATCCACAGCCCACCTGGATGCCCAGGTGGAGGCTGTGGTGAGGAGTACATTTCACCAGTTACATTTGGTGCGGCGGCTTCATTCGTTTGTCTCAGACTCCGACCTGGCCACTATCAACCATGTTTTCATCACCTCAAGACTGAACGATTGTAACGCGCTCTACGTGGGGCTACCCATGGTGATGATTCAGAGACTGCAGCTAGTGCAGAATGCGGCAGCTCGCTGGGAGCACATTACACCAGTGCTCTATTCTCTGCACTGGCTGCCTATAGTCATCCAAACTTGATTCAAGGTGTTGGTGCTTACCTATAAAGCCCTATATGGCCTAGGCCTCACCTATCTGTGGGATCACCTCACTCCCCGGGCTCTGGATTGGCCCCTGTGGTCAACCGGGAGCACCTTTATCAAAGTGGAGAGTGTGTTCTTGGTGGATGCACCAAGGCTGTGGCCCCGTACCTCTCCTTCTTTTGACAACAATGCAAGACCTGGCTGTTCCGCCAGGCTTTTGGTGAAGGAGACAGATGAAGGGTGGGGAATTGGGTTAGGGTGGGAAGAATTCTGTTGTATTTTTATTTGACACCTCCATATGAATGAAATGTTTTATTGTGTATTTGTATTATATTGGTATTATTAGAGTGCAGGAGTGCTCTAATATTTAAGGTGTATTACACCCTCCATTATAAAGCCCCAACATTCTATTTGCTATAACGTTGGCATGATTAAATTTAGGATTGTGAAATTTGTGAAGGATCACTGGAGTAAGCAGTTCCTGCTATCCAAGTTTTAACTGAATCACATGGATAACAGCTGAGATATCACAATTTAAAAACTGCACTTTGAAAACCTGGTTTTTCAAAAGTTAGGCCATCTCAATCTCAGCAGGGTAAAGGGGTTTTGTGTTGGTTGAGAGGAGGTGTAAGCTTTTTAGAAAATTCAAGGAGGCTGGTGGGGTGTGCCTTTGGTTTACTTTTTGTAATTCCGGTTAGTAGTTTTTATGTTATGACATCTTGAAAATTCAATGTTAGCCTATGGAGACCATCCTGAGTGTGGAGTACTTAGTTGCAAATATTCTATGTGTAATGCAGAGACTGTTTAAAAGCAAACCGACTTGAATACTGGGGACTACAACTTCCAGCAGGCACTGCTTGCCAGAACCAATCAGTGCTGGGGAAAGAGAGGGAATTGTACCTCCCAAAAAGCAGCGTGAGTCACTCTAAACAGGTCAGCCATGTTTAGAGATGATCTGATTGGGAGAACAGGAGAGCACGGCCTGTGGAAGGGAGAGAGCTGAAGGTAATTCTGATCTGATCCCACATGGCAGCTGCCTCAGCTTGAGGGCCAGGGATGCTGAGATGGTTAAACAATAGAGCTAGCTAATCCCGCAGTGATGTTTGGGGTGGCTGATCTTGCCCCCTAAACCCACCAAGAACCACAGAGCACATGGATTTCAGTGACAGCCCTTCCCCCTCCAAAAACGTGGGATGTCTGGGCTGAGGGTCCAATGGGGCGCCCCACTGGAAGAGCATGGCTGGGGCCAGAGTGCTGGAGTTTGCCTCAGATGGTCCCAGGTCCAGGAAGAGGGCAGAGGTTTATTCCAGAGACAGGGACAGGAGGCTACAGGCAGGATGGAATTGATCTTTCAGTGCTTCTCCCTCTGACTTTCCCCAGCCCACTAGGAATTAGGGGTAAACAGGTGCTTTGGGCTGATACAGTGGGAGTTCTGCAGGAGGGGGGCAGGGATAGGGTGGGGTCCTGTACAGAGCAGCCCTGCGGGGCAGAGTGGCAAGTGTAGTTCTCTTGGGAGGACTCTAAGAGTGAGCCTCAGTCCAGGGAAGGAAATCCTATGGGGGAGCAGGGAGGGAGGGAGCATACACAAAGGGGGGGGATTAAGGGAAGAGAGTAGGGAAAAAGTCTCTGTAAATAGCTTCCACAGTGGAAGCCACAGGGGGAGCACTTTACAGGGAGCAGCTTTACTAGGGATACAGAATACGGAACCTAGTACAGGGGGAGGTCTGCAGAGTGGGAAGTGTTGTTCAAGAAAGAGAGCCCTGTCCAAGGGGGAGTAAAGTGTGGGAGTCTTGTAGAGACAGAGAGCTGCAGAATAATGTGCCAGGGGAGAGCCTTAGACAGAGAACTGAGTGAGGGAGCTTTGTACATGTGGAGAACTTCAGGATGGAACAGCATTTTGCCAGGTGGAGAGTCCTGTATATGGGCACAGCAGAGTCAGGGATCCCTGTACAAGGAGTGACTAGCCAGGAGGTCCTGTACAGGGGGAGATCCTTAAAGAAAGCAGAACAGCCAGTGTTGCACAAAGAAAGGTTCTGACAGTGGGGAGTAGAGTGGAAGACTCATGTACAAGCCATGAGCAGAAAGATCACAGAGAGCAGTTTTTGGAAGTTTGCAATGCTTAAACTGAACCAAAGTTGTTGTATTCTTAGTAAAGCAGGGAGCTACTAGTAAAAATCCAGCTTCACCTTGCTTGCTATTTGAAGGAAGTAACGTAGGGGCGGGAAGCCGGTGCAATCCGGTATCCGATAATGCCGGTACCGGGCGTACCGGCATTATCGGATTCGACCCGGTAATCCGGTCTGGGGCACCGGATTCCGGGTACCGGATTTTTTACATTGCAGCCATTTAAAAGTGGCTGCAATGTAAAAACTTAAAGCCCCAAGTTAAGGAAAAAAAAAACCTCCCCGAGTCCAGGCTGCGCGGGTGGAAGGGGGGACACCCCCCACCCACCCTGCCCAGCCTGGATTTTTGTTTAAATAAAAACAGACTGAGAGGTGAGCCCAGCCCACCCCCCAGCACCAGCAGCCGCGGCGTCCCCACAGCTGCCGGTAAGTATGACCCCCCGATCCCTGGGGGGGGTGTTTAACACCCCCCCACCCCCCAGGGATCACCCCTACTAAAGTGCATAG
>QEPC01009285.1:71553-81820 GCA_003113815.1 Sphenodon punctatus
TACTTATTAGATAATCCATTTAGTTCATAGCATTTAGAATAGTTAATAGCAGTTAGATTTAGTGTAGATAGATAGATATAATATTAGATTTTAAAAAATTTAAAAACCCATATAAAAACAAAACAAAAAAATTTAAAAAAAGAAAACCATATAAAACCCAATAAAAAACCATATAAAAAACAAAAAAACCATAACATTTCCCGAACGACCAAACAGAACGGCCGAATGGCCGAACAGAATGACCGAACCAAACGGCCGCACCTGAACCCGGTGAACTAACCGAACGGCCAAACCGAACGGCCGAACCGTGATCTGTTCGCCCATCCCTATAACTTACAACTTATTATATTTTATTGTATTTTCATGCTTATTAGTCACCCTGTGCTGCTTTAGCAGGAGAGATGGGTTATAAGTTTATTTAAACAAATAAATAACGTTATGAGTTTTTATTGTATTTATTGTTTTTATTCTACTTTTGTAAGTCGCCCCACCTCTCCTTTGGAGAGAGGGGTGGGGTAAAAATGATTATATAAATAAAATAAATATAAACCGCAAGAGATGGCAACTCTAGCCATGGGTGCATGTGCGCAGACAACCAGAAGTCAACCAGGAGTGACTAAGGCCTATCTGCATACCTGCAGGATTAACTGTTTAACACTCAACTGCTTCGGCTCTACTGAAGCGCACCAGCAGAGTCCTGCTGGGGGAGCCCATCGCAAGGATAACAGGAGGGGAGAACACTGAAGGGCATCAGCAGAGATGTGCTGAGAGGAGACCAGGACCACAATAACAGGGGAACAACGGGTCAGGATTGACAGGCACCGAGAGCTGGAGTGGGTGGGAATAACAACATGGTTGCAGGTTCAGACAGAGGCATTGGCAGAGATACCTATAAGAGTCGCAACAAGGCACATAGGAACATAAGTAGCGCCATACTGAGTCAGACCAATGGTCCATCGAGCCACACAAGTCTCTGACAGTGGCTAATCTTTGGTTGTCCTGAGTCCCTTGCATGGACTGTTGCAGTGCTTAGCCCAGGCTGTTCCTCAAGGTTGGTCTCAGGGAACAGCCCAGGCTAAGCACTGCCATGGCCAGTGCAAACCCCGGTTCCGGCCCGGGCCAACATCTGGCAGCCGGTTTTAAATGTGATGGTACCACAGAGTTCCATGCTTGGAAAATCATAGAAATCTGTGGTACCATCACATCTGAAAAACACTCTGTGCATCACTTTGCACTTGTCCACATTAAATTTCATCTGCCATTTGGATGCTCAGTCACCCAGTCTCGCAAGATCCTCCTGCAATTTTGTTTACAGTCCACTCAGGTTTTAACTACCTTGAATAACTCTGCGTCATCTGCAAATTTGATCACCTCACTCTTTAGTCCTTAGCACTGAACAGGCACAGGCTAGGACTGAAGGCCATTGGGAGAAGCATGCTAGAGGCCAGGACTGGAGTAGCAGCCATACTCAATTCGGACCCATATCAGAACTGAGGGGCATCAGAAGAGCTTTGTGATGGGAGCGGTTACCATAGGACTGGAGCAGTGCGGAGGAGGTAGCAATATCACATCACATTTTTATCCTGCCCTATCCAAAAGGCTCAGGACATCTTAAAACAAATAAAAACAAGATAGTAATTGGAGCTGAAACAAGCAGAGCTGAAATTATTATTTGTGACAAATGGTGCTTTGTCAAAAAAACAGTTTATCTGCTGCTTCTTCTACGATGTGGAAATTTACCATGTTTTCACCATATGCAATTGTTCCTGTTTGGGAATGCCCTTCACTGGGTACTTTCTGGTATTTTTTATACATGCTGGCACAATATACATACTGTATTTTGCCGTTCAGTGCTCTTTTCCCAATGGGGTGGGGTGGGAGGTTGTGAAGAGAAGGAGGCCGGCACAGTATATATAGACAAGACACAGCAGGCACAGACTCCTTCTACTCCCACTCCACCCCACCCACCCACACACACACACCCTCACCCCATTGGGAAAAGAGCACTGAAAGGCAAAAAATGCATGGGGCTGGGAAAGCAAGGGCAGCACAACATTAAAAAGTACCAAAACGTTACAAAAGGTGCCAAAAACATTACGAAAGGGTAAAAAATGTCACCTGCAATCACAAAAGCACCTGAATCACAAAACATTTCCCAGAACTCAAAAATTCTACTGAACATTTGACAATGTTTGCAACGTGACAGAATTTCCCACTGATTTGGGAACAATAACTATTTTTGATTCAGCTCTAGAAACAAGTACCTGAATAAAAGACATTGAAACTGCCCTACCTGACTTGAAAGTAGTATTTCAGGTAATAACCAATATCCATTTATGTTTTGTTGGGTTTCCATTTTGGTTATTTCAGGTTCGCGGGTTGGTTGGTTTGTTTTTTTCAAGATTTTTTTTCCTCGGGATTTTTTTTTCAGTTTGCGTATTTTGGTATTATGGTTATGTCATTTTGGTCATATTAGCACAATTGCACATGCACAATTTTCGTGAAGGATGCAACAGAAATACCAAAATGACCAGAAAAAAACAAAATAACTGAACAGAAAAACTGAAACAGAATATACAAAAAAATATGGATTTACAAGTACCCATTTCAGTCATGGATGCATTTTAGATGCTCCTAGGGCTACCTGAAATTGTGAATAAGAAATCCACTACCTCTTTCAACTCTAATAGTATCAAACATACTAGATAGATAGATAGATTCCTGAGGCATAAGTCCTTGCATGATCAGACCCCTGGCTCCTGTACTTCCTGGGATATTACTCACGACACAGTTGTTTTGTTTGGACTTAGATCACAGTCTGTTTATTAATATAGGGTGATTTCAGACGTGACGGGGCGCCTATTGGCCCGGTCATGGAATCACCTTTTGATTCTCTGCCGGAATCAAAAAGTCACGTCCAATAGACGTGCCGGCTAATTCCGTTGGGGAATCGGGGGGGGGGGGGACTGCACGGAGCAATGTGCGGCCGCACAGCCCCGCCTCCCCACGCTCCCCCAGCCACCTCCCCTCCTGGAAACGGGCGGGTGCAGCAGCCAATCTGGCCACTGCGCCTGATTCTGACCCAGGGTCTGGGCCACGGCCCAGAATCGGCAGCAGTAACAGACGTTACCATCCACCGATTCCCAGCCATGGTTCAATGAACCACACTTTCGGGGATGGTGCCCGGACCATCCTCGAAAGCGTGGTTATTTGCTCACTGCCAGTGGTTCACCATGGTGAACATCTGGCGATGAGCAACCAGGCGTTACGGGACCATCCACCACCACAGGGGATTCACCGTGGTTGAGTGTGGTATCGTAATGTCTGAAAATACCCATAGTCTCATATATACATGTCCATAGTTCTCCACCATAGTAGTCTGTTATATCCACAGTCCATACATTATTCTTATACCGTCTCACTAGTGCTGGGAAACATCCCTCTGGCAACCCTGGCTTTATCTATAGTCCTAGCTCAGACAGGCCCCTGTCTTTAAGTGGCTGTTCTAAATATACATAGTATTATATACAGTCCAAACTATATGGTGCTCAGAGTGTGGGTTCCACCTTAGTGTGGGTTCCTCCTGCTTGGACACAGTCCCTCTTTTGTCCAGGTAATCCTCTCACAGCTTCAGGTCAATCACGCACTGCTTAGGGATCCAGGCAACAACTTTCAGTTGCCATCCTCGCTTATCCCCTTCAGTTGCAGTTCCCTCAGTCTTGCTCAGCTGAGGTTTCAGCACCCTGGACAGAGTCCCTGCAGAGGCCTCAGCTCTCCACAGAGCTATTCTCTTGGCAATAGTCAGGCACAGACTGAACCGCTTTCTGGTTTCCCTCCTCTTATATCTGCAGAGTGGGTGTGGCCAGTCCTCCAGGCCACCACCCTTTAAAGAGTCAGTGTCTTGCCACACTCTCTCCTATATTTCTGCTGGGGTTTTACTTTCTCTTACAGGGCTGGCTTCACCAAGCCCTTACCCAGCTGTCTGGTACAGTTCTCAGTCACTGCCCAGTCCACAGGCTGGTGCTCTTTGGCCTCTTAAACAGGCATAATACTCATCATGCTAATCCCTGCCACAATATATGTATGCTTCCCCCCCACCCCCACATTCTCATAGTCCCCAGGAAGTTGTGGCATTCCTACTCGCTCTCCCACCTCCTGATTCTACTTTCCTACCCTTCATACTTTCCCATGCTTGCCCCTCCCCCATAAAATATTTAAAACAAAGCAACAATAGAATTAGCATTAAAACAGGAGAGCATTAAAACAGATTATCAGGGAAAACGTTTGAGGTTACTACCACATCATCTCCAGTCCCACATCCTAGACGCTGCTGATACTGAAGAGTATCAGGCCTAGCACGGTAAAGGGAAACTTGGTACAGAATCTGCTAGTTGCTAATCCTTTCCTTTTCACCGGAGGTAAAAAGTACCACTCCTACTTTTTCAAGGAAGACTTGGGGCCAGAGGGAAACTGCTTCATTCATTCAATTCCTCAAAACCTTTTTTCCTTTACTGTCTCAACAGATTGCTTGCCATCCCTGCCTTCCCCCTCAATATAATAAATATAATAAATAATTTAATAAATATACAAGCCCTTAAAACCCAACCAACACCTTTAATCCATCTAAATGATTCTGCCCTTCTCAAGGCAAAGACCTGTCCCACTCCCTCAAAAAATAGCCTTTTACCCCTCTCACACCAAACTGCATGAACTAGAAAGCCTGCTTTTTACATTACATCCTACTGTTGCCATAACAACCCAATGCAAATCTCCCCCCACCACAACACACAGACCTGACCCCCCTCCGTCCCCACATACTCCGGCCCAATCTGCTGCAATTTCAGGCTGATGCTTGTTAGTCACAGCCTGTCCTTTGCTTTCGAAAATGACCGCCCACTGCTCTCAAGGTTTTAAGGAGCTTATAACGCAGTGGGTTTAATGGGGAAGACCGTGTGAGTTGGAAATGTCCTCAGTGTATCTTTCACATTATTTGCCGTGATATCAAACCCCTGCCCCTCCCCTTGGACACCAGCTTTCTGGAGGGTTTGCCCCTCTCTTAAGAGATTAAGGGACAGGTTTGAAACCCACCACCAGCTGTTTGCTACCCTGAGGGAATGATTTGAAGGATAAAGGTTACTAGAAATTCTTTTCAAACCCCTCCCTGGTTTCTCTGCTAATCTCAGAGCCTAGTGTTTAACACAGGACATCTGCCAAAGCTGCCTCTGAGAGGAGCCAAGGCATGGAGAGAAGGCCGGGAATGGAAAACCATGGTCTCTGCGTGCTCACCAGGGAATTCCAGTTGGATTGACTTTTAGTCCAATAGGATTCTGGTCAAAGAGAGCAGGACGCTTCTTTGGCCAAATCTCTCTTCCCTATTCCAAAAACAGGAATATTGACTTACCTCACAAAGTTGTTGCCAATGTGAACTAGATAAGGATTGTAAAGCACTTTGAGCACTGGATGTGCCATATAAATAACAATAAAATCAATGGTATTACTCTAGATTAAGTAGAGATTGGCTTGCAGCCAATATCTCTGATGAGTCTACTGGTTTTGAGTATCCAATAGAAATGTGTATTTTAATTCCCAGGCTCATCTTTTCAATGTGTACAGTTTCCCTCTCAGGAACTAGAGCTGAAACAGTTAACCACACAGTAACCAGAACCATTGAATTTGAAGTAAAGGATCCACACTGCAATGATAGGTTACTGGGTGGTATCTATTTATTATTTGATGGCTTCACTCATTACCACTTTGCACCATTTACCATGTTACCACACTGCCATTTCCCCATCTGTTCCACAGTTACCAGCTAGTTTCTTTTGCCCATAAGAGGGTGATGAATTTACGTAATCTCTTTGAAGGGCAGGAAAATCCATGCTTGGATCCAGCAACAGATCGAAGTAACTGATCTCTCCATCCACACACACCCTGGTATTGAACACTTCCTCTCCATCCAGCATCCAGTACAGCAACCTCTAGGCAGTTTGGCTAGTGATGAAGATAGGATACCGACGACCTGGATGGACCAGTGGCCCAGCTGGCCTAGATGAACCAGTGTGCATCCTTTCTGCAAAACAGGGGAACTGGCAGTTTGCTGACCATACTTTCGGATGAGCAGATGAAAGGTGGGCCACGCAGGTCTTTGAATGGGTTTTAGATGCAAGGAAGGAGTCAGAGGAGAGACGAGAAGGCAGCAGCATGCATCACCTGGATGAGACCCAAAAAACTGGTGCCCAACTGGGAAAAGATTCATGCAGCAGCAGGCTGAAAATGGCTGATAGTTTGGAGTCGTGATTTTGCAAATGGCTGAGTTCGGCAATGATGTATGTGCTTGCCCCTATTTGCCATATGTGGCTGGACGGTTGGATGCAGGGGATGTGTCCCTCTTTCCTCCCCAAGTTTGGATCATGGGAAACTGTCCCCTCTTTAATTTTGGTGGTTCTCACAGCTCCGTGAGGTGCTTGGTGAGTGGGGGACTGTGGGACATGACTGCAGATCTCCTCTTAGGGAATGTCCTCAGGTTGGTGGGGGCTAGTATAGTCTAATGGAGAAGCTATTGGACTTGGCCCTGGGAGAGCAGGGTTCAGATCTTGTCTTAGCCATGAACTCACTGGATGGCCTTGGGCAAGTCACTCTGTCTCAGTCCCAGTTCCCCATTTGTAAAGTAGGAATAATTAATAATCACCTAACCTTACAAGGTTTTTGTGCAGATGAACTAGAGAAGGATTGTAAAACCATTTGAACACTGAAAGTCTTAACTATATAAATGATTAATAATAACAGTCTTACTTTCAATGACTCTGTATCCTATACACTGAAGTCTTCTTTTTAACCAGTCTTCTGTTCTGCAAGGTATGAAACTAGGAGCTCCCCCTCACCTGCTTTTTACAACTAGGCTAACAAAGAACTGATACAAGGATGCAATGACTCAGCATAGTTATCCTAATGGATAGCTATCCAGCCATACTGCTGATGCTGCCACAACACCCTAACAGTTATTCAACTACTGGGCACTATGCAAAGATCTTTCATAGAAGCTGAATTAAAACATAGCCAGTTACAACTTACTACCCCTGTACATCAATTGACAGAGCTTTGCAGAACAGTTTTGAAAGGTCAAAGGTTCAAGAGTGGATGAAGTGAGAGAATGTTATATGGGTGTGATTTGATTTCATGTTTGCATTTTAAAACTTTTTTTAGAATAAGGGTTGTGGCCAGAAGGCATAGCTCTGTAAGGGTCATAGGGCAAAGGGCATCCAGGATGTAGGCAGATGTGGGATTTAAGGATAATGGGGTTGAGGGTCAGTGCTGGGAGACACAATAGGAGGCAAGGCCGAGGGCAAGAGCAAGCCAAGACCAGGATGGGGACAAGGGAGCAAGAGAAATGAGATACAAGATACAACTAGAGTGGAACAAGGACAAGGACTTCATACAGGAGTCATTCCATATCCTTGATCATACCCAAAAATGATCAAGGGTATGGAACAACTCCTGTTTGAAAGGAAGCTGGATAGGTGGGGACTCTTCAGCTTGGAGAAAAGATTATTGTGAGGGGATATGATAGACGTTTATAAAATCATGAGTAGTGTGGAACGTGTAAATAGGGAGAAATTATTTATCCTCTCTAACAGTACTAGAACAAGGGGACACTCCATGAAATTAACTGGCAGCAGACTTAAAACAAAGAACCGAAAGTATGTTTTCACCCAGCACACAATTAACTTGTGGAATTTACTGCCAGAGAAAGTAGTCATGGCCAGAAGTGTAGCTAGTTTTAAAAAGGGATTGTATAAGTTCTTGGCGTATACGTCCATTAATGGCTATTAGCCAAGTAGGTTTTGGGGATGTAACCTCTTACTGTTGGGGGCTGGAACAACAGGGAATGAATTGCCCATTGTAACCTGTTGGGTACTTCTCCCAAAAGACAGAGATTGGCCACTGTCAGTGACAGGATGCTGGGCTTGATGGGCCATTGGTCTGACCCGGTACAGCACTACTTATGTTCTTTGTTATGTTGTGTTTATGTTATGGCTAAGTGCACAGTACTTGGACCAGGAGGTAGAGGGGACCCCGGTTCCAGTCTCACCATAGCCAGAAACTCATTGGGTGACCTTGGGCCAGTCACGTTATTCTCTCAGCCTAACCTACCTCAGAGGACTGTTGTGAGGATTAAACAGTTGCGTTAGTAAAGCGCTCTCAGTGTCATAAAAATAAAGATTGTTATATTATGACTAATAGAGGAGCTGTTGGACTGAGAGCAGGACTGAGAGCAGGAAGGGTACGTGAGAAGAAGAAGAGCAGGATAAGACAAGGACTGAAGGCACAAGATGGAGTCAAACCAGGAATGAGACAAGAGCCAGGTAGGTTCAGAACAGTGAACGAGTGAGTTGTTCCACCCAGCTTCCCCTTGCTCCCAGCATGCCTTTTATGCCTGCTGGCAGTCAACCAGGAAGCTGGGAGGCAGGTCACGGGCAAGACAGACAGGAAATGGGGTGGGGTCAGGACAAGGCAGGAAGGAGACATGGGGGGAGTGGCCAGGTTGGAAGAAAGCTGAGGTGGTGGTGCTGACAGGCCAACTGCTGCTCCAACACCCCAGAGGGTGGGGGTTCAAGGCTGGGGCCTAACAGACTCTTGGGGGAGGAGCTATCCCACTGCACTGCTGTTACTCAGGGCCAGCCTTGTCATGGTGTGGCCACTCCAGGCCCTAATCTTTTCTCTCCTTCCAGGGGCCCTGCAGTGACCATTCCCCCAGGGCAGGGTGTTGGCTGCAACGCCCTCCCAGGAGGGTCCCAAACATGACCACCTCCAGGGCCCCACAGAGGATGCCATCGGGGGGGGGCGAGAAAGGGGTGGGATCACCAGGGTTCCTGCATTTTATCTTCGCCCTGGACCCCGCAAATTCTAAGGCCGGCCCTGCTATTACTTCACTTCTATTCAGAAGTTAGCAGGATTTAGCAATGTCCTACTACTTGAGCATTTCTCTTTCTCTCTCTTTTCTGATCACTTTACACCCCCTATGAGATGTGGGTGAGAGAAAGCTCTGCGCATTATTTTCTCCCCCCACTGCACACAGTCATTGGCTTTGATGACTGGGTCATGGGGATGGGTGATGCTGGCTTATGTTATTTATAACTCATCTCAGAGCGGAATCTTTTCTCTCTTCACTTCCCAGAGATATTTCCAAAGGGCGTTGCTCCACCCACATGAACGAATCCTCAACAGTCCCTCTGCACGAGACTTGATCTCATATATACCACAAGCCAGGTGTGCGTAAAATGGAAAAAGAGGTGTGTGGGAAACAATCCTCCTGACAGTCAGAGAGAGAGAGCGCGTGCTTGTAACTTTTATTCTTATTTATATCTACCCTGCTGGATGTCATCAGCCTATTTATACAGAAGCTATGATGATCCTTTTTCGTACATGTTAAAAATATAGATCTCTTTTCTGATGGATGTACACGTTTTCTGATGGATGTACACGTTCATATTTATATTCAACTCCTGGGAGGATTCATTTACCAAAGAGATATTTCGATAGCTGACGTCTGTGCTGGGAGAGTTCAGGAGATAATTCCAGGCATAAGTGGGGGATATGTGGAGGATGTGGCACTCCTGAAACAAAGTAAAATACCAGAATGACTGAAGGGAAATAACCAAGTCGAAACATCCAGAACAGATATGCGGTAAAGTGAGACCAGTATCCGCCTGGGTCAGACCAACAGGGCACCTAGCCCAGTATTCTGTCTCTGACAGCAACCTATGCTGGATGATCGCTCCTGACTAAGCATAGGAGAAGCCACGGGACAATCATGGAATAATAATTTCATCTCCTGTTGTTAATACCCATCTTCTTGCAGTCCCAGAGGCTCAGGGACACTCTTATCCCTCAAGTTTCCCTTTCTTCCCTTGCAACTAACCTGGACCTTCTTAACTTCATGAAGGTATTCCTGTCTTTCCCTGTGTTCCCCTCTCCCTTGGTCATCCTATACTACAAGTCCCAGGTCTGGGACAGAGACAGACCTATCTATAATCACAACTGTGCAGAATCCAAAGAAGTCATAAAAGCAGGGGAAGGAACAAGATGTCATTCCTGTGTGCACTGACAGACACCCTTCATTTAGTGGTACTGACCTCTTGTGGCCTGTGATGGAACAAGTGCTGGCCCTTTAAGGGTTGCCTGCCCATCACTCTGGGCCGGCCTCCTTCATGGGCTATAAGAATAGAAGACAGAGGAATGGGGACAGTCTGTTGTGGGTAGTAGGGCA
>QEPC01009285.1:83046-95775 GCA_003113815.1 Sphenodon punctatus
GCATCCAATAAATAATAAATAGTATACATTATTTTCAGAGTGTTTTCCAACTTGCCATGCCATTTCTTTGCATTAACTAGGGTTGGGTGAATGTGAAGATTTCCCCCGCCCCCACCTCGTTGGGACTTGGGTGGGAAGGACTAGTACTTCTTATTATGCACCAGGTCCTGATTACATTACACATGAAATCCCCCTTCCCCACTTCAAAGAGTTAGGCTGGATTGGAAAGAAACTACAATTTACTCAACGTCCCCTCCCCCCACCCCACCCCCGCCGAGAAAGTGACTTGATTTCAAATGTGCACTCCAGTGCAACAGAGTGAAGTCAGTGCAGTAGGTTGGGTTGAACTTGAGGGGGAGTCAGGACTCAGTCAGGAGGACTCAGGAGGGAAGTGCATGGTGGGAGATCAATGTAACAATGAAAGGGCGATTATATTATTATTTTTGTTCTTCATAATGTATGTTGTTGCTGTCTGTATCCGTGTGTAACCACACAAATCCAGCTTTTTATTATCTAAACCATGCTGCCATTCAAGAACCATCCAATAAATAATAATTAGTATTTATTTATGTCTGTCTGTTTTCAAACTTGCCATCCAGGGCTGCATGCCACTAGACAACCGTCCCCTCCCCCCACCAGGGCTGTTTTACAAACAACGTGAACTTGAACTTGTTGCCAAGCCATCCAGTGCTGCAGTACCAGTATTCCAGTAACTAGGAGGGAGGGGAATGGAGTGGACTGAAGTTGAACGTTATTGTGAAGTCTCCGAGTATCCTGCCCCCACCTCTAAGAGTTAGGATAGAAACTGTTTGTTCACTAGTAGCCGGTTAGCTAGCCAACTGTCCCCTTCCCCCCCTCCGGGCAAGACTGTTTTACAACTTGCCAAGCCCTCCAGTGTGAAGTGGACCCGGGCACTAGTGTGCACACAAACCCGGGCAGTGTTTGTGTGTGAACCTGGAGGAGGGGGGCAGGAGTGATAGCTGGTGGCATTGCTAGGGGCGGGAGTGAGAGCCACGGCTACCGGCAATCAATTGAGAACCCGGAGGAGGGGGGCAGGAATGAGAGCCGGTGGCATTGCTAGCTGCTGGCGAGCATGGCTGGATAAGGGAATCGGGACCGGGAGCACGTGGAGGACAGGGCAGGGGGGGTCCTGCGGAAAGCAGCCTTCTCCACCACTTCCACCTGTCAATCCAGGGGGAGATCTGTGTCCAACACCACCCCCAGACTCCGAACCTGCTGAGCTATAGGAGGATGAACCCCCCCAATCAGGGGGGCCAACACCTCCCTTGCTCTCCCCACCACCATCACCTCCATCTTATCAGGGTTGAGCTTCAACGTGCTCTGCCACATCCATTCCATCATGGCCTCCAGACACTGGGATAGCAACAAGATAGCGGGGTCTGGATCAGCTGAAAAAGAGAGGTACAGCTGAGTATCCAAAGCATACGGGGGACATCGCATGCCGAGCCCTCTCACAACCTCCCCCAAGGGCTGCATATACACATTAAACAATAATAGAGACAGAATAGAACCCTGCGGAACGCTTCAGGATAAAGTGCGAGGGCAAGATGTTTCAGCTCCCAACTACCCTCTGGCTTCTCCCCGAGAGGAATGAGCGGAACCATTCAAGAACAGTCCCATCCAGACCCCCCCAGGTCATGCAGCCATCTCAACAGCAGCCCTGGGCCACAGTGTCAAAAGCGGCCGAGAGATCTAGCAGGATAGAAAATGTAGAACATCCTGCATCCATCTCCTGGTGGAGATCATCGACCAAGGCCACCAATGCTGTCTCAGTGCCATAGCCGGGGTGGAACCCAGATTGAAAAGGGTCTAGGAGACCAATGCTATCTAGATGTGCCTGGAGCTGGATCGCCACCGCCCGCTCAATAACCTTCCCTAAAAAGGGAAGGTTAGAGACAGGTTGGTAGCTGGTGAGTGCGTCCACATCCAACGCTGGTTTCTTCAGCAGAGGGAGCACCACAGCCTCCTTGAGGCTAGGCGACAGCCTCCCCCACTGCAGGGATGCATTGACCACCCTCTCCAACACCATCCCCAACATCTCCCTGGAGGCTTTCACCAACCAGGATGGGCACGGATCAAGTTCACAACTGGTGACTCTCACAGACCCCAAGACATCCACCGCATCAGCTGGCGACACTTCCTGAAACTCCCCCCACAGAGTTGGACCAGACGGGGCCTCCATCACCTCGTGTTCTCCACCTACTGCCCCCAACCCAGAGTCAAAGTTGCTCTGAATCTGAGCGATCTTGCCTGCAAAGTAGATGGCAAACTCCTCACAGCAGGCCTGGGACAAGTCCCCGTCCAGGCAGAGGGAGGCCCCCACACCACCCGAAACAGCTTCACCGGGCATGACTTCGCAGACACTATGAGGGCAGCAAGGAACTCCTTCCTTGCTGTCCTCACAGACTCAACATAGGACTGCAAGTGGGCCCTATGGAGAACTCGGTCGAAGTCAGATCAAGTCTGATGCCAGCGTCGCTCCAGCCTCCTGTTTCATACACCGCAGTCCCTCAGTAAAGCAAGGGGTCCTGCGGTGATGAGATAGAGGCAGGGGGTGTCTCGGAGCCACCCTGTCAATGGCCTCCCCCAGCAAGCTGTTCCAATGCTGGACTAGCTCATCGACAGAGCGGCCGTCCAGATCCAAGGTTAATTCCCTCAGGACCTCCTGGAACCACTGAGGTTCCAGAGGGGGGACCAACCTAACTGGTCCGTCCCCCTTCTGAAGGTGGCACACTGAGAAACTGGCCTGGAGGAGATAATGAGATGTCCATGACANCCCCACCCCCGCCGAGAAAGTGACTTGATTTCAAATGTGCACTCCAGTGCAACAGAGTGAAGTCAGTGCAGTAGGTTGGGTTGAACTTGAGGGGGAGTCAGGACTCAGTCAGGAGGACTCAGGAGGGAAGTGCATGGTGGGAGATCAATGTAACAATGAAAGGGCGATTATATTATTATTTTTGTTCTTCATAATGTATGTTGTTGCTGTCTGTATCCGTGTGTAACCACACAAATCCAGCTTTTTATTATCTAAACCATGCTGCCATTCAAGAACCATCCAATAAATAATAATTAGTATTTATTTATGTCTGTCTGTTTTCAAACTTGCCATCCAGGGCTGCATGCCACTAGACAACCGTCCCCTCCCCCCACCAGGGCTGTTTTACAAACAACGTGAACTTGAACTTGTTGCCAAGCCATCCAGTGCTGCAGTACCAGTATTCCAGTAACTAGGAGGGAGGGGAATGGAGTGGACTGAAGTTGAACGTTATTGTGAAGTCTCCGAGTATCCTGCCCCCACCTCTAAGAGTTAGGATAGAAACTGTTTGTTCACTAGTAGCCGGTTAGCTAGCCAACTGTCCCCTTCCCCCCCTCCGGGCAAGACTGTTTTACAACTTGCCAAGCCCTCCAGTGTGAAGTGGACCCGGGCACTAGTGTGCACACAAACCCGGGCAGTGTTTGTGTGTGAACCTGGAGGAGGGGGGCAGGAGTGATAGCTGGTGGCATTGCTAGGGGCGGGAGTGAGAGCCACGGCTACCGGCAATCAATTGAGAACCCGGAGGAGGGGGGCAGGAATGAGAGCCGGTGGCATTGCTAGCTGCTGGCGAGCATGGCTGGATAAGGGAATCGGGACCGGGAGCACGTGGAGGACAGGGCAGGGGGGGTCCTGCGGAAAGCAGCCTTCTCCACCACTTCCACCTGTCAATCCAGGGGGAGATCTGTGTCCAACACCACCCCCAGACTCCGAACCTGCTGAGCTATAGGAGGATGAACCCCCCCAATCAGGGGGGCCAACACCTCCCTTGCTCTCCCCACCACCATCACCTCCATCTTATCAGGGTTGAGCTTCAACGTGCTCTGCCACATCCATTCCATCATGGCCTCCAGACACTGGGATAGCAACAAGATAGCGGGGTCTGGATCAGCTGAAAAAGAGAGGTACAGCTGAGTATCCAAAGCATACGGGGGACATCGCATGCCGAGCCCTCTCACAACCTCCCCCAAGGGCTGCATATACACATTAAACAATAATAGAGACAGAATAGAACCCTGCGGAACGCTTCAGGATAAAGTGCGAGGGCAAGATGTTTCAGCTCCCAACTACCCTCTGGCTTCTCCCCGAGAGGAATGAGCGGAACCATTCAAGAACAGTCCCATCCAGACCCCCCCAGGTCATGCAGCCATCTCAACAGCAGCCCTGGGCCACAGTGTCAAAAGCGGCCGAGAGATCTAGCAGGATAGAAAATGTAGAACATCCTGCATCCATCTCCTGGTGGAGATCATCGACCAAGGCCACCAATGCTGTCTCAGTGCCATAGCCGGGGTGGAACCCAGATTGAAAAGGGTCTAGGAGACCAATGCTATCTAGATGTGCCTGGAGCTGGATCGCCACCGCCCGCTCAATAACCTTCCCTAAAAAGGGAAGGTTAGAGACAGGTTGGTAGCTGGTGAGTGCGTCCACATCCAACGCTGGTTTCTTCAGCAGAGGGAGCACCACAGCCTCCTTGAGGCTAGGCGACAGCCTCCCCCACTGCAGGGATGCATTGACCACCCTCTCCAACACCATCCCCAACATCTCCCTGGAGGCTTTCACCAACCAGGATGGGCACGGATCAAGTTCACAACTGGTGACTCTCACAGACCCCAAGACATCCACCGCATCAGCTGGCGACACTTCCTGAAACTCCCCCCACAAAGTTGGACCAGACGGGGCCTCCATCACCTCGTGTTCTCCACCTACTGCCCCCAACCCAGAGTCAAAGTTGCTCTGAATCTGAGCGATCTTGCCTGCAAAGTAGATGGCAAACTCCTCACAGCAGGCCTGGGACAAGTCCCCGTCCAGGCAGAGGGAGGCCCCCACACCACCCGAAACAGCTTCACCGGGCATGACTTCGCAGACACTATGAGGGCAGCAAGGAACTCCTTCCTTGCTGTCCTCACAGACTCAACATAGGACTGCAAGTGGGCCCTATGGAGAACTCGGTCGAAGTCAGATCAAGTCTGATGCCAGCGTCGCTCCAGCCTCCTGTTTCATACACCGCAGTCCCTCAGTAAAGCAAGGGGTCCTGCGGTGATGAGATAGAGGCAGGGGGTGTCTCGGAGCCACCCTGTCAATGGCCTCCCCCAGCAAGCTGTTCCAATGCTGGACTAGCTCATCGACAGAGCGGCCGTCCAGATCCAAGGTTAATTCCCTCAGGACCTCCTGGAACCACTGAGGTTCCAGAGGGGGGACCAACCTAACTGGTCCGTCCCCCTTCTGAAGGTGGCACACTGAGAAACTGGCCTGGAGGAGATAATGAGATGTCCATGACAAGGTCATAGCCCTAACCTCCCCCACTAGAGGACCACCCGCCTCAAGGCCAGAGCTGAAGATCAGGTTGAGGGTATGCCCCCCTCACCCTCACATGGGTCGGGCAGGTGATCACTTGGGACAAATCCATGGTTGCCATGGTGGCCATAAATTCTCGCTCCACTCCTACAAGGCCAGCATTGGCATGGACGTTGAAGTGTCCCAGGACCAAGGTCCTGGAGGAGCCCAGTGCCACCTCCGAGGCCAGCTCTGCTAAAGTGGTACGGGATGCTGCCAGACAGGAAGGGGCCCGATATACAAGCAGCACCCCTAGCTTGCCCCCAGCCAAATCAAACACCACATGGAGGGCCTCAATACCTACAATCTCCTAACTGGATATCTCCTGACAGGCCAGTCTTCTCTAAAAATGATTGCTACACCACCTCCCCAGCTGCCTGTGCAGGGCTGGTGCTGCACGGCATACCCAGCCAGAATGAGATCCGCTAAAGTTGGTCCAGCCATCTCGTCCAGCCAGGTCTCCCCCTCACCAACCCCCCCCCCAATCCACCTCCCAATCCACCCGACCATCCTGCTGCCACCAGGGGCTGGCACAAGACACATACACCCCCAACTTCCCTCTCTCACAGGAAAGCGGCTAAAACCAAATGGCCCGCCCAACATGCACCCACCCGCCCCCGCTGCCACCAGGGTTTAGCATTGGGACACCACCACCACCCACCCTCCCCTCTAACCACCCCTCCTAACACCCCCCCTCACCCTTTCTGGGCAACCCTGAACAAAAAACCCTGCCTGCCCCTGAGTCCCCTATGGCCCTGAAGTGCCGCACACTTTGGCTGCGGCCCTTCGTCCCGCAGCCTGCGGCTCACAGCCTGTGGCAGAGCCACTGGCAGCTGGGCTTAATAGTCCCCCAGCCACTTCTGGGGGGGAGGGAACAAGCCAGCCCTCGTGACCAGCTTCTTCAATCCCACCCCTCACCCTCCCGCCGGCAACTCACTGTTCTCTTTCCCTCCCCCGCAGGTCCCAAGGATCCCACGGAGTGGCAGCCACGGCAACAGCGGGATTCAGCACAGGTAAGTTTTTGAGAAAGCCGCTGGCAGTTGGGATTAATACACCCCAGCCATTTCCAGGGGGGGAGGGAACAAGTTGGCCCTTGCGACCAGCTTCTTCGATCCCCTCACCCCCCTACCCCCCGGCAACTCATTGTTCTCTTTCCCTCCCCTGCAGGTCCCAAGGATCCCACGGAGCGGCAGAGTGACAGCAACAGTGGCAGCAACAGCAAACCCCCCTCAGCGGGCAGTTGGATTCAGCGCAGGTAATTTCTTGAGAAAGCCGCTGGCAGCTGGGCTTAATAGCCCCCCAGCCACTTCTGGGTGGGGGAGGGGACAAGCCGGCCCTCACGACCAGTTTCTTCGATCCCCCTCCCCAACTCACTGTTCTCTTTCACTCCCCCGCAGGTCCCAAGGATCTCACGGAGTGGCGGTGGCAGCAACAGCGGCAGCGACAGCAGACCCCCCTCAGCGGGCAGTTGGATTCAGCGCAGGTAAGAAACCCGTAGCCTGCGCTACACCAGGCTGTCTGGCGTGGGGAAGGGGGAGTACTGCCACAACATTCCCAGCAATACTGGTGCTGGATGAAAGTCGCCACCGCCTTTATGGTGCACCATAAAGTCGCCACAGTTGGGCAACTGTGTCCAGCAAAGTGCCTCACCCACCCCCGGGGCATGATGCACAGCAGCAGACTGCCCGGGGCCTGTTGCCGCCTTGTAAGCCGCAAGACACCAGTTAATGCACTTAATAGGCTAGCTGCATTTGGGTGTCTTGTGTGTTTGATAGACCGTGTGCATGCACAAGACACACGCGGTACCAGCAGCAAGAAGCAACAGGCCCTGGAGCTTCACCTCTGTGCCTGCCTCACTGCCCACCCAGCTGCCCCTGCAGTGGAACCATTCCTAGGGAGTGGTGGTAGACTCGGCTGGGGAGGTGGGGGGGGAAGCATTGGGAGGCCATGCTTGTCTATGGCCGCTCAGAGGGGTGGAGAATGGGAATCCTTTCTGTCCAGAGGGAGTAAAGTTTATATAAATGTACACATTTGCATAATTAGGTGGGGCCTAATTACGCAAATTAGGCCCGCACCAAGACTTCGCACATGGCCTCACAAACCCTGGGGCCGGCCCTGCTGAAGTCCAGTGGTATGCCAGCACTGGGAGCCCTGCTCCAAGCAGCTCCATGGTTGCCACAGCTTGGGCATCACTGTATGGGCCCATTGACTCTGCAACAGAGGGAGCTACACCACTTTGAATCCTGGTGAAGCTCACACAAAACATGCACGTGCATGTGTATTTAATAGATACAGCCAAAGTCTCATTGTCAGGGAGCGAAAATCTTTCTCTTTCAGGTCCCTGATACGATCAGAAGTCTCAGACTTTAAGTTATGACTTTTCCTGACCTATTTCCATTTAGATCCTATAAGAAGATGTCCCCACACATTGCCCAGCTGGGTGTTTATTTTTTTACTTTTTATATGTATGATGCTGGTTTTTGAGACATTTTCTATTCCGACAGAGAAATTATTTCTGATGAGATTTTTCCTCTCTGAGTTTTATTCCCAGACCATTGCAGAGCAGGTGACTTTAAATAAATGATCCCAGTATAAAAAACATTGTGATCTTCAGTTCGGCACAGAGTACAGTGTATAGGAAGACTGCCTATTTCTATAGCCTCAAAGGGGCGGTGGTAGCAGTGTGTCGCTCCATCTTACGGCAGAGCAAACCCGTTTCACTTAGCTCTGAAGAGCGAGTTTGAAAGCTAATCTCTGGCTCCAACACCATAGGGCTCCTCTTCTGCTTAACAGATATCAAAAGAAAGGAAGAGAAAAAGAGAGGAAGGAATCTAATGGAAAAGTAGGAGAGTGGAAAACAAACAGAGAGAGACTGTGAAAAGGGGAATCAAAGAAGAGGCAAGAGAGGAGACAGCACACGGTGTCCGCGCTGCATACAGAGCACCTGCTCGTGTCAACCCCGTTTCTGAGCAGGCTCTGTTATCTCTACCATGCAGTGACTGGGATAGGAAAATAAATGGTGCTTTGCAGAAGAGGGAGGTAGAACAGAAGAAGGAATGGTCCAATGGTTAAAGCAAGTGTCTGGGCCCTAGGAGACCTGAGGCTAATTCCCTGCTCTCCCATTTAGAGCTGAGATGAATAGCGGAAGCAAGTATCAAATATGTTTAATTTGCATAATCAAATTCACAATTTTCAAGTGAATTTGCAGATCAGATTGTAAAATGTTCATGTTTCAAATTCACACTGAGTTCTTGAATTTTGTGTGTCAAAACAAAATAGTCAGTAGTCAAGTCTCTGACTGTTCAGTATTCTCATTTTGGTATTCATGTGTGTGTGTTTGGTATTTGTGGTGGTAGGCTGAGGGTTTTATAGCACAAAGGCAATTAGGCTGTAATGCACCAAACACGTTCCAATATAAGATCATAACCACTGTCTTCCTGGCTTGTATTAGAGCTGAAATGGGGAGTGGGTTTATTATCCACAGGTATGATCTGAATTTCCACTTCAATTATGTCATTTGGGGCAATTGCACATGCACCATAAATGCATTGCCAAAATCAAAATTAGTAAACAACTGAAAAACCAAAAAATGGAATAACCAAAATAGACAGCTGATGAAGTGTAAATGGATATTGGTTATTACCTGAACTGCCATTTTTGCTTCAGTTAGGGTGTATTCAATGGGTTTACTCATTTTGGAGGTAGGCATTTCAGCTCTAGAAGATACTCTTGTGGATAAGACAATGGGCTGTTACTCAGAGGGGAGCCACCACAGTGTGCTGAGGCTAGCCTCTGCCATGTACCCCAAGCTTTGCCATTGACCTCAATTGAGTCTCCTATGCCATTTTCATTTTCCACCCTCCACATTTTATACCCCACGTCTTGTCCTTTTAGATCAGAAGGAATCCTACTGCCTAATCTGTGTCTACACTAGAGCTAAAATGAAAAGGCAGTTTGATATTCATGAACATTCATAGCATTTTTTGATACCCCTCTGAATATCCAAATTATATTCTCTTCCAGAACTGATGTCCATTTAGGATATTTTGGTTAAGTTAAGTTATTTTAGTCATGCAGCATTTTGTTTCAGTTATTTTGGTTATTTTAGTTTAGGTATCTTGGTCTTTTAGGCAACACTACTGAATTACCAAAATCAAATAACCAAAATGACAATAACAAATACTGCAATGACCAAAATAACCAAATTGAAATATCTGAAATGGATCTTCATGAAACAGGAATGAAATAATTGCTCATATCCACTTTGTTGGACTTGACTAGAATGGGGCAAAATCATTGGATATGATATTCCCCATAGATATTCATTACATCTCTAGTCTGCACAACACCTAATACAATGGGACCCCCCTGATCTTAGCTGGCACCTCTAGGTGCTCAAGTACTGAGACCACGCTTGCGGTCTCGGTTGACAATCTATTGCTAGAGATCAACAGAGGAAATTGTACCCTCTTGATCTTGTTAGATCTTTCAGCAGTCTTTGATACAGTTGATCTGATCATGAGGTGGTGACTCAACAGCAGGACCTGGCAGGTTTTGCCAGGACCTTCCCTGTTTCTGTTCATTCCTATTGCGGAAGTCCTGGTGGGTGGTGATTGCTCTTTGTCCTCCTCATGAGCTCTCCTGTGGAATTCTGCAGAGTTCCTTCCATCTTGACTCCCCTGCTATTCAATGTATATCTAAGGCCACTGGGTGACATTGTGTGGAGTGAAATGCCATCAGTATGCTGGTAACACCTAGCTCTGCCTCTCCTTTTCATCTGAACCAGGCCCTGCAGTCTTGGTGCTTACCCAGTGCTTGGCCACTGCTGGGGACTGATGTGGGTGAAAACATTGAATTT
The DNA here is from genome assembly GCA_003113815.1 of Sphenodon punctatus. NCBI lineage: Eukaryota > Metazoa > Chordata > Lepidosauria > Sphenodontia > Sphenodontidae > Sphenodon > Sphenodon punctatus. Next base: position 93,291 of record QEPC01009285.1, read on the forward strand.
GAATACAAAAAAGATGGAAATGATGATGGCTGGCCAGTCCTGTGACTATGGGAAATTAGGACTCCCATCATTGATCACTGTGAGCACATTGCACCTGTCCTTCAGTGTCTGTACTTGCTTTTGATAGCTTTCCAGGCATAATTCAAGGTGCTGGGTTTGGCCTTTAGAGCCCTAAATGGCATGGGCTCTACATATCTGAGGGCACATTCACATGTGCGGGAACACATCCTTAGAAGGTTAGAAGAGGGGAGGTGCATGCAAATCAAACTCTTCTTTGATCACGTGGGAATGCCCAGAGGCACGTGATTGAAGCTTTTATGTGTGACAGAGCTGGATTCTCACACGTGTGAATGCGCCCTGAAAGACCACCTTCCTCCCTATGCTCCATGGCAATCTCTGTGGTCATCTGGGAACCTTCTCTTGCAGGTACCATCTGCCCATCAGGTCCATACAGCGAGGGTGTGCAGAAAGGCGTTGTCAGTTGCTGGCCCTGTATTGTGGAACTCCCTTCCCATGGTTCATTCAAACTTGTGTCTGGCTGTTTTCTGGAGGCAATGCAACACTTTTCTTTTTGGTCAAGCATTTGGAAGGTGGGATAGGGTTTGAATGGTGATTTGAAGGAGGGGGGATTTTATGTTTTATGTAGTTCTATTTTTATGTGGCTTTAATATTGTACCCCACTCTGAGCTTTAGGGGGAGGGCAGGATATGTTTAAAATAAATAAATAAATAAATAAATAAATAAATAATCTTGAGACATGAGGTGAGACCTATTTTCTAGGTCAGACTTATTTTCTGCTGGCTGTCAGTTCTGCAGGTGTCACATTCCAGCACAGGGTAGGGGTAAGTGGACTCCATCTCTCAGAGCTGCAACCTTTGTCTCACTCTTACTGAAACATGAAGATCAGGGCCCAGCAGCATAGAGACTTAGGGCTGGTTTTGACCTGGGTGAGATTTTAGGTGACAATGAAGTAGAGAGCCTGTGATTCTCTCCAGTACCTTCTATCTTCCTCCCACTTTGCTTCCCTTCCTGTCCATGGGGGCCAGGGGATCATCTCCCAATTAGGGCTGTAGCGGAATATCGCAGCGGTAGCTAATTCCGCCGGAAACAGCATCTCCGCAATTAGTGGTACGGCGTGGCAGAGGCTTTCATTCCGCTAGTTTCATTCCGCTACTTCCGCAGTTCCGCTAATTTCATTCCGCTACTTCCACAGGCTTCGCAAAATAGTGGAAACATTACATTTTCACTACTTCCGCCATTCCGCGAGCACCACAAAATAGCGGAATGGCGGTTTTCCGACAGTTTCCGCAATTTTTCCGCAATTCCACAATCTGCAGAATGCCGGCGGAATTAGCGGAATGTCCGCAGAAAATCCGCGGTGTGGCGCGGGCAATTCCGATATGGCGGAATGGAATCGCGGCGCCATAACAGCTCCTGCCACATCAGCCCTACTCCCAATCCTCTACCCTCTCTGGCTGCTTGTGCAGTGAGGTTGTTAGGACCCATCTGATTTGAACCAAGAATTGGTTCACCTCACCCCATAAGCCTGCTTAGACATTGAATAGAGAGCTGCAGCCTAGCCCTTTGTATAGGATTGTGATTGACCAGGATCGATCTGCATTCTGATTGGCTACAGCCCAAAATATAGAGTTTTATCAGTTCTGGTTTGTGCTTCAGTGCACTCCTAGGCCTTTTTTAGAAGTTCACTATAAATGCGGATTTGTTATGCGCATTATTGATTAACACGTATTTTTGACAAACCCCGATGTCAAAGGTGTGCAAAGTCGGTTAGAAATCAGAAAAACACACATTAAAACTGGTTTGGGGATTTAAACAAGCATTAAAAATGTGCATCAAAACCGGTTTAGGGATTTAAACGAGCATAAGAGCATGTGTGTTTTTCAACAGACATGCACAATTATATCTTGTCTAAAAGCAGCCCTAATCTTGTTACTTCCTTTCCAGCTCCTGCTCCCCATCATCTTGGTTTCTCCTGCTCCTGATCACTGCTCAGTCTTTGCCTTGCTGTGCCTGCTCTTGTCCTCCACCTTGCCTCAGGACTGACTGCCCATCTCTGGATCCTTATGTTCTAAGGGGCTGTGGGCTCTGAAATAAGGGACATGCATGAGGTTCTATGGAGTCCAGGGGCATAGCTACCATTGGAAAAACAGGGACATTTGTCCCGTGGCCCATACTGGCTGGGGGCCCAATATCCAAGGTAGCTAAGCCACACACACACACCCCACACACACACACTTTTTTTTCTTTTTAAAAAAAATTGCCACCTTAGCTGGCTGGGGGCCCTTCTGGCTGCTGCATGGACCCCCTCCCTGACCATGGTCGCAACATTGGGTGATTTCAGACGTTACGAGATCACGCTCAACCACACTGAACCACGCTCAACCCCCCCGTGGGGCCAAAGGGCCCTGAACGTCTGAACGGCGCGCGCCAGATGTTCATCACGCTCAATACCCACATGGGGTCA
>QEPC01009285.1:98082-112647 GCA_003113815.1 Sphenodon punctatus
CCTTTCCCTGGTGTGTGTGTGTGTGTGTGCCCGGGCGTGTGGTCGTGCATTGTGCCCCGCTGCGGGTCCGCTGTGTGTGCCGGCTGTCAGCCTGTTCTCGCTCTTCCCCCCTCCCTTCCCGTTTCCCTTGTGTGGGCATTCCCTTGTGTGCCTTGTGGCTTCGTTTGCCCTCAGGCGGCCATGTCTGTGTCCCACCCCTTCCCGTTGCCTTGTGGGGGTTTAGCGCCCGGCGGGGGTTCAGCTGCACGTCTGTTGTGCTGCCGCGGCCCGCGATGGTGCGGCCCGGTTCCGGCCCATGGTCCCGTTCCCGGCACGTCTGTTTGGGTCGTTTCCCAACCCCCGGGTGTGGTTGCGCTGTTCACCCCCCCCGGTGGTTCGCTGTGGTGAACAGGCCGCCCGTAACGTCTGAAAGTACCCATTATGTCTGACACAACATTGCAACTGCAGGCAGGGATGGGGAGGGGCTCCATGCAGCAGTCTGCGTCAGGTCAGGTCACACTCACAAGACTCGCAACTCGGCTTACTCCCTTGGTGCCACGTCATGGAGGAGAAGTTCTCCCCACCAGTCCAGACCCGGTCCGGGCAGGGCTGGTTTGAGGGAGGCCCAGCCCGAGCAGGAAAGTGCCCGGCGGCAGCCCCACTGAGTGGAACCGCCGCCGGCACCTTCCCACTCTAGCACTCCGTCCTCACATTGAGCTGTCCCAGTGCGCCCCGGCCCACCCAACCAGCCTCCAGGGCTAGTCAGGTGAGCCGGGGCAGCAATGGCACTGCTGCTGCTGACCACGCTTGGCCCCAGTGAGCGGGCAGCGCAGCGAGCTGCAAGGAACAGAGTGCACCATGGGACCAGCTCGCTGCCAGCCCAGAAGACAGATGGGCCCAGCAGCAGGCCACCAGCAACACACCACAGACTCTGCAGAGAGCAAGTAACTCCCGAGCACCAGCAGCCCTGCACCCCTAGGCCAGCCAAGCTGGGAGACGCTCCTAGGCTGGCTGGCAGCTTCACCACCAGTAGGAAAAAAGAGGGGGGGGGGACAGACATTTCTTGTCCCTGGGCCCATCCCAAGCTAGCTACACCCCGATGGAATCATGGAATTCTGAAATAAGAGATGTCCATTATGTTCTGTGGAGTCATAAGGAACTGAAATATGGGGCACTCACTATGTTCCATAGGGTTCTGAAATAAAGGACACCCATTATGCTCTATGGAGCTATTGGCCTGTAGCAGGGAGTGCTGGAGTGCCTCAGCTGCAACTGTGAGTACACTAGTCCTTATTTCTTGGCTCCCTGAGTCTCAGTTATAGGGCTTCAGCAGACCAAGTGGAACTGCTAGGGCTAATTGGGGCATGAGAGTGATTGGGACTGGTTAGGTGTCCAAAAGCTCTGAGGACTTAAGGCTGGGCTGGAAGCGTAGCCAAAGAGATGACCAGAGAGAGGCCCTGCTGTGATCCAGGGACAAGGTTTTCACAAGGGACTCGAAGACTACTTACAGAAGGGGGCTTACCTCAGAAGGCACTGAGCTTGCAGACACGGAGTGTGCTAGACCAGGGGGCCTAGGTCTACTGTATTCAATGTCCTGCTTCCCAGAGAAGACGTGATGATGATACATGGACTGTGTTAATGTTCGTTTATATATGGAGAGCTGAAGATCTCGGCACACTGTAAATAAAGTGCCTTCTGGTGAGAGAAAGTCTGGTTGAAGTGATTCTGGGTAGGGATCCTGCAGGGACTTAGTCAAATAAGGCACTGCCTTGCTACAGGATCCAGTGCTGCACCCTGGACTGGAAGGTTACAGCAGTGGCCAGGAACGCTTTTTACCAACTTCATCTGGTGAGATGGCTGTGATCTTTTCTACCAGATTTGGATTTGGCCACCATCATCCATGCCAGGGATGGATCCATGCCAGGCTAGATTACTGCAGTGCACTCTACATGGGGCTACCCTTGAAGACTGTCCGGGAGCTGCAGTTGATAGAGAGCACGGTGGCCCACCTCCTGCCAGGAGGGTAGCCAGGAACACATTACACCAGTGCTCTAGAGTCTGCACTGGCTGCTGATAGCTTTCCAGACACAATTCAAGGTGCTGGTGTTAACCTATAAAGCTAGAGCCCAAGTTATCTGAAAGATCGTCTCTTCCCCTCTGTCCTGTCACGGCCTCTGAGGTCGGCCAAGGGCACCCTTTTGCAAGTGCCAACTGCCCATGAAGTTGTTACAATGAGGGCATGCCGGGGGTGGGGGGGTCGTTCTTGGGCCCTTTTCACACAGACACTCTAACACTGATAAAATGGATGTTACATTTTATTATACATGTTGCATGGCTGCAGGTGTGCTCTATGGGTGCCCTGCAACATGTATAATAAAATGTAACACCTATTTTATCAGTGTTAGAGTGTCTGTGTGAAAAGGGCCTTGGTTGCTGCCCCACAATTATGGAACTCCCTCCCCTTGCAGGTCCGCCTAAGCACAAGTCTTTTTGTCTTCTGGAGGAGATGTAAGACCTTTTTGTGTGGCCAGGCATTTGGAAGGCAGAAATAGGGTTGGGTGGGAGTGGAGAGAGGGGGTTGGGGATGGGGATTGATAGGTAGTGGGGTGGGTGGCGCAGTTGAGATGATGTTGGATTTTTAGGGGATTTTAATGTATTTTATTGTTGTTGTTTTTAATGTTGTTAGCCACCCTGAGTCTGCAGAGAAGGGCAAGCTAAAAATGTAGAAAATAAATAAATAAAATAAATACAGGGCCTCTGAAATAAGGTATGGTTTCTTAAATTAATGGACATCTTACCACCCTAGCAATATAAAACCCAAACTGCAACCTTGCATGATGCCAAGCTGACAATGGGTTGTGGATCATCTCATGGGTCACTGGCATATAACCTGGGATCATGACTCTTCTGAAAATGACCTCTTGCACAGATGCTCTGATGGGATGACTTACAACTATTAGCAACCGTTTCGTGTTATAAACCCAAATGATCACATGGTCACACTGCAGCTCTGTAACGAGGCCTGGGCACTGGCAACAAGACCCAATTAAAGTCTGCTTGTCAGAAAAATTGCTTGTTAGGGATAAATGAACAGACATCACTGTAGTTTTGATTAGAGATGGCAGCCAGCAAAAGGTGGTGGGTGGCTAGAGGCTAAAAGGGTCTCGGCTCGCCCCCTGCTCCCACCCCCAATCTCAGATCTGGTCCCTATGTTAAGGTTCAGCTCAGGCCATGGCAGAGCTACTGCCATAGCAACCATCATGCAACCATCAGCAGAGAACCTGGCTTCTGCTGTCAGCTGCAATCAGATGAGAGCCAAGGGGTACCAGCGTTGGTAGGCCATGCCTGAAGTAGAGTCCCAAATGGGCTCAAAATGAGTCCTAAACCTATCACAAACTAGGGTTACTATACCTCCCCTTTAAAAGAGGATGCTTAGGAAAAATACAGGTTGCAAGGCTGCACTGGAACCAATGCAGCCCTGCACTATGTATTTTTCATACGCATCCTCTATTAAAAGGGAGGTATGGTAACCCTACCCCAAGCCTGATTGCATTGGAACCAATCCAAGCCCTGTCCAAATGCAGCTGGGCTCTCCCACCCCTGGACGTGATATAACAGAGTGGACGGGGACCACCTCAAGAAAGGGGCAGGGAAATGCCTGAACTCACCCCTTTGCTGATGTGCCCTCCTTCCCACAGAGTGCTGTGACACTGGGTCTATGGGGATGGGGGGCATCCTGTCTCCAGGGAGCCAGCTTCAGCCCAAGAAGATTGGGCTGGGGTTCCCAAACCAGACTGAGCCTGATAAAGCCCAGCTCTGACGATATGCAGGGTTCCAGCTTGAAGATCTCCTACAGCCAAAGAACAGGACAGAGAGAGACCAAGCAAAGGAATGAGGTAAGTATAAAGTTGTGAATGGAGTGGGGTTGTGGCTGGCAGAACAGGGGAGAGAGGGGAGGCTACTGTAGATCATGGGAAAGTTTTATCCTCCCAACAATTTTTCCATCAGCTATCTTTGGCAACGGGCTTAAATGTGGGCTCAGCCCAGTCCACTCTAAAGTCCATATTCTTCTAACTCAAAACAAAGTACCACGTGGGGCAGCATGGTCATTTGGATGTCTTATGGGTCATGGTCCATCATTGTGTGGGAGTGGTGGATAACATGGGTCATCACTGACCTTTTGGTGGTTCTGACATGTTACTATATTCCTGTGATGGTGCAGGGCCCCCTTAAAATGAATCTGTTTATCACTCATGGCCATACCCGCTTCTGGGGCTGTAAGAGCAGCCAGCCCACAACACCTGGTAGTCTCCAGAAGGCTGCTGGAACGGAAGAATCTCAGGCAGTGCAGGGTTGCACTGGAAGCTGTCCCTGTGCTGATAGTGGAGCTGAGTTAGTGGAGCTCACCCAGTGACTTCAGCTAATTCCAGTGCTAATTCCAGATGTTAAGCTAGTAACTAATTAGGGAGAAGGTTTGTTTTCCAACTAAGGGTGATTTCAGACGTTATGTGGTCCCGATTCACCACAGTGGATCCCCGGCGGGGGTGAACCGAACAACAAGCCCCTGTGGTAAAAAAAAGCCCTGAACAGACATGACAGGACCGGGACCACGGCAGGGAATCGGGCCAACAGATCACGGCCTGGGGCAGCGCAAGAGACGTTGCGCTGATCCCGGGCCGGGCCGTGGTCAAAGCACCCGGAAGGCGCCAAGGCAGCTCGTCCTGGCTGCTGCTGTGTGCCCTTTAAATCTCCTTCCCCGGCCTGTGTTGTCGCTCGTTGCCTAGCAGCGACGCTGTGTGCTTTGTCCCCAGCTGGGAATCATTTCCTTTGATTCCCGCCGGTGGTTGCCGGCCAGACGTTACTTTTTGTTGGTTCCCATCGGGAATCTCTTTGACCACGCTTTTGGGGAATGTCCGGTGGGGAGCCCTGGAAGCGTGGTTGAAATTGACCCCATGTGGGTATTGACCGTGGTGAACATCTGGCAGCCGCCGAACAGACGTTCAGGGCGCTTTGACCCCGCCGCGGGATTGAGCGTGGTTCACTGTGGTTGAGGTGATCTCGTAACGTCTGAAAATACCCTGAGTAGTAACCCTTGTGGAGCCTCGTGGGGTGAATGGAAATGGTAGAATTAAACACAAGAGTAACAAAGGTTTAACATACTAGAACTGGAATTACAAATAACATGGTTTACATCCCTCCTGCATACAGAGTTGCACTTTGTGCAATCCAGTAATTAACCATAATATCTCATTGTAATGTATATGTGTAAGGGAGCATTCACGTTTACTGTGGTGACTGATGGCCCAATTCTACTTTGCTAATACCAGTGTCAACTGGAACTTAGTCCCTTAAACTCAGCTTTGTTATGCTTGAAGCAGATTCTGGCCCTGAGTTCCATATTTGCTGACTCTCGTAAGATTAAAATCACAGCCTGAACGCTTCACTAATGTCCTTTTCTTTTTTCTTTCTTTCTTCCTTTTTTTTTTGCACATAATATATATGCATAACGTACATGGAGAAAAGCCACTGCCAGCAAGTGGGGAGAGTCATATTTCACAATGTCGCCTGGGAGCAATAATTTAACTAAAGCAAATATCGAGACTCCGGATTACATCACAGCAGTGAAATAGGGACTTTGGGAAAGCACTGACTGCTGGAGCAGGTTGAAATCCATAATTAGCATTAAAAAGCTGACATTTTAACAGCTTGACAGACCAGGCTAGGGGCCATCTTGGATTTCCTCAGAATGAGCAAGTCCAGAACTCATACCCTTTAGACAAGATGGATACCTTTTCAAGGCTGGCAGCCTCCTAATGGTGTCGTCTCTACACATAACACTTCCCACTTAACACAGGGATAAGCATTACATTTGGTCACACAAATGCGAGAGCAACCATGGAGGGAACACGGGTTGGTGGAGGTTTGTTCCCTGGAATAAATCTGGAGAACTGCTCAGTAGATCCATGGAGCAGGCAAAAATACACCATGGAATTATTTATTTATTTATTTATTTATTTAATTCAGTTTTTATGCTGCCCCCTCCTGCGGGGCAGCTTACAGCATTTCAAAAACAACAAGATAAAAAAATTTTAAACAACCAATAGTAAAGCTAAAAACAAAAATACATACACCCCATACCTACCCAACCCCTCACCCTCACCCATATTCCTCACGAAAGGCTCGGCGGAACAGCCAGGTCTTACAATATCGTCGTAAAGAGGGGAGGTCTGGGGTCAGGTGGACCTCCACTGGGAGGGAGTTCCACCTGTGGTGCGGCCACCAAGAAAGCCCTCCTCATTGTTGTCACCCGGGAAACCCAGGGGACCTCAAGGAGGGCGCCCCGGCCAACCGCAGGGATCGATTCAGAATCCGGGGAGTGAGGCGATCCCACAGATAGGTGGGGCCCAGGCCATTTAGGGCTTTAAAGGTCAATACCAACACCTTGAATTGGGTCTGGAAAACTATTGGCAGCCAGTGCAGAGAGCGAAGCACCAGTGTAATTTGCTCACATCAGTCCATCCCCGTTAGGAGACGAGCCGCCACGTTCTGCACCAGCTGCAGTCTCCGAACCAGCACCAAGGGTAGCACCGGTGTAATGTGCTCACGATGACCCATCCCCATACGGAACCAGGTCACCGCATTCTGCACCAGCTGCAGCTTCCAAGCTGTCACCAGGGATAGCCCCACATAGAGCGCATTACAGTAGTCTAATCTTGAGGTGATAAAAGCATGGGTGATAGCGGCCAGGTCCGCATCTGAGACATATGGCTTAAGCTGTTGCACCAGATGTAATTGACGAAATCTGCCCTTCGCCACAGCCGCCACCTGGACATCCAGTCGGAGCTGTGGGTCCAGGAGCACTCCCAGACTATGGACCTGGGGTACCAGCAGAGGGCGAACCCCATCTACGATGGGGGCCACCACTCCCGCGGCACCCCCACAAGCATCACCTCCGTCTTGTCAGGATTCAACTTCAGGCAGCTCGCCCTCATCCAGTCCCCCACAGCTGACAAACACCAGGTGAGCACCGAGACTGCTGGGCCTGAGTCAGCTGAAAAAGAGAGGTACAGTTGGGTGCCATCAGCATATTGATGACACTGTACGCCGAACCCTCAGACGGCCTCTTCTAAAGGCTGCATGTACACGCTGAACAGGAGAGGGGATAAGGTGGCACCTTGCAGGACTCCACATATGAGGTCCTGGGGAGAAGTTTAACAATGTCTGTCAAGCAATGGGGCTTTGAGCTTGCCAGTTCCAGTAGTGGGGAACTGTTGCCTTTTCAGTTTCACTAGTTAGGAACTTTGCCTTACAGCAGAGAGCTGTGCCACTGCCTTGCTAATTTTACCGACAGGGTTTTCAGGCTTCACCCATCTATGCTGGCACCCAATGGATTCCTCCTGTTGGTCAGAGATTATACCAGTGCGGCTTAAGCACAGAACACCAAGAACATTTGATCATGCTGCTCCACCACAGGCTGATATTGTGGTGAGTTCCAGAGGGGTGATTTTCTCACAGTTAACTGTAATATGCAGAGCCAACCACTGAGAGGTCATTAGCACTAGAGCTGAAACGGATACTAAATTTAGTACCTGTAGGTAATACATACTTTTTCAGGGATGGCAACAGGTACCTGATGGATTACCCGGGCACCAATTGGGTACCCAAATACTCCCAAAATTGGATACTTCCAGTACCGATTTTTCAATTTACTTATTCCCAATCAGTATATTGGAATACCAAACGTTATATCAGGTTGGTAAACTGAAAAATTGGCATGATTTTTTTTTATTTTATTTTTTTAAAGTGATAGGAAGTATTTTCTTGGGACCGGAAGTTGACTTTCCAGCACAGGAAAGTTCATGTTTGGGGATAGAAAACCCAAGTATTTTAAGAAGAAAATTTGAAGGAAAAAAATGGAACTGGAAGTAGTTTTCCAGGACCGGAAGTTGCCGAAAAATTGTTGCAACTTTACAGAAACGTGATAAATAGATGTTAGGAGATGGTATATCAACAAAAATGTTGAAAAATCAGGATCAGGAGTCGACATTCTGGGGCTGGAAGTTGACATTTCAGGACATCAGGTACCCACTGCAGTTGTAATTGGATACCACATGGTATCCAATCATTATTGGGTTGAATTGGGTACCAGAAATTCAAAGGGTTACCCGATTTTGCAGGTACCCTCTTTCAGTTCTAGTCAGCACAACCCTTAGAGTGCCTGACACTCTCTAATCTGGAGCCTTCCTAATTCTGGACATGTCTTATATCCTTCAAGTTCTGCTGCACCAGAGACCTCAACCTGACCTTACCCAACAGAACTTTATCAAGTCCTTGAGGCCTGGGTCCCTGCTTGATTGGCTCCTGGAAGATGGAGACCTGAGAAGGGGCTGGTGGACTCTTGGGAACTTGAGCTATGTTTGCTCTGCACACTGCATTTCCTCAGTGGGGAATGTCTGGCCCACCCATGGCTTTTTATGTAGCCCCTTTTCAATTCCTAACTCTGGTTCATAGCTCCAGTTCCTACCCTCAAGCACCATAAGCGTAAGCTCAGGGGAAGGGATAATAGATGTAGGTGTACGTACACTCAAGGGTAGGGGATGGATCCAGGGCATGAAGACCCATGTCCTGGACCCTCCCCTTCCTGAGCATACCACAGTTCCTATCCAACCTGTGGAGATTATACTAGTTTTCAAAAGTGGCCTATGGGAGGGGAAATGTTCCTCACTTCATTTCTAAATAAAGCAGGAAAGTGAAGAGACCCAAGGGCTTTGTATTTTGTAGGTCTGTCAGGGAACTGGCATCTACAAGGATTCTACATCCAGCCCTGCTGGTTGTAGACTAAATAAATCAGGTGATTTGATAGGCCTTTTCAATATCTAACAGCAACCTATTTAGGCATGTACCTGGCTCTCATCACTATTGACTTTGAACACCTCTCCACCAGTCTCCCTAGAATCTCCATCCGATGAGGAACCCACAACTCCAGGTTTATCACCTTAGCTGTTAGAGTTTAGTTATTCCTAGTTTAGTAATCTGGGAATACTCAAGTATAGTATTACTAAACTATTTAGAGTTTAGTAATCTGTGGACCACTAGAGGTTTGTGATGCAGTGTAAATGGTCTCCATCTGGTCAATGGAACATTGGGTGTTTTTTAGATAAGCACCTCCCCATCCATTATCCATCCATCACCCATCCATCTTGCATGTTGCAGGGATGCATTAGCACCCTATTCAATATGCATGATGGGTAGGTGATGGGTGGGGTAATGGGTAGGGAGGCGCTTGTCTAAAATCACCCTGAGTGGGGGTAGGGGGTACAGCAAAGCAAGTTTTGGTACCTGCTGGTGCCATTGCCTTATCTGGGGGTGAGAGAATGGGATGGTGGTAATGCACGGTCATTGTGGCTAGCATGTGTGCATTGCTATCTTCTCCCAGCACCTCATCTTCTCAAAGATGGCCAATAGAGACCAAAGGTACCCACCATGGAAAGCTTGCATTGAGCATGCACTGAGCTGTAGCCATGTCCAGCTGATATATGGTTGCCTTGCAGAGCATTTTGAGTGGGGGTGGAGAAGCTGAGGCCCGTGGGCCAAATATAGCCCATGGCTAGTTTTTATCTGCCCCCTTTCCAGTTTCTGGATCAGGCCCCTGAATGCAGTTCCTACCCCCAAAGCACTCAAAGTCTGAGACCAGGATAAGGAAGCAGAGATGAGGCCATGCACATAAGGCTAGAGGACAGATCCTTGATCTGGAGCCTCCTTTCTTTGAGTGTGTCCCTTAAGGGTCCCCACCCCTAACTTCTATGCGGCCCTTGGACCATGTACTAATTTTCAAAGTGACCCAAGAGGATAAAGGTTTCTCACCCACTGGTTTTGAGGATTGATAAAGGTCCATAATCTTTGGGGACCGTTACTGTAGTATCATGTCCTACTGGGCTAGAACCCAGGGACTTCAAGACATCTGCTTTAACCTTGGTGTCACTGCAGAGTTACCCTTACTGGTAATCCCATAGAATACTGGACATCTGCTCTCCTCTGACCCTGGCAGCACCTTCCTTCCCCACCTCCCATTGGCTGACCTAAGGTATTAAAAAAACATGGCAGGAATTGAGAGGTGTCTAGGCTGCCAGAAGACTGTAGCTGACCTTAGTTTGAGACTGGTCTGTGCTGCTGCTCTGTGACTTTTCTTCCTGTTCTTGCTTTGCGGCTGCACTTAAGCTGACTACAATACTGACCTGTGCTCTGGCTCTCTGAATCTGTTGACCCCTTAGTATTGAGGTTGGCCTCCAACCCGCTGGATTTGAGTTGACCTGGCCTCCGACCACAGCTGTCTCTTCTCCTGGCCTGTTGACTGATTCAAGCTGACTCTACTGGTGATTGACCACACTCAGCTTTGACTACTGCTCCAGGATATCCTCATGATAGCACCCCCTGCTGGCTGACAGTATGGTAGGCAACCCTGACCCCAGCTGGCTCCTGACATCTAGACAATCTTTCCTAGAGAAAGGCATCATATAAGGTAGAAGGCTTCAGGAAACAAGTAAATGACCCTTCTTACCCCTGACTCTGGTTAGGGCTGTCTTAGAAAAGGTTTTGGCAGAGCATGACCAAAGTGCGGAACCTGTCTGGGTAATTCTAAGTGTCCAAGACAGGACCACGCATCAGCTGAGGCAGGGAAGGGAATTAAAGAAATTTCCATTATGCCAGTTTAATAGCCTGACAAGCAGAGCAGGAAGGAGGCATTCATAGTAAGGGAGATTTTTCCTTATTATTAGTGGTAGGCAAGGGCTTTATATAGCTCCCACATTTGCTGCAATTAGTCAGTTCTGGGTTTAATGACCCTGACCCTTGGGTTCACAAGTGTATTCATGGGAACATGTGAATATATACATAAATGTATTTGCACATCATGACATGTTTGTGCACACTAGACCGTAGGGTGTACAATCACCTGCTTGCATTCGGAAAGAAAGAACCCCTGCTTCTCCCCCTTAGTTCCCAGCCCCTTATACACATTTAGGGTGTTAACAGATATGATAGTACCCACTCATTTGGAGTGGATAGTGTCACATTTGTTAAGTGGCACCAAATGTGAGTTCTATAGCACCTGCATAACTACTAGGAACTCTCCATTCATGATGGCTCCCGTGGAGATTGGAGCCCATCCAGAGAGGGAAGCTCAACCACATGACAACTATGTGCAAGGGACCCTGGAGCTGCCTCCCCACTGCTTAGGAACTTGGAAACCGATCTGTTTTGCAGGGCTTCAGCAGCAGGGAAAGGACAGAAGCTGCCTCACTGCTACTGTTTTTCCATCCTGCAGGGAAAGAAGTGGCTGCAAGGAGGCTTCCCTTGGTCTATTCCCTGATGCAGAAGTGGGGAGTGAACTGTGTGGGGAAACTCTTTGTCCAGGGAGCAGCAAGAGGCTGCAGCCGCAATGGGACTTAGTGCAGAGTCTTCTCCCCCAACAGCTTGGTGGGTAGCCACTGCATAGTCTAAAACCCCAGTTCTGTGGTCAGGCTTGCCCGTGGTGGTGGCAATCCTTACCACATAGTTGGTGGACATCAATGCCGTCCTTGTGGACACCTTTTTATACTTATCCACACACAGCTCCCACCTTTGCATACTTGTGCACACCCTTGTGCTCACATTGCGTACTCACACTGACAAACAGAATACAGAACTCCTCAGAGTCAGAACCGTGTTCTTCAAGGTGGGCGGGGTGGGGAAAAGCAAATCTTGATCTTCTGATGGACCAGTGTGTCTAAGAAAACTCAGAGGTTGGATTTGGATTTTTCTTAGCCTTTCATTTTTATTACAATCCTGTCTTTTAAAAAATTCAGGTTCCATAATTATTAGTGCTGAAACTCGGTCCTCATTTTTTCTCGAAAAACACTGAGGACCAAGTCAGGGCTGTGTCTTATGCTCTCCTTCCATTCCCAACCCCCCTGCCCCAACACCAACACCTGTTTAGTGTTTTCTAGGTACGCCCCTGGCAAGAGCTTAGTAGGACTGGGACACAGATCAGACATTTGCCTGGTGAGAATCTGGGCATTGCCTGGATTTCCTTAAACTCGCATCTGTGGCAACGTCTTTGACAGCTGAAGTGGCGGTGTGGGGGAGATGTAGGGCTATTACAGAGTTTGTATTGTGGCATGGTGAAAGGGGTAATTAGGTAAGGCCAAATCCCCGTTAATGCTAATGGGAGTTATCCATGGCTAATTACTCCCTAGTACTGTCTCTACAGTAATAGAAAGTGACTCCATCAAGGCACCGACTTGGGTGAGCCGATTATTTTTCTGTTTCCTCCGCTCGGGTCCAGCTGGCTGTCTCTGAAAACGCAGAGTTGGCAATTCCCTCAGGTCCATCTTGTTGCCAGGGATTCCGTGGAATGCGTCTGGGTGGTTAGTAACATCCCCTGCATTACACAGCGGAAACAAGATTTGTTTCAAATACTGACTTTGACAAATTCAGCCTACTTGTATCCATTTTGACAAAGTAGATATGGAGCACTATTCACTCCTTGCTGAATTTGTGGGAACAACAGTTTATTTCAGCTACTTTGCTTCAGCTACTTTGTTTATCCGCCTTCAGCTACTCCTTTTAACTTTGTTCCAGTAACTCCAATTTATTGTTTGTTTGTTTATTTGGTAGCTTCATTTCAGCATTTTGGTTAATTCAGCTGTGCCATTTAGCTCTATTGATTTGACACCATACAGTTCTACAACAGCTAGAGCTGAAATTTCATCTTCAGGCAGATTCCATCTTTGACAGATTCACCCACACTGATCTGAGTCCATTAGAACATGGACCAGCTGTGATCCCATCCCTGCTCCAATGGAGATCCTGATCCACAGCTCCTGAACCCTCCCCCAATGCAGCGCCATCTCGTGCATGTGCACTAAAGGAACCACTTTTTGTCCATGCATTAAAAAGCATTTTATTCAATGTACACATGCAAAATGAAGCCACTCTGTGCTATACAACACAGTGCAATGCCTTTTTTCACATACGCAAAAAGGGATTCTTTAGCATGTGCACCTAAATGGTGCTGGGGGAGGGCTGCAGAGATCCAGCACAGAAAAAAATCCATGCCAGATCTTTGCAGCCCGCTCTGAAATCACAAATTAAATCCACAAAGATGCATGGGCTGATTTGTTACAGCCTTGGCAGCAGTGTGGTTGTACTATTACTGCTTCTGAATAAATGAAGGTACCAAAGTTGCTAAAGCCAGATTATTGCACCACTAGCAAGATGTGTTTGGATATTGGTCTCTTTAAACTAATACCTCAATAAATAAGAATAAGAAATTTAAAGTTTGTTTCAGCCCTACTTATTATGACAAAATTTAGAAACTCAAACTAAGATGAGAGCCCCATTGTGCCAGCAGGTGCTGTACAATCACCAGTTTTACATGGGCGTGGCCAGTTCCTTTATGCACTTGTTGTTTAAGGTGTCCACCTAACAATTTTGTTTTAAAAGTTCAACTGCAATGTTAGACAATGCATTAGCATTTATTAGCATATTATGCAAATTAACACTGGCCAGCTCTCTTCCCTGGGACAGGAAACAACCTTATGTTGTACACATGTAATATAAGAGAGAGTCTCTGCCCTGACAAGCTTACAGTCTAAAACACACAAGACAGAGGAAGGGTGGGAAGGAAAAGGGATGCACTCAGAGAGTAAACAGTCTGCCCAAGCAGCACAGCAGTTCTGTGGCAGACCCAGGTCTCCTTCTACTCCATTGCCCATCCCGCTATGCCTGCAACCTAATGTTGTGTTGGTATGTGTCTTGATTTCGCTCTGAAACAGCACCACTCTCACTTGTGGACTATCAGACCTAACATTCTGCAGAGAAGGGACTCTCTTGTGCAAAACATTTTCAGGAACCTGGAGAGTCCCTCCCCTCTCAGCTGGCCTGGTGGGAATGCTGGCTGGGGGGCCTACAATCTGTCCAGCCTCACGAGTAATGGAGGTAGCTATGTGGAGGTCAAAGCCAGAGATGAAATGGGTAGCAGATTTGCTACTTACAGGCAAAACCAAAGCAAAAGACTTAACAGTTTAAAAATAAACTTAAATGTACAAGATTTTTCTTAAAATACACACAAAAAAACAATTCAGTACAATTACAATTCAAAACACCTTCCACTCCATACATTGCAACAAAAATAAGCGCCAAAAAACATAGCAATTAATTCACAATTAGAGCAATATTTAATATATCATCATCAACATACATGTAATATATGTACTAAATTCCTTACCATGAATACTTCATTTTTATCAATAACTAAACTTGCACATTTTACAATTATGAAACTAATTTATTATCATAATTTGACAAGGAACAATTTTGTCCGAGTAATTTAAGTCTGTTTCTACATAACTTCATTGTGTACAACAAATTGTATAATGTCTACACTCACATTCTTTACTTCATTGTATTACCTGTACACAATTTATATACATGTAAATAACAGACTTAAATTACTCTGACAAAATTGTTCCTTGTCAAATTATGATAATAAATTAGTTTCATAATTGTAAAATGTGCAAGTTTAGTTATTGATAAAAATGAAGTATG
>QEPC01009285.1:114913-133677 GCA_003113815.1 Sphenodon punctatus
CCCATCCACCCACCCACCCACTAGCCAGTGCCCCCCCACTGCCCTTCAGATCCCCGGGTGCCCACCCCCGCTAGGCAAACCACCAACTTGTTTTCACCTTTTAGCCACCCCACTGCCAGTGCTGTCGGTCGTTCTGAGTCCTTGAGACAAGTGCCCACTCTCCACTGCCTCATGTGCTGGCTGCAGCTGAACTTCAGCCCCGCCTCCCTGTCAGCAGCATGCTCCGGTGAGACCGGGCCAGCATGTGTGGGCCCGGCAGCCCTGGAAGGAGTGGGCCAGCCTGAGCCTGGGGGCCTAGTGTCAGCTAGCAGGGCCCAGGGGGGCAGCTGCAGATAGAGCGGCCGCGGCGGCAGAGGTGGCAGAATTTTTTTTAAAAATTAAACAGGGACAGCTAGGGGCCAGGCAGCAGCAGGAGCAGCAGCTCACAGAGGGATGGGATGCAGCCGCTTCCCTGGCTCTCTGACAGGAGAGAGGAGCTCAAGTGAGCATGCATGAACCTGCAAAACTAATTTTTTTATCACTAATAACTCAATTTTGGCTACATCAATCAGTATCATATTTCAGAAGCACTTGTTATTAATCTCATTCTCAAAGCCTGTGAAGTTTGGTGGCTCAACTCATCCAGGGGGAGGAGATATTGATGATTCAAATATGTGAGGATGGTGGGCATTTTGATCACAACCAATTAACGTTTAAGCAGTTATAACATTTTATTTTCCTAATGGATCTTTTTCAAACTTCGTGGATATGATGATCCTCACAACTTACAGTCATGGTTAAATTTTCAGAAATGTAGGTCAAGCGATTTCCTCAAAATCAGGACTTCAGCAGTTCCCTGTTTATAATTAACAGTGGCTATACATTTAAGTTTCAGGCAGCTACTCTGCCTGAAAGTACCTGTCAGAGCCTAGCCTAGTAGTCTGGCACAGAGCATACCAAAAAAACAGCACTGGGCTCCCAGAGGCTGACAGACAGAGCCTGGAAGAACTGGGAACATAGGAGAGCCAAGAAATTTGGACACAGGAGGTGTGAGGGGCTGGGACGCTGGAGAACTGAAAGAGTCTTTTTCCACAGGCTGGGCTTTGCTTGTGTTGTGGAGACACTTCCTGTTTCCTGTGGGTGCTTTACAGAGATCAGGGTGGCAAGTGGGAAGACAGTTGGGGCCCAGAAATCAGCGAGAGCATGCAGGTGGAGAAGTATAAGACTCTAGCTCCAAAATACTACCTAGTCGTCCTGGTGACTGAGTGGGTAAAATACCTGTCTTGAGCCTTGGGGATCTAGGTTTGGGCCCTACTCCTGCCAGACTCTGACATCACCTGAAATTTCAAGCAGTTTATCAGTTGCCCGAACGGGAACCACTTACCAAGTCCACAAACTGAAACTCTGGGTAATAATACCATTATCAAGCTACCAACTTCGCCAGTTTATTATTTCCAAGTTTTTGCCTATTGCTTGGTTACTCTGTCTTAGCCAACCACTTTGAATCTGCACAGACACACCACATTCTAACCTCTCCCACTGCTTTGAGTATATAAGTGCATTGCCTTCATTTTGTTTTGTGGGTTGTATTTGGAGGTAAACTTGTGACCAGGGTAAAGGTAAATATTGCTAAGGCACAAATAGCCAGAAATGCTAAAATGTATGGAAATGCACAAATGATAACTTACATGCATGACTGGTAACTTTCAATAGTGGAGGGCACAGGAGTGGGGGCTGGGCAGTGGGTTCTATAGGGCTTCTGAAAATCTGGGAAGGCACATGCCCCCCTGTGCCTCCCCAGCAGCTATGTGTCAGGCTCCGGGGTACAGAGCTGGGGAGGGAACAAGGAGGGAGAAGGAAAGCCAGAACTATCAGGCTCCAGGGGATGGAGCCGGGGAGAGGGAAACAAGGAGGGAGGAATCTAGGTCTGGACACCGGGGGGGAAAAGGGTGTCCTCAAGGCAAACCTCTGAAACCTCTCAGTCGCTCTCCTGAACCCAAGAGATTATGCATTCAGCATCTCTACCAGGCACGCTGGTCTAAGAAGGTATGCGACTCACCATTGAGGCCAGGGCCCAGAGCCAGAGGGAGGACCCACCACAGAGGCGGGAGGATCCCAAGGATGGGAAACCTTGCAGGCGTAACTAGGGGAAGGGGCGTCCAGAAGAACTCAGCCCCAAGGGTACAGGCCACGAGGCTCCAGTCAGGGGAAGCTGGCGGTTAACCAGTTCCCTGAAGGCCAAGGGGGAACTGAGCCTGGGCTCGTCCTACGCAGGGGAGGAACTAGGACCTAAGCTCACACAGTGCCGGGGAAAGGAGCTCAGGCAGGAGCTCCCACACAGAGCAAAGGGGAAAGGGACCAGAGCATGAGCTCTCACACAGAGCAAAGGGGAAAGGGACCAGAGCATAAGCTCTCACACAGAGCAAAGGGGAAAGGGACCAGAGCATAAGCTCTCACACAGAGCAAAGGGGAAAGGGACCAGAGCATAAGCTCTCACACAGAGCAAGGGGGAAAGGGACCAGAGCATAAGCTCTCACACAGAGCAAGGGGGAAAGGGACCAGAGCATAAGCTCTCACACGGAGCAAGGGGGAAAGGGACCAGAGCATAAGCTCTCACACGGAGCAAGGGGGAAAGGGACCAGAGCATAAGCTCTCACACGGAGCAAGGGGGAAAGGGACCAGAGCATAAGCTCTCACACGGAGCAAGGGGGAAAGGGACCAGAGCATAAGCTCTCACACGGAGCAAGGGGGAAAGGGACCAGAGCATAAGCTCTCACACGGAGCAAGGGGGAAAGGGACCAGAGCATAAGCTCTCACACGGAGCAAGGGGGAAAGGGACCAGAGCATAAGCTCTCACACGGAGCAAGGGGGAAAGGGACCAGAGCATAAGCTCTCACACGGAGCAAGGGGGAAAGGGACCAGAGCATAAGCTCTCACACGGAGCAAGGGGGAAAGGGACCAGAGCATAAGCTCTCACACGGAGCAAGGGGGAAAGGGACCAGAGCATAAGCTCTCACACGGAGCAAGGGGGAAAGGGACCAGAGCATAAGCTCTCACACGGAGCAAGGGGGAAAGGGACCAGAGCATAAGCTCTCACACGGAGCAAGGGGGAAAGGGACCAGAGCATAAGCTCTCACACGGAGCAAGGGGGAAAGGGACCAGAGCATAAGCTCTCACACGGAGCAAGGGGGAAAGGGACCAGAGCATAAGCTCTCACACGGAGCAAGGGGGAAAGGGACCAGAGCATAAGCTCTCACACGGAGCAAGGGGGAAAGGGACCAGAGCATAAGCTCTCACACGGAGCAAGGGGGAAAGGGACCAGAGCATAAGCTCTCACACGGAGCAAGGGGGAAAGGGACCAGAGCATAAGCTCTCACACGGAGCAAGGGGGAAAGGGACCAGAGCATAAGCTCTCACACGGAGCAAGGGGGAAAGGGACCAGAGCATAAGCTCTCACACGGAGCAAGGGGGAAAGGGACCAGAGCATAAGCTCTCACACGGAGCAAGGGGGAAAGGGACCAGAGCATAAGCTCTCACACAGAGCAAGGGGGAAAGGGACCAGAGCATAAGCTCTCACACGGAGCAAGGGGGAAAGGGACCAGAGCATAAGCTCTCACACGGAGCAAGGGGGAAAGGGACCAGAGCATAAGCTCTCACACGGAGCAAGGGGGAAAGGGACCAGAGCATAAGCTCTCACACGGAGCAAGGGGGAAAGGGACCAGAGCATAAGCTCTCACACGGAGCAAGGGGGAAAGGGACCAGAGCATAAGCTCTCACACGGAGCAAGGGGGAAAGGGACCAGAGCATAAGCTCTCACACGGAGCAAGGGGGAAAGGGACCAGAGCATAAGCTCTCACACGGAGCAAGGGGGAAAGGGACCAGAGCATAAGCTCTCACACGGAGCAAGGGGGAAAGGGACCAGAGCATAAGCTCTCACACGGAGCAAGGGGGAAAGGGACCAGAGCATAAGCTCTCACACGGAGCAAGGGGGAAAGGGACCAGAGCATAAGCTCTCACACGGAGCAAGGGGGAAAGGGACCAGAGCATAAGCTCTCACACGGAGCAAGGGGGAAAGGGACCAGAGCATAAGCTCTCACACGGAGCAAGGGGGAAAGGGACCAGAGCATAAGCTCTCACACGGAGCAAGGGGGAAAGGGACCAGAGCATAAGCTCTCACACGGAGCAAGGGGGAAAGGGACCAGAGCATAAGCTCTCACACGGAGCAAGGGGGAAAGGGACCAGAGCATAAGCTCTCACACGGAGCAAGGGGGAAAGGGACCAGAGCATAAGCTCTCACACGGAGCAAGGGGGAAAGGGACCAGAGCATAAGCTCTCACACGGAGCAAGGGGGAAAGGGACCAGAGCATAAGCTCTCACACGGAGCAAGGGGGAAAGGGACCAGAGCATAAGCTCTCACACGGAGCAAGGGGGAAAGGGACCAGAGCATAAGCTCTCACACGGAGCAAGGGGGAAAGGGACCAGAGCATAAGCTCTCACACGGAGCAAGGGGGAAAGGGACCAGAGCATAAGCTCTCACACGGAGCAAGGGGGAAAGGGACCAGAGCATAAGCTCTCACACGGAGCAAGGGGGAAAGGGACCAGAGCATAAGCTCTCACACGGAGCAAGGGGGAAAGGGACCAGAGCATAAGCTCTCACACGGAGCAAGGGGGAAAGGGACCAGAGCATAAGCTCTCACACGGAGCAAAGGGGAAAGGGACCAAACTGGGATACACACAAGACACAGGGGACAAGCAGACATGGGGCACACACAAGACAGGGGAAAACAAGCAAGCAAGGGGGCATGCACACAACAGGGGAAACAACACAGTCTTACCACATGCAGAGGGGAAAACACACAGGAATCTCACACACCACAGACAGCACGAGTACTTCCTCAATCACCATAGACAGGAATGGGAAGGGGGTAAGAGACGTTGCTCCACCAGCTTCCTGTGGCCACACCAAGGCTTAAATACTTCCTGTGGCCAATCAGGAAGCTGGGAGGCAGGGCTAAGGTAATTGACTACAGCTGGGAAGGGGCATGACACACAAGGAGCACGCATACAAAGGAGACAGAAGGGAGACAACCCAACACCCTTACAAGGCCACCAGGTGGTGCAGGGCACTGGACGGGCTCTCTAGCACCCCAAGGACCATGGGTTCGAGGCCCAGCCCTGACACTATGGTAATTTTGTAACACTAACAGTTACTTGGAAACGTGGTAACCCAAGTAACTCATCAGGTAGTGCTGGTACTGTCGTGTCTAGTACCTGACAATACCAAGTTGGTTTGATTACCAAGATGCTGATGTGTTGACCCATTTGCACAGGTACCCATTTCTGCTCTAGCCTAAGCCACATAGACACTGCCCCCAATTGTGGTCTGCTCTGCAGATTTAAGAAGGAACTGAGTATATGGCCTACGGACAATGTACTCCCTCAGGTTATTCCCAGAAGTTTAAGGAGTACAATCTCTCTCTCTCTCTCTCTCTTTTATTTTTTTACACATGAGCCTCCTTGACAAAGCTCTGTTTTAGGATTTTCTTAACACTCCACAAAGGGCATGGGGGAGAAAGACAAAGAGCCAAGTGGAGCCATGCGCTGCTGTCTGCCTGTTTTTTCATTAATCTTGATTATGGAGCTCTCGTGCTGAAGTTAATTTTCTTGTAGATGCATATCACTCATGTAGCTGGGAATCGCGCAGAAGCTAATGAGGAATCGTAGCCTCGCCACGTTATTAGCCCACTAATTAGTACACATGCTTCTTTGGAAAGGTCAGGAGAGAGAAGCGAGAAACTTCAGCTTCCTTTTCAGGGGGATGCCGTCCTCTTTTGTTTCAAAATCGAGGTCAAGGAAAAAGCTTGGTGGTTTGGCATTTAAGGCCAAGGTGGGGTTGGGAGTAAGGTATAAATCCCAGGGTTGGTGGCTTTGGTTTAGGCTTATCACTAGACACGCTTCTTTATCAACCCTCAAAGGTTTTGTCCAAAGCCAGCTCAACAATGGCATAAAAGCCACTGGCACTGACAACGGCACTGCCGGATTGTTTAAAAGGGGAGAGGGGCTATGTCAGAAAGGCGCAGGACAAAGAGACTTTCCCGCACTTCTCTGATGTGGCCCTGCTCCCTGCAGAATGTTGTGATGTCATGATGCTCCGAAGGGGTTGTGGCTAAGCCAGAAAGGTCTAGGAGATTCCTTTTGCTCCACTCCTTTCTAATCTATCCTTACTGACATGGCCAACCCCTTATGGAGCTGTGACACTTGGCAGGATACATGAGAAAGGGGAAAGAGAGTCTCTTCACCTTGTCCCTTTCTAAAATACCCTCTCTTCCAACACCCCCCTCCCCCCATCGCTCCCTGAAACTGTAATTTCTGCAGGTTGTCCAGGCACCTCTGGAAAACCCAGATAAATTGGAGCTTCACTCAGAGCCAAGAGATTTCAGGTTAAAACCTGGAGAATCTGGGCCAAATCCAGACATGTGGTAACACTAGCACCAGGTCTTGGCTTTGGCCCTAGAAGAGCCCGGCTACACTGAGCTCAGAACAGAATTTCCATGCCAAGCAGTAGGGGTGGGAATATTGGTATTGAATAAATCCTATACACCCGATAATTAGGTGTATCGGATTAATCTGATAATCCGATAATCACCGGTATCGGCATACTGGATTTTTAACATTGGCCACTTTACTGGGTTTTTTTACATTGCGGCGATTGAAATCAATGGCCGCAATGTAAAAAAAATGGTAAAGTGGCCAATGTTAAAAATCTGGCATGCCGATACTGGTGAATCTGATACCAGGGAGATCCAATACCAGTAAATCTGGTATCCTCCCCAGTGTCCCACTCCTACCAAGCAGACTTCTATGCTCAAGTCCTCAGGCCAGTGTTGTAACTATTAGACCAGCCCTCTGGAACTGGTACCAAATCACTTGTGATTACCATCATGGTTGTGCCATTGAGAGGAAGGAGCTGCATCCCAAACTGGAACTCAGGGAGCTCCCCCAAGTCTTGAACCTAGGTCAGCCAGCTCCAGAGTTAGGAGTCCTGACTAATTCACTATGGGTTACTCCAGGTGGTGGGGGAGATACAATAGCCGATCCTGGTAACAGGGTTCTAACAGGTTTCCTTATTCACAGAGCTTCTGATTGGTTGCTGCTCATATAAGTACCACTTGACAGGGACAGGAAATCAGGTGGAGCAATGCTTAAACTTGTCTGGTCCTTGGTACCTGCCTCCATCCCAGTTGCTCTCCCCCTTCCAGTTCCCTTACTCTCTGTTCCCTGAGCCTGCTTATCTGCTTGTCTCTATGCTTCATTTGTAGCCTGTCCATCTACCTGTTCCTGAAGCCCACCTGCCTGCCTGCCCAGATGTCTCCAGCCCCACTCTCGACCCCTATCAGACTGTCTTTCTGGCTGTGACTCCTTGGTTCACTTCTGGATTCTGCTTTCTAGGCTGCCCTTCATGTACGTCCCAACAGACCTGTATTTGGCAAGACCACCCTGCATTTGTGCACAAATCCCATGACCCCACCAAACACATGCATTGCCTCCAATTCTCACATTTGGAGGCAGCATATAGAGTGCCCTGCTGCTCTGGCAGCTACCACCAGAATGTGGGGCATCTGTGCCCTGCTGCTGCCCGGGGTGCGTGTAAGAAGTTCGGCCAAGTGCCTGCACATGTGTGGCTAGTCACTGTTCTGCCACTGGAGCTGTGTGCTCCCCCACGCAGGGAGGTTTCTGGAGCTCTGCTCCCCTTTCCCCTGCCATCTGGAGCTGTCTCCTCACCACCAGGCATGTGTGTGTGTATCTGTGCATGCGCACCCATCTGTGCTTGCGTGTCTGAGTGAAAATCTTCATATGTGTGAGTGTATGTGTGTGTGTCTGAAGGGGTGGGGTTTATTGGTCCAGTGGGAGGAGCTTGTGCCTCTGCCTGCTCAAAAGATTGGGAGGTATACCTTTGGCTTTGTTGTCTCGACCTGACCTCCAGTTTGGCCCCTTGGCTTGTTCTGCAACTTTGTCTTTGGATAATCCCTCGATCCTCATCTGACTCGCACCTGGTCCTAATCACTCTCATGCCTGGCCCTAATCCTGTCACTACTCTGCTTGGATTCTAATTTAGTGCCTGACAGCTGCTCGTCTCCTATTGAAATGGGGACATCTTTGAACTACTGGGCTCTCAGGGGAGGAAAAATGGTGCATCAGATTCCCTATGAGGACTATGTGCTGTACTGCTGTAAATAATGGCCTAGAGTTAGCCCATTGTCAGCCTGAGAGGAGGAGTAGGTAGACTGCAGCATGTCTGAAATGGAAATTGGGGAAGCAGAAAGAGGGGCACAGACAGTGAGGCTGATCCGATGGCCCACGGGTCCCGTGCATGTGCTCCCAAACAGGAACCTCGCACACCTCCATTGCCAGCACACTGTGCCGTACACAAAGTGTGTGCATGTGTGCATGGACAGAGGTGTGTGCTGGATCCATGGGCCATCAGATCAGCCCCACCGGTGGAGGTGTCATATTGCTGGTGTTGGTAGGAGCTAGGATTATTGTGCTGCCAGTTACTTCCAGTGTTTAACATTTGCTGGAGTGCGGTTAGTGTCCTTTACGGGCTTGTTTTCTTCTGCGGTCAAGGAGAAACCACAACAGGCTCTTGTCTCTGCAGACGACGCACTGCAAGGCTGCTGCATCATGTTTTCCACTGGGTACTCCTGTTCCATTATGCCCCTATGCCTCACATGCTCTGCTCCCCAAGGGAATTGTTTGATTTCCTGCCCTATCCCAAGGACTCAGCGAGGGGTAACAACACATAAAAAGAGACGTAAAATAAAATAGCAACAAATAAGATCATTCTAAAATAACGTACAGTATAATAAAATAACCTCTTACACAATTTCTTCTTAGGGCTCAATTGAATCAGACCTGCCCTCTTTGTGGACGTTCTCTGCAGCACTGGAATGATCTCATGGAGAGCCCCATGTGTCAGTCCAACTCAAGGTACCATCTTTGTGAATGGATAGTTTTGCACAAAATAATTCAAATCAGTCAAATTCAATGAATTATTCATGTATTCAGATTATTCGCTTCCCCCTCTAATTGCTATGCAGTGCTGGAACCAGGGAAGTTGGGACCCTGTCCAAAATGGGGGTGTGGACCCCATTCCCCACCCCGCAAGACAAGAATTTTTGCTGGACACAAGTACTGACTCGCCCATTAGAAAAAGGAAAGTGTTTCTGTAATTCATTTTTAATGTACAGTTGAATATAAACATCCCCTTCAGGGGCCAGGGCTCCCTGAATTGTGGGCCCATGGGTTATTTATGTATTTATTTAAATTTATATGCTGCCCTTCCCATATCAGCTCATGGTGACTTACAATAGATTACACCTATGTGATTTCTACTTTATTCATGGGCCTTATGTGTTGGGGTCCAAGCTCCTCTTCCAGATGTTTGCAGGCCAAACCTTTACTGGCTGAGACTCCCCAAGCCTGAGGCTCTCTGGGCCTGTATTTTATGCCAGTGCTTCTCACACTTTATTCAGATTCACTCAGAGTCCCCCAACACCCAGGGCCCTGTGCAGTCCCATAGTCTGCGTTTGCATGGATCCAGCCCTGTTACTGCTTCTGAGCCATGCCTGCTCCATGAACGAAGGGCAGTCTCGGCACTCCCGAGCTGTCAGTCCTCTCTCACCAGAGGCTAAATTCACCCCAAATTAAAAACCAAGCACAACAACCAAGCCCGACACCTAATCCAACCTGCAATACTTTCATCCAGCAATTTACATCACTCACTGTCTCTCTGAATGTTCTGGAATTTGCTTGACATCCTGCGCACTGTTCTCCTGCTAACCTAGTCAATCTGGAAGTCATCTGAGAGATTTTGCTGCAATTTCTTTCCAAATGTTTTGGGACAATACAATAAAATCCTCCCCTGTGCTACAGGCCCTCATTTCATTCGGCTTGGTAAAAGGACAGAAAAGAAGAGCGATCCTAAAATCCTATCCAGCCCCATGTGGCTAGACCTAAAAGGGATAGTTAATTCTGTAACCACAGTTAATAACCAAAATTCTGGTATCTAATTGGTTAGTGAATAGTAATCGCATACTGCCACGGTTAATCAACTAAAAAGACCGATTCATACTGCTTTACCGTTGCTACATAACCCATTGGACTAGCTAGGTTGGTAGGGCAGAAGGGTAGGTTCACCAGGGGGCGGGACCACCATTAAAATTTCACATTTACACAATGAATGGAATACACATTAATTTTAAAAAACTGATGCAAGAGCAGATCTAAAACCTACACAATGTTGCTGGCATGCAACAATGTGTAAAGCCTTGTGAGCAAACTAAGAAAGGGGGAAACAGCAGTTGCTCCTGTAGACCTGACACCAGAAAAGAAAATTGGCAGGTCAAGGCTTCAAGTCCATTTTAAATAAGAGGACATTTATGCGAGATTTTATATTTTTTTCCCACTTTTAAAATTTGCTACTTTAAAAATAAGAATCCACACAGGAGAAAAGCCCTGTACATGCCAAGAGCATGAGGAAAGCTTCAGAAGTTGGGGGCACTCAACAAACAACAGAGAATCTACATGGGAGATGTGCCCTCACTGGGAAATGCTGCAGGGTGATCTTAGCAAACAGTACACACTAGAGGGGATGCCTTAGAGCCCTGGCCCATCCTCCTGCTCCTCCCCTTGTGTTTAGTGAGCTGGTGTTCCCCAGGCAGAGGGCCCAGACACAGTAACCCATGTGTCCTGGCCCTGCCTTATTCTGCCCAGGGCTGGCCCCACCTCTCCCTCACAAACCACTTCACAGCTAATTGCTGCAAGGGATGTTTTTGCATGCATATATGTGCATAATCCAGATAAGCACTGAGCTCTTGCCCATGCATGCTCAATGCTTATCAGCACTATGTGCATAGGCTGATTGCCATGGCAGTCAGCTGAGAGGCAGAGGGGGAGGGAAAAGGAAGATACGAGGGGAGCCGGCAAGAATAAAACCACTGTTTTAGGAAGCATTTCTTCAGAAAACATTTTTAAAAAACAACCAACCTCTATTTCCACCAACTCGGTTGTTATCTTACCCTAATGGATTAACAGTCTGTGCTCAATTCAGTCATGCATCAAAGCCCATTGGATGGGCATGGGCCGACTGTCTTCTATCATGGGCCTGTGTTTTGTTGTGAACATAGCAGTCAAGTCTGAAGAAGCCAGTGTTCTCTGATGCCTCTGACACAGCTCATAGAAAGATCTCCCAGCGGTCAGACCCATCGCTAATATCATCATATCACAAAGTATGAGCTATCGGTTTGCTTCTGGAATGACTCTCTGGGATGTTACCTCCTTATCTGAGGGGCTATTTATTTCTTCTCTTCTTTTTTTTCTTTCTTTCCTGGAGATTAATGCAGTCATTAAGAATTAATCGGCCTTGAGTTTGCCAATGTGGAGAAGTGGCTGGGGACTCAGGTCTTTGCTGGGCCTGTATTTAGAGAGATGGATTTTCCAGATCACCTCCTGCTCTAGGACAAACATATCAAGCTTTGGACAGCCTCGCTCAAGAGGGGCTTGTGACAGGGTGCTGTGGGGAAGACTCTGTAAGTATCAGGCCCACAGTTAGTCGGTACTCTGCCACTGTTCATCTGATCAGTAAGCCCAGATGATGACAATTAAGAATTAGATGTGCAGTATAAGGTCCTGCCAACCGCCGTTACCTGTGGGGGCAGGGCAGGGCTGGAGCTGGCGGCCACTTCTCGGCCGTGGCGGAACTCTGAGCCCCGACAATGCGACCAAGGGGGCGTAGCGTGCAGGGCCTGCCCCTCGCACAGCTGACAACTTAGGGGCTGGCCCGCAGGAGAGGCAGGGAGAGAATAGCGAGGCGGGGCAACCAATTGCACTTCGGTGCTCAGCACGCCTGCACTCCAAGAAGGGCAGGGCAAGTCCTACATAAGAAGAAGCCAGTGGCACAGAAGGCTGCCGGTGATCAGCGTTTGTTGTGAGAAACTGGCCCTTATGAA
This sequence comes from Sphenodon punctatus, assembly GCA_003113815.1. Classification (NCBI taxonomy): domain Eukaryota; kingdom Metazoa; phylum Chordata; class Lepidosauria; order Sphenodontia; family Sphenodontidae; genus Sphenodon; species Sphenodon punctatus. Next base: position 126,901 of record QEPC01009285.1, read on the forward strand.
GTGGACTTGTGTAGAATGAAGGTGTGGAATGAATGATGGTGTGGTGCGAGAGATTGGAAGTAAGTGCGTGTGTTTGTGAGTGAGGGGTGCGCATGATTGCAGTGCATGGTGAAGCCTTATCCCTGTCCCCTCGTAGTGTGGGTCCTTCCCTTTAAGTATCTCCCTGGGAGTGTGTGTATCTTTGGGTTTCCCCTTCCTACCCTCCTGGATCCTAACTCCATGACCATCACCATTACACCAAATTTTTCCCTGGAACGCGAGAGCAAGCATGTGTGGTTGGATAGTGGGGTGTGTGGTGAGTTGAGAGAAGTGTGGGACGTCTCCATTTTCAGCACTTCTGACCATCGCCCTGGTGATGATCTGGCCTCAACCCATAAGGGAATACTAGGGCCATATAAGATCCTGAGGGGCCTTTTTTCCCCCGAGAGTGCTGAGTCTAGGAAACGGAAGAGTGGGTGTCTCGGTCCTTTCCTTTTCCTTCCTTCCCCAACCTGTCCCTTACATTCAGAAGCTGAGAGGGAGGGCAAAGGAGGACCACCAGGATTGCAACCCTGTTGCAATCCTATTCCCTACTGGAATCCCTACTGGAATCCCTACTGGATGTCTTGACACTCAATAGGGGTTGGAAAGTCCCTGCGGCCTGCACCCTTTCTGACATGGCTGCCCCCTGCCACCCCCAGAAGGCCCAATTTTTCTGGGTTACCAGGGGTCCTCTGGCTGACCTGGAGAAATCAGGACTTGTTTGTCCCAGGGCCTTGGGACTCTGGGTCAAAACCCACAGAGGTGGCAAACCTGCCTGTCTTGTAAGGGCTCATTCTGAAGGTGGCTGGCCTGCTACTCAGAGGTTTCAGGCAACTACACAGCTTGTTCAGCAGTATGAGGATAAAGCGTAGGCTGGGCTGAGGTCAATGCGGTCTCGACAGACATCTCTGCTGCTGATTTCTCTCCAACCCTCTCCTACAATTCAAGACCCGTAGGCCACCCCCTCCCCCTTATGAGCCAGCAGGGATGGCTCCTTTCTCTCTACTTTGATGCCATAGTGTTGGGTGCTGCCTGTCCTGGTGTCTCTGCTCATCAGAGAAATGAAGGGGGTGGCAGACTCTTGCTACAGCAGGCGGTGGTGAGGCGAGGGCACCACTCTCCCTGCACCTCTGTCTCCATGATGAAAGCATCCAGGTTGATTGCCTGTTGAAGGCATGGGGAGATTAAAGGTGATTCTGCCATCTCTGCTAATGAAGCTTTTAGAGGTGGTTGGCTGTCTTTTCATTAACCCCTTCATAGCCCTGTAGAAGCTGAAGAGCCCATGAGACTGGGGAAACTGTATCTTACAAGCAAGACCTAGTGTATTTGGCTGCTCTGGGAACAGAGATTGCATCCCCTAGACCTTCCCCTAGTTGCATCAGGAGAGGCACATCTGAATCTTGCATGGCTTTTCTGGGGAGCTTACAGGTCAGACGTGTCTTGCAGATGTTAACCTCTGCATGCATTTGCCTCGGGGGATCTCTCTAGGGCTCTTCTGGAATTGAGAGCCTTGGAGCCCAGATCTACAGCTGCTCCACCACAAGAGGGTTGTCCACAGTCCATGATCAGAAGCTGCAACCTGTTCCTTTTATGGGCATACATTTCTGTTTTATTTCTGAAATGACAGACTTTAGTTCTGAAATCACATAAATTCACTTTACACCTTTATTTTTCTGGCTTTTTTCATTGTGAAATCATGTTTTCTCTCTGTCTCATGGTAATGGGCTTGCAATCCCCCCCCCCCAGTAAAGTGTACCCATCCTCCCCATGCTTATGTCATCACTGCAGCACTCTGGGTAGGAATGAGACCTCACACAGGAGATGTAATGGGCCAACCCACCATTTATTCAAGTAGCAGGGGATGCAGCTGCTGCAGTAGAGAGTGTGGGCCTCCACCCAACAGGCTCGTGGACCCTGGTGCAGCAGCACCATCTGTCCCTATTATAGTTAGGTCCTTACTCCCTGGTTCTTTGTAGTCTGTTGGTGGGCCACGTCCCACCTGTCTCTGATTGGCTCCTTGACTGTTTAAGAGGCCATCCAGCTCCCAGAGGAAACTGGGTGGAGTAATACCTCCCTCTGTTTCCTGCTCTTTCTGCTCACACCCCAACCTGTTCTAACTTCCTACTCTCCTTGACCTGGTCTGTTATGACACCAGCATGAATTATCTTGCTCCTTTCCCCAGCTTGACTTCTGGCCCTAGCCCCTGACTCCAGCATGCTCCTGATCCTGACTTCACACCCCAACTTAGATGTCTGCCCCTTATAGTCCTGGATCTGGTGCATGCACTTGCAATTAGTGACCACCTTCTTTTGGTTTCTGTCCTTCCTCCTGTCTTCTCTTAGCTACCTGTCCTGCCTTGCACTAGCCCAGGGGTGGGAAACTTCAGTTCCAGCCCCAAAGCAGCCCATGGCCAGTTTTTATGTGGCTGTTTTTTCAGTTCCTAGATCTGGCCCCTGGATCCACTCCTTATCTCCAAGAAGCACTGAAAACTGAGCTTAGGGAAAGGGAGCATAGATGAAGGCATGCACACAAGGAGAGGGGACAGATCTATGGCATAGATCCATGATCTGGACCCTCCTCTCCCTGAACGTATTCCTTAAGCACCCATCTACTTCAACTTCTATTTGACCCCTGGAGCTTGTAGTAACTTTCAGAGTGGCCCCTAGGATAGAAACAGTTCCCACCTATGCTGTAAATCCTGGTGGGATCCTAACTAGTGTGTGACTCTACACATACCTAAAGACACCACTGGGAATGGAGGTCGCTCAAGCAATTGTAGATGCAGATCAGGCTTCCAACATGTTCTCTTGATCTGTCAGCCTTAAATGGATGGGGACAAACTCTCTGCTGATGTAACCAGATTGAAGTGAATGGAATTGTGCCAGTAGAGAACTTGGCTTGCATTGTATCGCACAGAACATCAGCTACATATAAAGCAGTGCTCTCAGCCAGCAACTGTCACATGGGGACACGTCCAAGCTGGAGAAGTCCAGAGGGAAGGGCCAGGGAAGGGGAAGACAAGCCTGGAAAGCAGAGAGGGGTTCAATGAGAGATAGTCCTTGTTTTGTTTAGTTTATTACGACTTAGCTTCCGCTATTGCCAAAATCAGTAGAAACATGTATAAATATCAGGGTTAAAACAATATACAATACTCAAACATATAGCCAAATAAAACGCAAAATAGAGCCCAACACTAACACCTTGACTCCCCTTAGAGGTACATAGTTGGTAATTAGTACAGATATTTAGTTAAAGCTAACCTGCCCATATCCAGTGTGCAGATTTGTGCTCAAACAAGTAAGTTTCCAATTATTTATACCATTAGTAGTTGTCTCCTTATTTGCAAGAAAATGCATAATAATAAAATCTTTTGGTGTACTAGCCTATTGGCTGTATCGAGGTAATAAACAAACCATATAATGTAATAAGTACATCTCATCAGGGAATCTTTGGATGCACTCGACTGTGTCTGCCACCCTGACTGGCAGATTTCCTCTTCCTCAACAAGGGAGACTTCAGGAGGGTCCAGGAGGAGGGGCTACTCAGCAATCCCCACCAATCTCATATCATAGTCACAATCATAGTTTCCTTCACTTCATTTAAATTAGTACAAAGCATGACTGATATTAACAGTAAGGTTACCCCCTTGTATTGCATCTCTATACCTGTGCAAGGAGGCTGCTACCACCTAGGAAAGGTGTCCCCGATCCTCCATTCCCCTTACATACCATTGCCTCCCCTCTGACAATTTCAAGAGACAGCAGATGAATTCCTAATAGAGAGGGGTTAGAGTCAAGGGAAAAGGAGACCTCTCAGCCACTCTTCAGTTTGGAAGCCCAGATCTTAGAGAGTATGTCTCACCACTGAGGTCTCAGGGAAGGAAGGAAAAAGCATGAAGGGAACACTGGAGCCAGGAGGGAACATGGAAGCAGAGGACCAGGGGAGTCAGGGTCCAAGGCAGCAAGGGGACCGAGGGGCAAGGAACTGAACATACAAGGTTGAAGGCATCAAGAGCCAAGGGGTTAAGAACCAGAGGGGCTAGGCATAGGGGAAGCAGGAACTATGAACAAACAATCAAGGAAACACGAAGGAAGGCATCTGGGAAAGATGAGCAAGGTGAAGAAAGGTAGAGAAAGGCAGTGAGGAATTGCTCCACCCAACTTCTTGCTGGCACCCGCATGCCCTATCTACTAGCTGGTACCCGATCAGGAAGGCAGACCTAGAGCAAAAGAGAATCAGTTGAGAATGTGTGTGGCATGGCAAGGACTAAGAGGACACTGGAGGAGAGGAGAGACTGGGCTGAGGACATGCCTGGGTGGTGGTGCCGCCAGTGCCTTGGGCCAACACTCCAGACATCTGGGACTGGAGATTCAAGACCCAGCAATCTTCCAGAAACACATGAATCCCCTATCCCTCACTGTCCAATTCATCTATTTTTGAGAACATTTCCTTTTTCAACCCTAGTCTCAGGATCTCCGCCTGATCTCCAGGATGGATTATCCAGTCTCTTACCTCCTTGCAAGTTTGCATTATGGCTCCCCCCAACCCCTAATCATCATTCCACATGTGTGTGTGTAATGTGTGTCATCAGAGCTTAACTAATGACATTAAAAAAAGAGTTGTTTGTCAGGCAGATTTCCCCTGAAATCATAAAAGCATTAATAACGTCTCTGCATTCCCGAGCAAGCCAGCACATTTGCATTTCTTTAAAGGACAGCATGACTTTCTGAGGGGACAAAAAAGCTTCCCTTTTCTTTTAGTGTCTTTAATTCCAAGCCAGTTCCAGAGAGATTTTTTACCTGCTGGAGATTTTAGCGACTGGCCTGCCAGGATGCCTCTTTTGTAAATGAACTCATGAACCATTGAGAAGGAGGGGAAGGGAAACAAGGAGGCAGGGGAAATGGATCGGTTGTTCAGAGTGTTCATTTATTCACCGAGGTGTATTCGAGATATCATTTCTATTGATCAATAATAGCATTGTGTGTGTGTGTGCTCGCATGTCTCCAAGAGAGATAAACACCCAGCTGTGGGGAGAAGACGTGTGGGTAATTATGGAGAAATTGAGCCAGAGTGGATGGATGGATAAGGCAGAAAAGGCGGAGGAAGAGGAATTTGATGTATAACAGAGCAGCCTATGCTGTGCCTGAACTTCATCAGTAGACAGAAGCAACAATGTGAATTGGTCTTCAACTCAGTTATCATGTTACTTGGGTTGCATTAGAAGACATATTTACCTGAAATGTTTGCAATAAAGCAGGGGAGGGAACTTTTTCCCTCCCACGTGCTGCTTTGAAAATTAATACAAGATCCAAAGACCAGATAGGAGTCAGGCAGCAGGGTGCTTAAGGGGTGTGGTCAGGATGAGAGTAGGAAGGGGAAGGTTCAGATCATGGGCCTGTGCAATGATGGATCCATCCCCTGTCCTTGAGTGTATGCTGTCATCTACTCCCTTCCCCTGAGCTCACTCTTACAGCACTTGAGGTCAGGACTGGATCTTTGTCCTGGAATTGGAATGGGAGCCAATAAAATAATAGCCATGGGCCAGATTGGCCCATAGGCTGGTGGTTCTCCACCCCCATTATAGAGCATGCAGCTACTCCATATCTAGGGTGGGAAAACTTTTTCTTATTATTAGCTAAGGTCATGTTGGCAATTTAAAAATGGCCAATGGACTGTAACAAGTTGCAGCAATACCTCTGTAGGTTCCTGCAGGCTCCTGCCCAAAGCACACATATCACTCTGGGGTTCAAACTCAGAGTACCTTTGTTTACCTGTGTCATAGCATGACAACATCCTGGCCCACCACATCCTTCTGTCCCCACAGGGCCAGCACTCTGGCCAGTTCCTTTTAGGTTCCAGACTCTCTACTGACTTGAGGCCACTGCATACTGCTGTTTTAGCCCCAGAAGAAAGCATGGCCAAGGTTACAAGAAGGCCTTCTTAAAGCAGCCACCACCTGCTCTTGCTCAGGGACATTCCCCAAAATAAGGAGTGATGTCCAGCCACGGCTCAGTTTGCACCACTTCAAAATGGTGACAGTAGAACTGGAAAAGATGTAGGTAAGAACAGTAAAGATGATCAAGGGTATGGAATGGCTTTCCTATAAGGAGTGGTTCAAAAGATTAAAGCTCTGTAGAAATAACAGTGTCTGGGGTGGTTTTATTTTCAAGATTTTATTTCCAGTAGGGAGCTGCTATTTACCCTTTCTCAAAATAATAGAACTAGTGGGGGAACCTGATGAAATTAATTGGCAGCAGTATTAAAACAAATGAAAGTCATTTTTTTCACACAATGTGTAATTCACTGTGAAACCCATTGTTATGGGATGTTGTAAAGATCAATGGCACAGCTGGGCTCAAAAGCAAATTGGATAAGTGCATGGAGGATGGCTCCATCAATGGCTGTTAGCCATGGGAAGCATCCAGTGCTGGCCACTGCCAGAGACAGGATGCTGGACTGATGGACTATTGTTTTGATCAATCACCTTCTTATGGCCCAGTGTTAGGGTAGGGGGGTTTATAGAGAGAGGGAGATGGTACCTTGCACACCCTTTTAACCTGAGATAGTCCCAACCCCCTGCTCCAGTGTAGGGCAATCCTCAATATGAACGGAAGACACCCCTCAGGTTGGTATAGGGCCCAAACCTCTGCAAGAGAGACGTGGCCTATTTCATCATAGGGGGGGGAACCAGCAAGGCCCTGAGGATGGTCCCACACTGGGTGCAGGGTCTGTAATAACAGTCCTATCCCCACTTTT
>QEPC01009285.1:137801-219432 GCA_003113815.1 Sphenodon punctatus
GGGGGGGCGGTTTTCCCTCCCCCTTCCAGGCTGGGCGGGTGGAAGGGGTGCCGGGGAGTACCTCTGCCCCCACCCTGCCGAGCCTGGGATTTTTTTTAACCCCCCTCCCCCGAGGGATTGCTCTACCTGGTGGTGCCAGGGCTCCGGCCCCGGGTCTGACGGTGGCAGTGGTGGCAGCAGCGATGGCAGGTCCAGTGGTGGCGGTGCTCCGGAATGCTTCAGGCCACTACTAGGCCTTCCGGGTCAAACCGGAAGACCTAGTAGCAGCCTGAAGCGCTCTGGAGCGCCGCCGCCGCCACCGAACCTGCTGCCACTGCCGCTGCTGGACCCAAGGCCAGGGCCCCGGCACCACCAGGTATGTCAGGGTCTGGGTCCGGTGGTGGCAGCAACGGCGGGTACGGCAGTGGCGGCGCTCCGAAGCGCTTCAAGCTGCTACTAGACCTTCCTGTTTTAAAAAATAATAATCCCAGGCTTGGGGGGGGGTGTGTGTGTGCTCCCTGGCGCCCCTTCCACCCACGCAGCCTGGAGGGGAAGGTAAAACCGGGTTCCTCCCTCCCCCCACCCCCCTCCCGAATGTGTTTGGGACCCGAACTTTGTTTGGTCAGTTCGGACAGTGGCCAGTTCGGATTCAGGGTGTTCGCAAATGGGCTGAACACCCCGAGTTCAGGCTGAACCCCAAACTTCCGAACCACATTCACATATCCCTATTTTAAAGGTCACCTCCAGTGCTAAGGCCTCTACAACCTCCCTTGGCAAATTATTCCACTGCCAAACTGTTCTGGTAGTTAGACCATTCTTCCTAAAGTTTTTAGTCTCATTCTTTTCTCCTTTGAATTTAAGCCTATTTCCATTAGTCCTATCTTCAGCAGCCAGGAGAACAACTAGGCACCATTTTGCTTAGAGCAGTTGATTATGCATTTGAAAACTGTAATCATGTCCCACATCAATCTTCTTTTTTCTAAACTAAACATCCCTTTCTTTTCAGTTTCTCCTCATAGGTTTTTGTCTTCATCCTCTTTATCTTCTGAGCTTTGTTGCTCTTCTCTGAACACATGCAAGCTTGTCAGTATTCTTCTTATTGTCCCCTTGTTCTCTGCCACCTGATGCAAGGTCCTTAAAAATGCAGGAGAATCAGCAGTTGTGTGAACGCATTGCTATGGTGCAAGTCAAACACAGATTAAAGAAAAATGGGTAGTTTGCAAGGGGGAAGGGTGTTGTGTAAATGACCTGCAAGACAGTGAATGCCTGGAGGACTGTTTTCCAAGGAAGGATCAATGGACTGTGGAAACAGAAGATTATGTTGTTTGTTACATGTTATGTTAATCATGGGAGGAATCAACCCCTTGGTATTTACTACAACACCATCCCATCCTGCAGCAGCATGAGTAAACATGCTGCCACCCTATGAATTCTGACCAACAGGGGGAGCTCATCAGGTGGCAGCATAAATAATAAATAGGTGAAGCCTGAAAGTGCCACTGGTAAAATTGAAAAGGCAAAGCTCCCTGCTAGTGAAATTGACAATGCAATGCTCCCCGCAGCAAGCTAAAGCGCTCCACTGGTGAAATTAATAAGGCAATGCTCCCTGCCACAAGGCAAAGCTCCCCATCCTCACTGGTGAAATTGACACGGCAACCCCCCCCGGTGATATTTGACTTTGTAACGCTCCACTGGTGAAATTGATTCAGCAAAGCCCTGCGGAGGTGACAGTGAGTGTTTTTAGACCCACATTTCTCCTGGATGTTTGCTGTAACATCCAGAACTTTCTGTGTGTCTAAATCACTCATCCAGATCTTAAACATCCGGATCTTTGAACTTCTGCATGAAACTTCTGCCAGAACGTTTGTGTGTAAAAGGTTCTCCTGGTAAACTGCTTTGCTCCAGGCAGCGGTGGTTTTTCCATGGCAGCCTGTTACATTTACAGCTGCAGCTACTTTAGGATGCCCTCAGGGCAGTGTTTGTGTGAAGAATGCATCCAGGAACTGCCTCAGGGCAGTGTGTGTGTGAAAAATGAATCCAGAACTTACTTGTGGTCTTGTAAACCCAGAAGATTGAAACATCCGGAACTTTAACATGTGTCTAAAAATGCCCAGTGAACAGATGATCAGTGTGTGTTGGGTTTGGGGTTTCTCCAGGGGTCTCCTGATGAGTTTCCCAGATTTGTTTCAGACAGCAAACCCATGTACCCTACCCACATGGCTAGTTCCCAGGTTTGCTTAAACAAATGTAACACTTGCCCTGTGTTATGTGGCTAGAAGAGTGGCAACTATTACACTTAGAGATTCTGTAAATAAAGTTCACTGGGAGTGAAAAATCAAAGAACCACGGACTTTTGTTGGGTCTGAGTCTTCGAGAACTTATGGCTGAGGCAAACCACTTGTTACAGGGATTTTTTTTTCTTTGACTTCAGTAGAGTCAAGATTACACCCTTTCTTTGATTCAAAGATAGCTTGTTTCAATTTAGTTTGAGTGCTGTTGACATTTTAACTAAATCGGTGCTTAAACAAATGCAGCTTTGAACTCAGAACTCAGAAGAGGCCCGAGGCAATGTAACCTGCTCAAGGTCATCCAACAAGTCAAAGACAAAACTGGGTCAGAGAACCCAGAATGTACTGATTTCCTAGCCTAGTCAGTGGACCACTTTAGACTGAAGTATTCAATTGATAGTTAAATAGAGGAGGCGTGTGGTAAATGTAATCAAAAGTTTATAGCTATTAAAATAAAAACACCTCCTTGGTCTTCTGTGTTTAATGCTAGGATTGTGAAAGTGGGAGAAAAGCAAATTGCAGCTGAGGTTGGTGCTTGATTTTTAACTCGGAAGTAGAGCTGAGAAAGGACTAGCAGGGCTAGGTATGGACACAGCCTGATGTAACCTTCTTTTGTTAGTTGGCCTCTCCATCTTGGCAGTTTTGCAGCATGCTTTTTCTTGTGCCGTCCACTCTACTTAATTGGGGAAATCCTTTTAATTGGGATGTCTCCCTGGGAACAGGATTAAAGTTCAACAATCTGGAATGTTGCATACTGACTATGCACACTCCTGCCCTCTACTGGTTAGAATTAAAAATGCTCATATGTGTATCAGCTCCTCTAGTAGGAAGAGCTCATGAGGATTCTCTTTTAACTTGAGGGATGTATGGAGCAAGCAGCTGGGCAGCCTCTTGATTATTGCCACTGTGTTGGTTTGAGTGGAGACAGGATGCAGAATAATGTGTCCTAGCCTAAGGCACCTCAATCTCACTTTTTAGAAGCTCAGGCCTGGAAGCCCGCATTGAGAGAGAATATTTTCCAAGTTCCTATCCACCTGACCATTTCTCTCTCCAGTCCCTGCTGTGCTGAGAGGGAGTCTCTGGGGAGTATCATTTAGACCCCCTACTCAGGCCAGAAATCTGGGCCTGGACCCAACTTTTTTGGACCCAAACTGAACCCGGGTGATGTTGCCAGCTCTCCAGGTTTTGTCTGGAAACTCCAGTTTTGATCCGTAGTCTCTGGGCTTCAGGGAAGCCCAATTTCTCAGGGTCAGGTGGGGGACATCTGATAACCCAGAGAAATCAGGATTTCTGGGGGTTGCAGAGGGTGTCCACATCAGAAAGGGGCAGACAATAGGAACTTCCCTGTTTTCCCAAATATTTTTTTATTTTCTGTTCTGATTTTTCAATCAGTAGCCAGAAAATTGGTATATTGGTACCAGAAATTACTGTTTTCTGGGTATTTTAGTACCTGATCTGTGCTCAAGTAGCCTGCTGAATACCTGAAACGGTTCTCAAAAATGCAGGTACTGCCCCCATGGGTACCAAGTTAGGTGCCCATTTCCGCTCTGCGGAACACTCAACCTGGCCTGGCCCCAGTGGCATCTTGTCAGGCTCAGAATGGACTGCAGGCCTCTAACTTACACCTATGCTCTCACCACTGCATTACCTGGCTAGCTGCTCACTACCACTGCTCCACAGCAGTATTCCCAGGCTGTGCCCTGCTGCATTGCTGAATCCAGACCTTTATTGGCCAGGTTGCCTTTCCCACCTTGGCTGCCTGGGGTTATATAAGGATCGGTCAGTGGGTTTACAGGAAGCGGCACAGTAACAGAGTAGCTATTGGGACTGTGGTGAGAGCTCTCAGTCTTCTGTCTAGGTTAGAGCTGAAATGGTTATCCACTGCTATCTAGGAACGGGTCACATCCATGGTACCTGATCGACTTCAACAAGAACTGGCTGCCAAGTGTTATCTGTTTATTATTCAGCAGCTAATTGGTTAAAACTGTCTTACCGTGTTATTTTGCAAGCCACCCTGAGCCTTATTGGGAAGGTCAGGGTATAAAAATTAGAATAAATAAATAAATAAATAAATACCGTAGTGTGACATTTACCATATTGCTGGCTAACGTTTGCCCATATTTCCTTTCCTGTTACTTGTCTCTCTCAGTACCTGGTTTCAGACAACAGTTATGCAGTAATGCAGTAACATGGTAGCAATAATACAGTAAACCAGTAAACTGTTTCCGTATTATCTCAGGTTACCCAGCTCCTGACTCTGCAGTCTTAGGCTCTAGCTCTTGATCTACCATGGCTTCCTAAATATTACCTTTGTTATCCTAGTCTTTTACTCTGGGGGTGCAATCCTGCTGCCTGCTTACACCAGCGGCAGGCACAGTAGTGATCTGGTAGGTGGGTGCTCAGGTGTGCATGTGCCCTGTATGTACAGCAAGCAGCGTGACCCATGCTGCTGTGACCCCCAAGCTCACACACCCTGCAGCCCAGGGGATGAAGCAGGCTCCTGCTCCATCCCATGGGCTGCGGGGTGTGTGGGGGCTCAGGGGGGGGTCACATCAGATGGGGTGCACTGTTGCCCCGTGTGGCTTGCTATGTTGGCAGGGTGCGTGCGCACCTGAGCACCTGTGATCTTTCACTGCGCCTCGTATAGGTGCAGTTTGCAAGGGCCGCAGGAATGCACCGTGGGTGTTTTTAGACAAGAGCCTCCCCACCCATTACCCACACCCATCATACAGGTTGCAGGGCCACATTGGCACCCTATGCAGCCCTGCAACATGCATGATGGGTGGGTGATGGGTGGGGAGGTGCTTTTCTAAAAACTCGCTCTGACCTCCCAGCCCTAACATGCCTGATTCAAGTACTATCAGGACCCCTGGGATTCAAACTCAGCTTTGCTGGCCCTAGAGGTGCTGGCCTTACCCAGGGAGCTACTCAGGAGCCAGCTTTCAGAGTCAGCACTGCAGCTCTTGGACCTGCTTCTGCTATCTCTGATTGGACCATCGTAACCCCTGCCCCGATTGGTTGAGGATGTCACATTTGCCAAATCTTGTGGCAGTGCCCATAGCAATGCCTGCTCCAGTCCAGGTCATGCCTGGGGGTGACCCCAGAAGGTTCTATTTGCTGCTATGGATCAACTGTTCCATAGTGAGAATATCTGAAACCAGGGTGGCTCTGTTCACAAATGGCATTAGCTATGTGGGAGCTATAATTGGTTTTATTTAATTAAATTAATTATTAATTACATAAATTTCTTCCCCACCCCTCCTACCAACAGCAGCTCGGGGCAGCTAACGATAAATAATTTAATAGAAAATACAACAATACAAATAAAACAAATAATATAAATAAACAACATTAAAATCCATAAGGTGGGTACTAAAAATAGAAGAACCCTTCCTCCCTGACATCCCCCCTTCCCTTACTCATTTCCCTCACCAAAAGCCTGGTGGAACAGCCAGGTCTTGCGTTGTCATCTGAAGGAGGAGAGGTCTGGGGCCACATGGGCCTTTGCCGGGAGGGAGTTTTACAGCCTTGGTGCAGCCACCGAGAACACCCTCTCCATAGTTGCCCCCCGAGATACTTGGGGGACTTCGAGAAGGATGCTCCCGGTTGACCACAGGGGTCGATCCAGAGCCCGGGGAGTGAGGCGGTTCCTGCAGATAGGTAGGGCCCAGGCCATATAGGACTTTATAGGTAAGCACCAATACCTTGAATCGGGCCCAGAAGACTATAGGCAACCAGTGCAGAAAAAGGAACACCAGTGTAATGTGCTCACGGTGACCCGTTCCCGTAAGGAGGTGGATCACCGCATTCTGCACCAGCTGCAGCCTCCAAATTGTCACCATGTGTAGCCCCATGTAGAGCACATTACAATAGTTTAGTCCTGAGGTGATGAAAGCATGGATGTTAGTGGCCAGGTTGGAGTCTGAGACATACGGCCAAAGACATCACACCAGTTTAACTGACAAAAAGCGCTCCTCACTACAGCCCCCACCTGTGCATCCAGGCAGAGCTGAGAGTCAAGGAGCAGTCCCAGACTATGGACCTGAGGGTTCAGTGAAGGATGAAGCCCATCAATGATGGGGGATGCCAACCCCACTCCCCTCTCCACCAGCATCACCTCCATCTTGTTGTGATTCAGCTTCAGACGGCTCACCCTCATCCAGTCCCCCACAGCCGCCAGACATCAGGCAAGACTGCCGGACCTGAGTCTGATGAAAAGGAGAGGTAGAGTTGCGTGTCATCAGCATATTGATGACACCGAACATCAAACCCTCTCACAACCTCGCCGAGTGGCTGCATATACACATTGAACAGGAGAGGGGACAGAATAGAACCTTGCAGGACTCCATTTTAGAGGTCCCGGGGAGATGAAGAACAGTCCCTCAGCACCACACGCTGAGTTCGCCCAGCCAGGAAGGAATGGAGCCATTCAAGAACAGTCCTGCCTGCCCCAGCTCGGTCCCGCAAGTCGGCCACCAGCATCTCGTGGCCAATGGTATCAAACACAGCCAGCAGATCTAACAATTGGAACATTATACAGTTTAATATTTGTACTGGGTTTTGTTATGTTTTTATATTTTATTTTGCAAGCCACCCTGAGATTTTGTGGAAGGGTGGAATTCAAATCCAAATAAATAAATACCTTGAATATACTTCTGGATCATCATCCCCAACACTATGTCTTGTACAACAGTACAACTTCAGGCTGTTACTGTCTGGCCTCTCAGCTGCACAATCTGTGTCCTGCAACCTTACCCTCAATTCCAGCCTTGCTCCTTGCCTTCCCTACAGTCAGCCTGCATTAGCTTATGTGACTGAGGTCATGCCCAGGATCCCGTCATTGCTCCTTGTTCTTCCACCTCCTTCTCTGCAACCCCCTGCATTAATTACCTGGCTGTGACCGACCTCAGACTCTGTCCTTGGAATCATTCCTTTGGCTGATAACTCTCTCTCTCCCCGCCCCCCGGAACAGACCCCAGCCTGCACCTTGACAGTGCCTTTGCCTCTGCCATTCCTGTGATTGCTTCTTGGCCTGAATCCTGACACTACTTGCAAAGTGTACCAATCCTGACCGCTGCCCACAACCAGGCTCTAGCAGGTACTTACAAAAGCCACTAAGCCCCAGAGTCTCCTCAGCTGTGCTGGTGTATCAGGAAAGGAAAGTTGTGCAAACTGACTCACCCATTTAGCTGCCAGAATGTCTCCTTCTGAGACTGCCTCCCCTAGGGAGGCGAAGTACTGCTGGAAGTTATGTGGCACTCCTCCTCTCCACATTTTACTTTTGATGGGTCTCATCAGGATGAAACATGGGTGTGAGAAGTGGGACTGAAGGAGTTTGATGCTCTCTATTACCCCTTGCTGATCATTTGTGATTTTATGGGCAGGTGGATCCGCCTCTGTTCTCGAACTGACAATGCTTGACCTTTAGATACCACAGGGGGTTGCAATTGTTTTGCATGAGCTTGCATAGCTTTGTAGCTGATCTCCCCTCCGTCCTACCCTACTCTACCCCAAAGCATCATTTTAACCTATTCTCCACCCCACCCAGGATCCTCCCAAGTTTTCAGTGTTTGAGGGTAGGGACAGGATCATCCGTGGACCAGTTCCCAGGATGAAAGGGACCAAATAAAAAACAGCTGCAGGTTGGCTTTGGTGCACAGGCCAGAGGTTCCCAACCTCTGTATGCAATAGCAGACATCAGCTCACAGAGGTCATTGTGAAAAAAGAGGTGTCCTTCCTCAAAGTGCACAACCCCACCCCCATCAATTTCCCGGTTTATGCCTTAAAATGTCAGTGCAGCAGATTTTGTTGTGGGGAGGGGTGGGGGGAAGACCCAGCTTCCTCCTGAAAAAGGAAGAATGAATTTTCTTGTACATCCAAGTTCTACAACCTGGAAAATAAGGGGATTAAGGGAGGGAGATTGTATTAATTTCCAAAGTGGCCCACTGGAGGGGAATGCTTATGCTTCACTAGTTTGGAGAAAAGGGTACAAGTAGAATTTTGTTAAGGACATTGAGCTGAGACCCTATTCCCATAATGCCCCTGCCCAAAATATGGGCAAGGATGGGCCTGTTCCACTCTCCCAAGCTTTGCTCCCTCCCTTTTTCTGTCGCTGTCAGGTTCTGGGTCTAGTTCCAGTGGAGACAGCAAAAGCTCACTCTGAGGACTGGGGGTTCCGTTCACCCCATCCTGGGGCAGGGAGTACAGGTAACTTGTGGGAGCATGGTGGGGCTAGGAATCAGGATTCCTGGGATCTTTCCCCAGCTCTGGGAGACACTGTGGTTTGCAGCCTCTAGAAAAGGGAAACAAGGTTTATTATTAGCAATGAATGTGACCTAGCAGCTGGAGCAGGGAATCTGGGTTCTCGAGTACAATCTCCATGGGCTGAATAGGAATTGAGGGAGGAGAATGCAAGGGACATGCTCAGGAGGGAGGAGAGAAGGGTCCAGATTATGGATCTGACCCCCAGATCCACCCACTATCCATGAGTGCATAGCATACCCTCATCTCCCCTCCTTTCTCCCTGAGCTCAGGCTTTCAATGTTTGAGGGT
Organism: Sphenodon punctatus; assembly: GCA_003113815.1. Lineage (NCBI taxonomy): Eukaryota > Metazoa > Chordata > Lepidosauria > Sphenodontia > Sphenodontidae > Sphenodon > Sphenodon punctatus. Next base: position 146,621 of record QEPC01009285.1, read on the forward strand.
AGGGACAGGATCATCCGTGGGCCAGATCCCAGGATGAAAGGGACTAAATAAAAAACAGCTGCAGGTTGGTTTTGGCGCACCTGCCAGAGGTTCCCAACCTCTGTAGGCAATGGCAGACATCAGCCCATAGAGGCCGTTGTGAAAAAAAGAGGTGTCCCTCCTCGAAGTGCACAAACACACACACACACACAAATCAATTTCCCAGTTTATGCCTTAAAATAAAATGTCAATGCAGCACATTTTGGTGTGTTTTTTTGGGGGGGGGAGGGGGACCGAGTTTCCTTCTGAGACAGGCAGAATGAATTTTCTTGTACCTCCAAGTTCCGAAGCCTGGCAAATAAGGGGATTAAGGTGGGGGTGGGGGTGGGGGTGGTTAAGGCTGCTGATTCAACTTAAACTACGATGCACGCTAGCTTTATAATCTGGGCATTGTGCCTTGTCTTCCCTGTCAGCTTCCCCACCTGGGCTGCTTGCTTCTCTCGCTCCCCTTTCCCAGAGTCTTAAGTGGGAAGAATCTGTATTGACCGGGGTGTGTGTGTCATAAAGGAGAGCCTCGGGGTGCCCCCCATTCAAGGTCAGTGCGCCCCCCTAGATAAACCCCCATTCATTTCTCTCCTCTCGCTGTTTGCCCTTCCCAAAGGAAAGTGCCCCCCCCCCCCATTTGAGAGACCTTGGCTACGCCACTAAAACAGCACATTAATATCCCACCCTGCCCTTGAGAACCACACAGGCTGTGGGTTTCGCAACTCCTCGCTGGACTTTGTATTTGTTCTCTTTTATNGGAGGAGGAAGAGGGGGGTTGATCTCTCCTCTCTCTTGCTGCAATAAATCGGCTTAAAGGACGAGAGCACAGAAGCCCAGGAAGGATTATAGAAAAGTCTGTATAATACAGACGCCAGCGCGAGAGAGAAAAGAGGGAGACCGACGCGCGAGAGAGGGGGAGGGCGGGAGACGGGGGGAAAGTGGGGGATGAGGAGCGGAGGTTTCTTCCCAAACTCCAGCTGCTGATCTGCCTTCTCTTCCTGCAGGGAGCCAGGCGTTCACCCAGCCCAGGTGCCTGCCGCGCTTGGCGATCCGGAGAGAGATACCATCGCATGCATCTCCCTCCCCTCCCCAAAGCCACAGCCAGCCTTTTATTTGGGTGCTCCCTCGCTTCATTCCTTCTGTTTTTCGGACTCCGCTTGGGCACCCGCGATGTCTGAGCCCCGCGATCGCTGGGCAGCCCCCTGTCTTTCCGTGTCCCCCTTCCGATCGGCGTGCAGCGGGAGGAAGCTGGGGGGGAGCTCGTTCTGAACCAGATGGAGGAGTTTCTCGCCGCGCCGCCAACATGCGAAAGATGAACTGCCTGCGCCTTTGCTGGCTACTTTGGGACTTCCTCGATGTGGCGCTGGGTGAGTGGTACCTACTCCGGCGGCGGAGAGGGGCACCATCCCCTCCTCCCTGCTGCCCCGTCCCCCGCCGCCGGGTGTAAATCGGAAATGTTCCTTTTTAGAGTCAAGGGATCAACTCCCCAGTTGGTGAAAATCGGCATAGCTCTAGTATATCAATGGGACAGATCCCCACTGGGTGTCAATCGGCATAGCTCCATGGAAGTCAACGGCTTAACTCCCCAGTTGGTATAAATTGGCATATCTCCAATAGACTCAATGCCCAGTCGGTGTAAATCAGTATAACCCCATTGTATCAATGGTTCAGATTCCCACTGGGTGTAAAACATACTCCTTTGGAGTCTTTGAGTCAGGTCCCAGTTGGTGTAAATCAGTACAGCCTCACTGGTGTGAATGGGCCAGCTCCCAGTTGTAAATTGGCAGATTTACAACAGATTCCCAGTTGTAAATCTATTGTATCAGTGGGCCAGATCCCTATTGGGTGTAAATCAGCATAGTTCAGTGGGTCAGATCCCCCAGTTGGTGTATCTGTTCCATTGACTCCAAGAGAGTTATGACGATTTACACCAATTGGTGTAAAGCAGCAAACTCCCGGTGTAATCACTGGGCCAGATTCAACTGGTGCAAATCAGTGCTGCTCTGTTGTAATCAGTGGGCCTCATCCTCAACTGGCATAAACCAACATAGCTCCATCCTAAGTAATGGGCCCCCACCAGTTGATGTAAACTAGCATACAGAAGTCAGGGGTCACATTCCCAAGCTGATGTAAATCAGTGTCTCTTTGCTGAAGCTACCTTACACCTGCTGCAGATCTGGCCCTTGGTTTCTGGTGTCTTTAAAAAAGCATTCAACCTCCCCCCTTGGCACTTGGATACTTTGCTAAACTATGTGTTTTTGTGTGTCTGCCTTGCCTGCTCCATGAACAGTTTATTGCTTGGGGAAGAGAGAGGGGAATGCTGGTCTTTTTGCTTTCGTTAGACTTTTAATTTGCAGCCGAACACACCTTGTGTTTACCCATCACTTTCCCTAGACACCCCTCCCCCCCCCCCATAAGATTAGAAAAAAAGGACAGCATGACAATCAATGTGTATTGTGGAGTGAGATTTAAAAATAATAATCCTTCAATTGCTGCTGATGAGCTCGTGCCCTGGGTTAGTCTTTGCCAATGCAACTGCCGGCAACTTCACATTGTGTGTGTGTGTTAAAATCAAATCCACCAGAGAGGTATTAAAAATGAATTGGCAGGAGGAGGAGGAAGTGTGTGCACGTGTGTGTGCGCGTGCGAGGAGTAGCTATCCAGATGGGCAATGGACAGTACCCATCACCCATGGAGTCAAAGAACTAGATGTCATCACTGATCACAAGTCTTGGTTTTCATCAAACTCCTGAGCTCCACATGCTAGTTGGTTAGGATGGAGATTAACATCAGTCTCACTATTGATTACAGCTTAAATCGAATGGAAGTGCAAAGTCTTTGCAAGCCTGACCTCCTTGGGGCTAGGTAAGCTGAGGTGCACAGGACGAGAAGGACTTTGCCACCACCTTTTGGAGTTGATCCCTTCTGTCCTCCAGCACCGAGATCCATCCCCAGTTGGGTGTCCCTTCCTGGTTAAAGGAAAGGGAGTGGGAAGGTCTTGAGGGATATTACTTGTAATGTCAAGAAGCCACGACAACCGTAACCTTCTTAACAAGTTCTTCCCTAACCCAAACTGGTCAGCCCTGCCAAGGCTGAATTTGTCTCCCTCTGGCTAGGAAAGGATTGATGCTAATGCTGGGTGGCCAGCTGAGAAAAGGGAAGTGAAGGGGTGTTGGGTTCAAATGGCTGATGTGTGAAAGTGCTTTTCTTGTCCTTAGTTCCCTTCCTGCTCTGTCCTTTTAGTCTTTGCCTCTGAAGGCTGAAGCGCCAGAGCTGCTATGTGGTAGCTAGAATGGAGAAGATTTCAATAGAAAACCTGGTGGGGGTGTGTGTTTCAATGTCTCCACTGAGACAAAGGAGTTAAGATGATGCTGTATATTGAACCATCCAACTTCTATGGCAATAACTGTTGAGAGGCACAGAGAAAACCTTCCTTGGGAGTGGGGTGGATGTTGTGGGGAGGAGGCAGAGGGCAAACACAAATGCTGCCCTAACACAGGTTTTGCAGAAGTGGCAGAAGGCAAACTGGCATTCCCCAGCAGAATACACCCACAGCCAGATTGCTAGGATGGAGGCTCCTGGGAGAAGTGAACTTGGGGTGGGCAGGGGACTTGCAGAGTGTTTTGGAGTCTGGGGTGGTACATTACAGCCAGAGGGCTCCATGGCACAACAGCTGGGGAGCAGATAGCACATGGCACTGGAGAGATGCAGCAGCAGCAGCAGCTCCTCTTAGCAAGACAGCAGGGGACTTCAGCAGCAAACTAATAACATCAATTTGATGAGAGATGCCAGCATTTCAGAGTAGGGATGGAAGCAAGGGAAACAATAGCTTCACAGGCCGCTTTGGCTTCCAGTAAGATGCACTGGATGGGGGAGGCTTTGTACGTTGGAGGGAAATATGGTTCATTTAAAGTGCTTAAAACAGCTAGGATTGTGCCTTCTTAGGTTTGCTTGGCTGCTACGCTGGAATGTGTGTGTGTGTGTGTGTGTGTGTGCGTGTGCGTGTGCGTGTGCGTGTAAGGCTTTGCTGAATTAATTCTTTCCTTGCCCTGCTACTCTGGACAGTGGTTTACACTATCCTGGGGTGCTTATTTGCATACATTTGCAAGTGGTGATTGATGTAAATTCATGCCACTTTTTTAAAAGCTCATTGTTTTACATTGTGACTGGCATAAAAATAAGTTTCTTTGCAACTCCTCAAGAACAATTTAGTAGAGAATTGGTTCAGACCTGTCTAAAACCAGATATAGCAACCTTAACTGTGGGATCACATAGCAGAAACAATCAGCTGCTTGAAAGGAACAGACGATGGAGAGGTGACGGGTCTCTCTATCCCCTTCCCAAGCTAATCCTGGAGAGTACCAAGGCTCTTCTGTTCAGCAATAGAAGTTCTGGGTGCAGTTGCACCATCAGCCAGCAGAGGCTGCTCTCTGCACCTGGCACATACAGGCGGTTCAGTTTGCAAACTCCTGTCTAATTCTCAACCTGACAGGTTTATAAAAACAGCTTGTCTCCCTCCACCTCCCCCTAGACTGCAACCTCTCTGGGGTCCTGATGACTGCTTTGTTCTGTAAAGAGATTATCATAAAGGAGAGGGTTTAAATAATAGAGACCTGGCTGAACCGGGACCTTCTGAAATAGTAAATATGTAATGGTTGGGAAACTTTTATCTGCCTCCATCTCTCAGCATCATCAAGGTAGCAGCGGCTCATTCCTCACTGGCATGACAAGAGCTGGGGCAGCAATGTCTCCCTACCCCCATGCAGCAGTGGATTGCACCCAGCATCTGCTTAGGTATTGTGTCACCCCTTACTCCTGCTGAACCCTGCTTTGCTGGGGTCTAAGGGAACCAAAGTGATGAGCACAATAGGAATACTTAGGGTGCAATCTTGTTCTGATTGAAGTCAATGGATCAGCTCTCATTAGCAGGTGAGGATCACACCCCAGTCATTATCAATAACTTCTATAGCACTTTTAAAGTGTTTTATGATCCCTATCTAGTTCACAACAGCTCTGGGCAGTAGGTCATAATTATTCCCATTTTACAGACAGGAAGCTGAAGCTGAGAGATAGCAACTTGTCCAAGGCCACCCAGTGAGCTTGTGGCTAAAATGGGATTTAGACCCTGTGTGAGGGCTGTGAGTGTCCTGTGACACTCCCCCCACATCCTGTGGGTGTCGGGGCCCGAAGGATGGATGTGGGTGAGTGTTAACTTGATACTCATAGCCGGCATCTGGTCCCCTTCCCTTTCTCTGGCTGGGAAGGATGCTCAGCATGCCAGCCGCCAGCCCCTCTGGGTTGCTTCCTGCCAGGGAAGGGGATGAGTTGGGATTGCAGTCAGCACACAGAAACTCTGGAGCTGGCAAGGAGATGAGCGGCATTCATGGCCAGTGTGTGGAGGATCGGTCCCCAGCCATGACCCCCTAATACATGGCACACACATGTATTGGCCTGCAGGCCAAAACGTGCGCGTCTCTTAGCCCACACAACATGCTCCTCATTCCTGTGGAGGACACCATGTTGGAGACACAGACTGGGAATTTTTGTTCCTAGTCGGTGCCCACCTAGTCAATGGCCCAGTAGACTATGCTATTGTTGGGTGGCTATGGGCAAATGGGTGGCTATTGTGCCATTTATTTTCAACTCTAGTCTCCCAGGCTCAATCTTGCCCACTAGTTCTCAAGTGGTTTGAGCTTCTGCCTTCTATTTTGGCCTCAGACTATAACATGACACCCTGATGGCTAAAATACCACCCATTCCTAGTGCTGCAGGAGTGGCACCCCCAGGCTCACCTGCCCTCCCCACCATAGCCAAGGTTGACTCCCCTCCCTGCAGCCCAACCCAGGGCACTCATTCCCTTAGTCTCCACTTGCTTTGCAGCAGGCGTCTTTTGCTTCCCAATGAACACCTGATTGGTGCATGAATTCTCCCCTCACCTGCAGTGCAAGTTCCAGCCTGGAAAGTCTATCACACTAGGATATTGCAACACACCAGATGCAGTTCTGAACTTACTGAAGTCAATGGCAAAATCTCCCTTGACTTTAATTTGGGAGGACTGAAAAACTCTGACCTGGGTGGTGGTCACATTTTTCTAAAGCTGCTGTTCTCAATCCGCTCTGTAAACCTCAGTGGCCCATTGTGTCCCTACATGCATTCTATTAATGACTTTTTGAGGGGTGCATTTGGGATCACAGTGGGTTGGGAAGCAGTCTTCTAAAAGAATGGAGACCAACACATATAACTGGGTGCACAGGTAAGCATGTTAGGACGCTACTGTAATTGTAATCTATTACAATCTCAAATTGTAATAGATTGTAACAGCTATTGTAATCTCAAATTGTAAGCCCTAGGGCACGGACCGTGTCTCTTCAATTACTTTGTAAAGCACCAGGTACATTGCTTGTGCTATATAAATGCTTGCGAATAATAATAATAATTAATAATTAATAATTATATCCTGAGTATTAAAGGAATTATTTCCATCCTGTCTGTGTGTAGAAAGCAGAGGGAGCTCTTACCACAAACTACTGCAGGAAGCGGCAAGGAAGCTATTGAACATGATCCTCTGAGTGGATAGCACCATAACTCCCAACATTTCCATGGCCAAAGGACACAAGCCCTGTCTTCTTGCCTAATAAATCCCACTCCCTCACACATACACACAAGTATGTGTGCAGACATTTGTTCACACACTCACCCCAATATGATGGCTCCCTTATTGGTGGTGGGTGACAGCGGTGTAATGTCCCGCTGTTCTGGGGCAAGTAGGGAAGAATCTTTTGGCCAAAGAATGGACCCATTGCCTCCAGTTTGCTGTTTCTCAGGTTACCTGAGGCTGCAATCCTGACTATTCCATAGTAGCCACACCATGAATAAGTTGCATTTTTAAATTCCCTAGTTCAGCCAGGGAGACAGAATGGTTTCTGTAAGTTAGTCCAGCACATTCAGCAGAAGTAGTAAGCTGTTACCTTTGGATGGCCAATCCAGCTCACAGCCATTTAGCAAGGATGGGTGGTGAAAAGGCTGCTGTGACAGTGTGGGGTGCTGGTCCTTCAAGAGTAGGTGGGCACAGCTCCCAAGATAAGATAGACTGATGCTTCTTCCTTTGACTGGTCAGGTGACTAGCACACCAGGAGGAGGTTACAAAAGCAGCAGAAGGCAGTGGCTCCTGCCAGTGAGTCATCCTCAAGAGGGAGAAAGAAGAAGCTTTTTAGATGTTGGAGCAGAAGCCCAGGTGTAGGGTTGTGTTGCATTAAATCCAAGTCTGAAGCTAGGAGCTGGTGAAGATTTTTCTGGGGGTTTTCTGGGCCGCTTTCAGACATCCACACTCCCCCCCGGCACATATTCGCCGGGCTGCAGGAAGGGGGAATGCACAGGCACAATATGCACGGGGATCGACCGGTCTGAAAGTGTTGGAAATACTTTCCTTAATTGCATCTTCCCTAAGCACCTAATACAGTTTGTTTAGTAGAAACAGCAGGAATATAGACAGTTAGATCAGGGAGCCCCATCCCTCATCCACTCGGCTCTATTCCTGCTGGGATCTGATTGGTTAGTCTCTTCTCCCTCTGGGGCAGTTCCTTTTTTCTGCTTGTTCCCTGTGTCTCGATCTCCCTGTGTGAGGGAGCAAGAGCTCCTGCTTCTTCCCTCCTGAAGACACCTAGTTTGAAGACTTACTTATAGATGTAGGTCTATCCTATCCTACATGTTTTTCTTAATAAAGCAGCTTAATCTTAAGTATGCTTCCTGCCTGCTTATTAATGACTAGCAACTCACACTCCTCTGTAAACTTTGTATTAAAACAATCAATGCAATGATCTTACAGTCTTTGCATTCTAATAGAAAGGCCCCCCCCCGCGACTTTGCTGGCAGAGACACACAGGGATGGAGAACTCGATTTCCTGCTCTGCATCCCTGTGCGTCTCTGCCAGCAAAGCATTCAGACCGGCCGATCCCCACACATATTCGGGCTGTGCATTCCCTCCCACAGTCCAAATATGCACGCATGGGGGGGGGGGGGATGTCTGAAAGTGGCCTAGTTTAAAGTGGCTTTTCTAAAAGTAGTTTGAACTTCTATTTCTTCCTAGTGTCACTGTGACCAGGAATAGGTTGGGGCCCATAAATTACATGGACCTCTGAGAGGAATTTTCTATTGTGATTTGCTTACTTAGGGATGTGTTGGCTTGTATAATAAGGGTTGATTGTTTGACTCAACCCAGCAACAAGTGGAAGGTGTGACCAGGAACTTACATGTTCTACACATTTGTTTCCTAAATTCTGGACCCATGAAAATTCTGCAAGCAGAAAATTCAGATTCTATATTGAATACATTATGCAAATTAACCAAATCCTACCGATTATGCAAAGCTTGAATGCAGATGAGTTTTCCAGCATGCTATTGTGTCAATTTTAGTCATTTCACGTCTTAAAACCTACAATATACTGTATAGACCTCTCAACGCAGGGAGCTCTTCTTTCCAGTGAAGAACCATGGGCTGCTCCTCTTTGGCAGTTGTCAGGATGCCCCATGGCTCTAGAAAAGATGTGGGAAATCTCAGGCTCAAGGGCCAAATGCAGCCTGTGGCAAGGTTTTATGTGGCCCCTTTCCACTTTCTGGATCTGACCCTTGGATCCAGTTCTTACCTCCAGTCACTGAAAAACTGAGCTCAAGGAAAGGGAGCAGAGATGAGTTAATCCAAACAAGGACAGGGGACAGTTCCATGGCACAGATCCATGATTTGGGCTCTCCTTTCCGTGAGTGCATTCCTGCAGCACCCCCGCCCCAACTTCTGTGCGGCCCTCAGAGTTTGTGAAAACTTTCAAAGTGGCCCCATGGAGGGAAAAGGTTCTCCACCCCTGCTCTAGTATATATGCTAGTTGATACTGGTTGGGTTCTATTGCCGGTATCCCATTGGCTAGCTCACATGCTCCCCACTCAGGCTCTAAGGCTGCTTTATGATGAGACAGAATGCGCAGCCTATGGCGCTGCGGGATTCTATGGGAGTCAAAAGACCCACAAGTCCCGTCTCGTCAGAAAGGCAGAAGTACGGGTCTTTGTCGGCAAACTTGTGCATCTGGCAGAGTAGAGACATGCAAGTTTTCCAGCAAAGACCTGCACTTCTGTCTTTCTGATGAGATGGGAGTTGCAGGTCATTTGATGCTCATAGAATCCTGTTGCACCACAGGCTGCGCATTCCGTCTTGTCAGAAAGCAGCCTAATTCTGTGCTGCCAGAGGCAATTTCTGCAACAATCTGGTCAAGTGTCAAATTCCGCAAAAATGGCTGTAATCACAGCAGTACTGAATTTAGAGTTAGAGGTGTGACTGAAACTCAACAGACTTGGACAGGGGGATTGGTGGCAGATTCTTTGAGGACCTTGGGGCACTGTCCACCAAGCCATGCTTTTTTTATTGCATTATTAATATTGCATTCTGTAGTAGAATGCAATACAATCAATACAGTGCTCATTCAGACAACACTCTTTTCAAGTGGTTAGTGGTGCAAGCCCACATTGAAAACTGGCTAAAATCCTTACCTCATCCTTTGCTCCTTGATGATCCCTGTTCTCTACCACCTGTTATAAGGGATAGGCGGTTAAAATGCTGAGAAATTGGCAGTTGTGAATATATTGTTATAGAACAAGACAAACCCAGATTGAGGAACAAGTGGTAAACTTGTAAGCGGGAAGAGTACTGTGTAAAGAAGCCCATAGTGTAGCTATTGCCTTGTTTTAAAGTCATGGCACCATAGGACTCATTCACATAACACTCTTCCCACTTACAAATTCATGAATTGTTCCTTAAACTTAGGCCGTTTTTAGACGATTGCAGCCGCGTTCGCGCTTGCTTTGAAAAAATGCCGGGAGCCGGGATCAGACGATACACTCCCGGCAATCACGTGCCCGGAAGGGGACGCGCATGCTTTTCCAGCCGCGTTTGACCGGGTTGATTTTTCAACCCGGTCAAATCGTGGCCGGAAAAGCATGCGCGTCCCCCTTCCGAGCACATGATTGCCGGGAGTGTATCGTCTGATCCTGGCTCCAGGCATTTTTTCAAAACAAGCCGCGATCGTCTAAAAACGGCCTAAGTTTGTGCCATTATCCACTCAAAAAGAGCATTGTGTGAATGGGCCCCAAGTGGCAAGTTTGCAAGGGGGAAAGGTGTTGCGTGAATGAGTTGATTGTATAACCATTACCTTGTTTGAAAGTCAGCCTATTGTAGTGTAGTTTTACCTGAGGCACATTCTGAAGAACAACGTTAAACCAAAGTAAATATACGCCTATACGGTTGAATGAATTGGAAATTAAAGTGAAGTAAGGCGCAACTACATCAAAATATCTGTTTGCTGGAACATGGTCCCGGAATGTTGTGACAATCCCTGATTGACTGATCTTTCCTGGTGGCATGAAGATCTGCTGATGCTAAGAACTAGACCTCAGAAGACCTTTCCTCTCCTCTTCTCTCTGGTCCAGTTGTAAGCAGTCACAGCAGAGCTGTGCTTTGACATCACCTTGCAGTGAGGAGGCAGAGGGGTGGCACTACCAGGCTTTGACTCAAAGCAGATGGACTTTTCCCTTGAGTGTCCCTCTTCATTGCTCTCAGATAATGTGATTGACCTTTTGGGTGGCTTCCTTGACATCCAGACCCAGAACCAGTAGGAAGGGTTGGGTGGTCTATTCTTTTCACCCCATTCTTTCTAGTTTCAATTGAAGTCACCTGCATCCTGGGCTCAGGTGACCGGAGTTTATTCAGCGTTCATGAGATGTGAGTGGATAGCACATGAAAACCTGGTTGGTCCCATGGGAATTGAGTTGTGCTGTATCAGGGCTTTTGGAAAGGACCTGAGAACACAGAGAACTGTGTGCGTGTTTTTATTTTTTTAAATGTGTTTCTTCTCTTTCAAGAAAAGCTGTCGTCAGCTGCCTTTGTGTCTTACTGAGAGCTGTGGGGCTTGCTTTTTACCAAGCTTAATGGGAATAAGATGACATGCGGGGACAGAGTCTCGATTGCAGGAATCCTACTCCAGTGCTGTTACTGCACCAATCTTGCATCACCTTACAGAGCTTATTGGATAAGGCAGGCAGTGACTTGACCTTCTTTTATCTCAAGCCAGGAGCTGCTCCATTTCACACTGTGGGGAATGACCCTCACTAAAGCTGTTTGGAAGCAGGGAATAGCCAAAGTGCAGTGCATTGTGGGTCTGGAACACTCAGAGGTCTTCTGAGTGACATTTATTGGCTTTGGAAATGCTGGCCAAGCGGCAGGACATTAGAACCACCCTCCCATTGCCATCGGAGCAGAGTAGCTCCAAAAGGCATGGGGGGAGGGGGGTAGAGCTGAGGTGTTGGGATCCTATGTTGTATGGGGCTGGACCCAGGGAAAATATCGGGAGGTAGGGTAACTACCTCCCCCTCAGGTTTTCACCTTGGGCCACATTGGTGGGGGCAGGCAAAGCAGCTTCCATCCCCCCATCTCCTTTGGAGTGTTGTAACATCATGATGCTCCACATGGGGGCAGGGCAAAGGGGTTGACATAGTGGTGAAGCCATGTCAGAAAGGGGGCAGGAAGGTCCCTATGGCCCACCCCCTTTCTGAATTGGCTGCTTTCTCCTGCCCATAGCTGATCTGGAGAGATTGGGGCTTCTCTCAGAGTCCAGAGACTCCAGAACAAAGTCAAGTTTCTCCAGGTGAAACCCAGAGAGGTGGCAACCTGTATTGGGAGGAGTAGCACAGTAACTCCTGGTGCCTGGAAGGGCTCCTTGTGCCACCTTGGCCAGGTTCCCATGGCCTGGCCTTGCTCAATAGTGTTGCCCTCACCTGCTGACAAACTGAGGTCAGAGGTAAGGCTTGTTGGACAATTGTCCCCAGTCTGCCCCTGCCCGTTATGTCCCATAGCCATATCCACCCCATTCACTTGAACTAGTGTCTGGAATCTGGGTTGGGGAAGGGGACAGGCAATCCACCCTGAACTAGATCAGCAGCAGCAGTGATAATGTATCTTGTTAGTGCAGCAAATATCCAGCACGGGAACCAGTGGCTAGCAATGCTACAGTTTCCTGTCACTTGGGGCTTGTCCCTGTACACGCTGTACAGATAGTCAGTATAAATGCTCTCTTGGCCTATTAATCCTGATGACCATGCTCCCTTCAGACCCTTCTACATAAGAATCACACAAGAGGGACTAATTGTACAGCAGGAGTAGCCAGACATATGTCACCTGGGGTCCACTGGGCTGGGATACCAGCCTTGGATGATCCACCACCAATGCTGGGGACCTGATTGGATCCTTTCCCTCCCCCCTCCCCCAAGCACACCACGGGACACAGGTAGGTGGCACCAAGGAGTTGGGCATGGAAGTGGCACACACCATTTTCACACACATCCTCTGCTACTTCCAGACCACTTCTGTGCTGGAGGGTGTAACCGCAAGGCCTGGTGCAGCTGCAATCCATCCTGGATGAGTTTGTTTCTCCACCTCCACCGTGAGGACCACAATGATGTCCTGGCCACCTCTACTATACAGTGTCTGTTCTGCAGGGAGACAGTTGTCTAAATTTCCATCCACAGACTATTTGGGTTCCCGGTACTAGAGCAAACTCACCATCCCCAATTTCAGAGCTTGTCCCTGACAACCTGGCACACGAGGGTTAATTCTCCAGGGATGTTCTCCTTGGCCTGGTCTATACCAAGCTATTGGGCCAGGTATGATCTTCTGCAAGTGTGTAAGTAAGTGTCTAAGGACAGGTGTCCTTAGATTCTGTGTGGGTGCAGTGACTTATGGGTCGGTAACCTAGCGTCCAGTCTGAAATTGAAATTGGAGACCTTTCACTTAACATCTGCACACACACTGAGCTGGCACCACGCAGAGGGCACAAGCAAATGGCCTAAAATGGGGTGACTGGGCTGGCACAAGCAAAAATCTTGGTGTATGGTCTATATGGCCACGGTTCCCTAAATATTTGGATTGATGAACCACCGTCAAGTTACCCTCACAGACCACCATACACCTGCCACAGATGGCTGCAGCATAGCCCAATGCATGATCATTGTGCAGCCGCTCACAAAGTGGGTTGCTCCCCTCTCCATTGACATGATGACCATAACTTAGGTGGGAGTGCCAGGAATGGTGGTCAGCACATGCTCAGTTAGAGTGGTCTTAGCACCTGGAGGTGACTGTGGGGTCAGAAGCCTCCTTTTCTCCATGGACCAGATGTAGACCATTTATCATGGGTATTTTTACACACACATTTCTCCTGCATGTTTGCTGTTACATCCTGAACTTTCTGTGTGTCTAAATTGCTCACCCAGATCTTAAACATCTGGATCTTTGAACTTCTGTGTAGAACTTCTCCCAGCAGAACTTTTGTGTGTAAAACGTTCTCCTGGTAAACTGCTTTGCTCCAGGCAGCTGTGGTCACTTGGTTTCCATGGCAGCCTGTCACGTCTACAGCTGCGGCTGCTTTAGGCTGCCTCAGGGCACTGTTTGTGTGAAGAATGCTTCCAGGAACTGCCTCAGGGCAGTGTGTGTGTGTGAGTGAGTGAGTGAAAAATGCATCCGGAACTTACTTATGGACTTGTAAACCCTGAAGACTGAAAAATCCGGAATGTTAAGGTGTGTGTAAAAATGTCCCATGTCTTGTGGGCAACCACTTAGGCAGCACAGCTATATGGGTCTTGGAGCCAATTTGCCAATATAAGAATTAAGTGTAGACCAGCCCTCGAGTCCCTAGATTGAGGTGAGCCTTGCATTCTGTGGGTCCTGGGAGTATGCTGAAGAAATGTTGGAGCATAATAGGTGGGACTGAGTGGCTTCTTAGGGCCAATGCCAATTCCTACATGGCAGCAGCTTGCATCACCACTAAAAGACTTGCATGTCTGTGTGAAAAGCAAGGATTGCAACCCAATTTAGCTTCTTTTCTGGGGTGGTGCTTGCATACTCAGAAACTGAAGATGGGATTTGGATCAGGTTTGTGGGAGGTAGGTTGGGAACAGGATGAAAGAAGAAATCACCCTGTTCAGGGCTTGATCCTCTGGCCACTTTTAGACGAGACAAATTTGCGCATGATTGGTGAAAAATGTGTGTGTTTTAATGCTCGTTTAAACACCTAAACCGTTTAAAATGTGCATTTACCATGATCGTGTAAAAGCCAAAACCGTTTTGAAATTGGTTTTTAAATAATGCGCATGTTTTAAAACTGGTTTTGGCATCCCCCGATCATCAAAGGGGCTCAAAACCGGTTTTAAAAAATGCGCATTATTTAAAAATCACATTGAAAATGGTTTGGGCTTTTACACAATCATGGAAAATGCGCATTTAAAACGGTTTAGGTGTTTAAACGAGCATTAAAACACGCACATTTTTCACCAATCATGTGCAAATTTGTCTCGTCTAAAAGCGGTCTCAGAGTCCCAGTATTTCCATTGCAAATCAATGGGTCTTGTGGTGGTGAATATTAATTTGGTGTGTCTCCTGGTAACCCAGTACTCTGTCCCTAGAATCAAAGCTCAGATAGTCCTGCAGCAAGGTTTCTAGATAACAGTCCTTTAAAAGGGTCAACTGAATCAATAGTTTCCCACCCCATGATTAAGTTTCTCGACACTCAGGCCAGAATATCAGTCAAGGAATACTGTCCCAGCTCAGAGCTTAAACTTTGCTCTAAGGGATTTCTCTAAACCTCCCTTTTAGCTTGTAGGATTAACCCTTGGGGTCCTGTTGCTCCTGAGTTTCAGCTGTTAGCTCCAGAAGATGGGTCCATGGTTTTATTACACCCCCTGCAAAAGCAAGCTAGTTCGACTTGCTCCTTCACTTCTGTGCACCAGCACAGTCCTGCTTAAACTCAGAGGCTGCCTTCCTGGCTAATGAGGGCAAGCTATTATAATATCTGCCTAGCGGAAGAGCAGTCAAGTTCAGTCTTAATTAGCAGCAGCAGGACCCAAGACTCTTGGTCGGAGGGAGCTTTGTTTAGCTTAGTCAAGTGTCCCAGAACTTGCCTGACAGGTTCAGAGCAGCCTGTGTTGTCTCAGAGTCTGTTATGCTTGATGTGAGTTGAAGCTCATTTTGCTACATCCCATGGGCTGCCATAGGAGAAGCCATGGTGGGCAAGAAAAACAGATCTGCTATTTGCCTTTGTTGTGCGTTTTGTGGCAGCAGCTGAGGGAACCTTTTGGCTTGGAAGCTAAAGGTCTTCCTCGTTTTTGTGGGGGATAGGCATCACAGAGTGGTTGCAAACCCTTTATGCCATGGAAGCTGTGTTATCCTAATCCTTCTCATGCAGAAGGACATGCCAGGAAATTTATGTGCAACTAGAGCTAGGGACAATCCTCTGCTGCACCATCTCATCTGTCTCCGCATTGGTCCTCCTTGGAGTACTGATGACGAACCACAGAGGAACTCTGTTAGCAGAACCCATGCAGCTAAGGAAGGAATCTCCACTGGGGAAAGCCATCCATGCAGGATACCTCCTAGCTGTCAGTCCTGCTCATAGAACCCCCTTTATTTTGGGGTTGGTGAGTAGGACTGCAATCTCTGTCTTTCACCCAGACTCTGGGTTTTGACACAGAGGCTCCAGGGTAAACCCTGATTTCTCTGGGTCAGCCAGGGTCACTCGTCATTAACCCGAAGAAACAGGTCTTTGGAGAGCAGCAGGGTGCAGCCATGTAAGAAAGGTGGTGGACCACAGGGACTCCCTTGCCTTCTTTCTGAAGTGGTCCCACCCCTATGGAGAGTCATGATGCCACGCTGCTCCACAAACATGGGGTTACGTCAGAAAAGGGGTTGGAGAGCCCCTTTGCTCTGTTTCTTTCTGATGTGGTCCCACTCCCTCCAGGAGTCCTCCCAGAGAGAGGTGGCAATCCTATTGATGGGGCCTTCCTCTATTTCATCCTCCTGAGATATCACTTGGCAGGAAATTCTATAAGTTCCTCTATGGGAAGCTGGGGAGTGATGTGGTTCAGATTGGTCTACCATTTTGACCCCATCATTTAGGATTGGAATATGGAGTCATCTTATCCACTGGAAGGAATCCCTACCCTGCGGCCATTCTCAGATCAGCATGGTAGCCCTTCTAGAGTGAAGGAAGGTGGCTTGGGCCTGGGCAGCATGGACTTCAGGATCACTCCCCAGTCCTATGCTTCCAGAAGGCATCAGGCTGAGGATTAGCAGCCATAGCATCAGGAGCCCACAGCACCGTGTGCATGCATTTTCAGTTCCCTTGCATGAACTGTTCATGCTGCTCCCGAGAAGTGCCTGTAGCCCCAGGGCTTTCCGTGTGAGCGTCTGCAGCAGTAGATCCAGAATAATCTTTCTGCAGCTCCTTTGCTTGATCTGCAGTCACCGCTCCCTTTGACTCTCCTTCCTGCCTGGAAAGAGATGCCACAATGAGTGTCACAGCTGGGGGCTGGGAGAGGAGAATTCACCGTTCTTTGGCTGTGGGCCTCGCTCAGAAATCTCCTATTGCTTCTGTTGATCTGTGACACTCCCCCCCCCACCCACACACACACGCTCCCTCTACTGCCAATCCCATTCCTCAAGTGACTTCCCTTGTCAGTCACCAAGGACGCTCTGCCTCCAGAAGGAAAATGTTCACATGTGGAGATCTCCAGCGGCATGACAAGTGGAGTGCTGGGCTGTTGGCAGGAGGGGCAGAGGCAAGAGCCTTTGGTTTACTGTCAGGAGGACAGAAGTGTAGAACAGAAGTGTAGAACAGCTGTGCAGGTCCCAGTTACGAGCCCCCTAAGAGCAAGGGAGCAGGGTCTCCAGAGTGGAGCATACTTGGGTGGGGAGA
Organism: Sphenodon punctatus; assembly: GCA_003113815.1. Lineage (NCBI taxonomy): Eukaryota > Metazoa > Chordata > Lepidosauria > Sphenodontia > Sphenodontidae > Sphenodon > Sphenodon punctatus. Next base: position 163,427 of record QEPC01009285.1, read on the forward strand.
GAGCCCATTTTATTGCTGCTGCTTATCTGGGAGCCCTGCTGCAAGTCACTGCAGGGGTGGAAGTGACAAGGAGTTCAGTCAGTGGAATCCATGCTGCTGCTCTGGGGGCCGCTGGGAGCCACTGCTGCTATTGCCTCTTGAGAGGGGTGGCATTCAGGAGTCCCACTGCAGGCCACCACCACTAACCTCAGGAGCAAGCCTTCAGTGGGTCTCCTGGCTGACCTTCATCCCCCAAGTGGTGCTCTTGGCTAGCCACAGCCTCTTCTCCCTCCCCAAAAAAGAACTGCTTCCCCAGCAAGTGGTGCCATTAGCAGCAGCCGAAACACCACCAGGGTTTTCAAAGTGGGTTGGGCCAGCACTACACCCCTGCCCACTCTGAAAACAAATACCTTCCTAATGGGGCCCTTTGCAAGAGACCCAAGCATCAAAATTTTCAGAGTGGGTGGGAGTGCTCAGGCTGTTGCTTGCCAAGGTCCCTCCCATTGTGTGGGGTCTGATTTTAGTAGAGTACCCTTGCTTGCTCCATGGAAGCTACACTACTGGCTAGATGTGGCCTTGTGCTGCTGTTTAGGATCCTTTCCTCCATGTGGCTATTTGTCTTGTATTGTCCGTTTCTGATTCAGTGCAGGATGCCTCTGTGTTTAGAACATGGACTCCTTCCTCCTAGACATTGTGCTTCCTCATAGCCTCTTAATAGGAAACCTTTTAGCACTTTGAAAGAATTGCCTCCCATTTTGGATGTTGTTCCTCTTGTTTTGCCAGTAGTCCCCTCCCAGTCTGGGTCATCCAGATACCCCTGAAGCCAAGACAGAGTTGCCACCTCTCTGGGTTTCTCCTAGCTCTTCACTCTCATGGAGACAACTTGATTTCTCAAGGCAAGCTAGCAGCACCTGGGACTAGGGGTGGAAGATGGTGGGGCAACATTGCAAAAGGCATGAGCTATAGGGACTTTCCTGCCTTTTTTCTGACATGGCTTCATGCATGAGAGGGTAGAGCTTATTCACTGAGTGGCAGAGCTAACTGGCCAAGGGCCGCTTGAAATATTGGGAGGCATGGAGTCATCTGCTCAGAGCAGAATGATACCATAGTAATTTTGGAACTAGTAACTGAAGCAGCCTTGAGTTACTCTGATGCAGTTATGGTTATTTCCCTCCACCAAACCTAGCTCTCTTCCATCCGGCCTTCCGTAACTTCTCACCCCCATAAATGGCTCATTTATGCTTCTCCTTATAAGGTCTCATCCTTCAGGATCCCCATTCTCCTTTGTAACTAAACTAAGGCTGCTTTCCCACGAGCAGCCTTTTACTGCAAGCTCATGAGCAGCCTTTAGCGCCATCGGAGCATGCACTATTCAAATGTAGAGCAACTCCCGCCTCGTGGGAAAGGAGGAAGTGTGGCTGTCCCACTGGCAAGCTTTTGCAGCGGACAGGGTAGTGAAATCCTACCCTGTCCGATGCACGAGTTTGTCGGCGGGAAAGCTGCACTTCCTCCTTTCTCATGAAATGGGAGCTGCGCTACATTTGAATAGCACCATGTTCCTGCGGCGGAGGTAGCCTTGTGGGAAAGCAACCTAAGGGTGTCTTTAGAAATAACAAAGATCGGGTGTCAAAACCCCTAAGCACGTGTTTGGCTGTTGTGTATAAGCACCATAACAATCCCAACACCAATCTGGCCACCCGTTGAACACGCAATGTGAACACCATTGCATTCCAAGGACAATTTGCATATTCTGGCTGAACACGTGGCCAACGTTGTGTCTAATGATATTGTATGGCGTGTTAGCAGGTACAATATGGGGAATGAGGTGACAGCGCTTGCGTGCTGAGATCAGATGGCAAAACACCAATTTATTTATTAATTAATTTATTATTATTATTTATTAAAAGCATTTAGTATCCTGCCCCTCCTGCCACAGGCAGCTCAGGGTGGCTCACAACAGTGTACATCAATTTGCCCCAAGATGGGCTGTATGTCTAAGCAGTGCCACATGGTGAACGCAGGACCAAACCAGTGTTCATGTCAAGGTCAAAACACACATTCAGACACCTGTTGACATTATGTCTAAAGACACCCACAGTGTGTGCATCTGCAGCTTCTCAGCTTCAAGAATGTATCCCTGTCGCATCTCCCCTTGTTCTTTCTAGGTTGTAAGCTCCTTGGGGCAGGGACTTCTCTCTCTCTAATCATGACTGTTCCAGACACATTGCTGGTGCTATATGGAACCCTTTACCAAGCAAAGTGAGGGCTGAGTTTCTCTTCTTTAGCTAGCAGAAAACCCCTGAGCAGCTATACTTGCAACTGTATTCTGAGGCAAGTTCCCTTGTGTCTTGGAAAGACTTGGAGGGAGATGTGACCTTTGACCCAGAAGGGGAAGGAGCAGAGAGAGGGTAAGAAGGACAGAGATAAGGAGGGAGCCCATAGCTTACTGGCCAGAGAGGGGCATGTGATCGTGGGAACTACTTTTCTCTCTCTACCCAAAAGTCTTTCCCTCTGACAGCCTGGGGCCCAAGAACAATAAAATTGGCAACCTAGAGAGGAGAGGAACAGCCCAGCTTCAGCAAGGCCCAGACCAGAGTGCAAGTGGCTGGCAGAGATAGTGACAGAGATGGACTGAGCCGGCTCTAAGGACACCAGGTAATAGACTTGCTTCACTCCCTATTTCCTGGCTCAGTGACCTGGGCAAGGTCACTGGTGGTGAGTGACCAAACAGAACTTTTCTGGTGGTCACCTACAGGGGGTTGTTTATTGTAAATGAAAACTGTTCACCAGATACATGTTGTTTTTCTTCTATTTTTCCTTCCCTGTTCTCTTCCCCCATTCCTGTTGTTCTCTCACACTAAATAAAGTTCATATTTGTTTGATCCTATTGTGAATCATTAGATACCTGGTGCGGGCCTGTTAAGGTAATGGATAAGGAAAGAGATATTTATTTATTTATTTTATTTTTAAAATTTCTTACCCCGCCCATCCTGCCACAGGCAACTCTGGGCGGCTTACAATTCAACAATAAAAACACTTAAAACACTCAAAAATAAGGAGGAATTAAAATATCCCTAACCCATTTCCCCCACCCTAACCATCCTCCCCAACAAAAACCATTCTCCCCAACAAAAGGGTTCCTGACCCATTTCCCCAAAAGTCAGATGGCGGCACCATCTAGTAGCTGACACTGACGACTCCCCCATTTGCAGATAGAGGGATGCCGGGTAAGGGGTCTTGTGTGCATTCAAGTATGTGTTGCCAGCATGAGACCACCCTTACATATATAATTAAATGACTGTTGCCCTGGATATTCTTGTGCCCCATGTGTTTAATGCCTCCTGCTGAATCCTTGACCTCAACCACATCCTATGGCAGTGAGTGCCGGTAGTTAATGGTGATCATCAGGGGACCAATTCTCATTGTGGCAGTGAACATTGCTAGAACTGTTGAGTGTCAGGCTGTCTATGGGGATGTTGTCCCAGTTTGGGGAGGCAGCAGTTCAAATTGGGCCTGGGTTTTGCTTCTGCCTGGTGGGAGTAAATGATCTGAGAGGGAAATTGCTTGTCATTTTATCAGTAGGATTTTTGTTCTTCCCCTAGAGTGCCTTTTTGCTGGCTGAAAAGACCCACGGGGCTTTGTCTTGGAATGTGCTGTTGCAGGGAGCCTGCAATTCCCAGGGGAGTGTGAGCCAGTATGGCTTAGTGCCACCTTTGAGTTCTCTACTTTGAAAAACAGTTGCATTTGGGTCTCTCAGAATATCAGTGCTTGGCGCTTTCACAAGGGGATGTGAAACTTGGTTCTCTGGCTTCAAAGATCTAGTGAGCCCTGGCCCAGCCCTCTCCTGTGACCCTTCATTCCTGTCCTGTATAGGCAGAAGGCACTGACAATCTAATCTCCTAAGGGCCATGTTCCAATGAATACTTAATTCAATGTATTTAGACCTTACTTTGGTTTTATTCCCAAAGTGTTCACACAAATGGACGGAGTGCTAAACCAATGTTATTCAGGAACAGGAAGAGAAGTATGTACTCAAAAATATCCTTTGGTTTGTATTTTGAGAAGTAACTCTTTGTTACTTCTAGCCTGTTGACATTCCGGCAAAGTTGTAAAACCTGGCTGTTCGTCCAGGCCTTTGGGGAGGGTGGGAGGGGAGGGTGAGGGTTTTTAAGCTCCCCCACCTATCTATTATTTATTATCTTATTTGTTATTTTAACCCTGTTTTAATATTGTTACATTGTATGTTTTAAATTGTTTTTAATATGCTTTTAGTGTTTGTTGTAAGCCGCCCCGGGCTGCTTTTGCAGGAGGGGCAGGGTATAAATCTTCGAAATAAATAAAAATAAATTTTGTGGAAAAACGAATTGACCATGGTTCAACGATTATTACCTCAGCTGGGGGGGGAGATTGTCATAGTACTACTTTGACCGCATTCAGATGAACAGTGTAAAGCAAAGTGAACTAGTTACTTAGCGTTCCAACAAACGCTATGAACCAACCAACAATTAATTACTTTAATTTAATTAAATCAGTCGTTACTTCAGTTTTACCTCTGTTCATTGGAATGTGGCCAAGAAAATTATGTTGTTTGGTGGGAATGTAAGGAAAGAGTCTTAAGTCAGCTCAAGGGAGAGAGGTGTGTATTAGATTTACCAAAACCATTTGTCTAGAATCTATCTTGGGACATGCTTTAACAAACAGATAGTTCAATTTAGTTGTACCTTACTTCACTTTAACTTCCAGTACGTTCACACGTACAGAGCTCTAAACGGTCTCTTGATGTTGACTCCCTGACCAGTAATTGTCGTGTTTCTAACCTTCAATTTTTAGGAAAGGTTATTGAATGGTTACCTGGCAGCTTCAGACACCCTGGATGTTATCGGATTCCTAGACCCATGATAGCTAGGCTTCTGTTTGTGGGTGTAATACTGAGACTGCCCTGGTGGTTGTGGTTGATGATGATCCTCACCTGGAGATGAACAGGGGAAACAGCGTCCTGGTGCTTTCAGTAACCTTTGGATGTTTTCAGACGTGACGGTGCTGGCTTTACTCCACAGGCCACTGTCACATAAGTTTGCACCCACCAGATGTTAGTACAGGCTAGATCCCAACCGTGGTGGCAGCTAGCCCAGGCTATGACTCGGGGAAGTCCTTGAGTCACAGCCTGGGCTTGCTGCCACCATGGTCAGGATCCAGCTGGCCGACCGGGAGTAAAGCGGGCTTCGATGTTTGAAAACCCACTTTACTCACAGCGGTCCAGCATGGCCAGGGGGCTGTGGTCTATGGCGGCCCTCATTGGCCGATGTCATCCATGCCTTTGCAAGGCTAGACTACTGCAGTGCGCTCTACGTGGGGCTGCCCTTGAAGACTGTTCGAAAGCTGCAGCTGGTGAAGGATGTGGCAGCCCGCCTTCTGATGAGGGTGGGTTGCCAGGAGCATATTACACCTGTGTTTTGGACTCTGCCCTGGCTTCCTATAGCTTTCTGGACACAATTCAAGGTATTGGTTTTGATCTACAAAGCTCTAAATGGCTCAGGCCAAACATATCTGACAGATCACCTCTTTCCCTATGCATTATTGCTATCCTTAATGTCAGCTGAGAACAGCCTCCTGCTAATTCCATCATGGCACCAAAGCCTGCAGTGCAGTTTTCTTTGTGGCTACCCCACAGCTCTAGAATTCTTCTCTTGGAAATGTGCCAAGCCTGAGCATTTTCCAGAGGCAGTGTAAGACCGTGCTGTTTGGCCAGGCATTTGGTGTGCAGGGATAGGCTTTAAGGCAAATTTCCAAGGGAAGAATTCCAGAGCTGCAGGGCAGCCACCAAGAAAACTTCACTGCAGGCCTTGGTGCCATGATGGAATACATACTCCCATTCACTTACTATTTGTGAATGCCTTACTTTGAAGTCAAACCATTGTTTGCTATGACCATTACAGGGGATACTGCAAAGTAACTACTTCGGTTTGTGTGAATAGTATTGAAATAAGCCGCTTACTTCAGTTTTATTACATTGAAGTGTTATAGAGGTGCGGTCACGCCTCTATTAGTTAAGGTGAGAAGGCATTTTCATTCAATCTCCGCCTATCTTTAGGGAGTTTTGAGTCACTTGCTTTCCGGGTTGCGACTAAAATCTGTTGCGGGGGATTTCGACTTTACTGAGGTGTGTATCAGAATGTGAATGGTTTCAAAAATTAAAGTGCAATCTCAAGTAATCACTACTGAATTTGGGGGGGAAAAGGTGTTTTTAATAAAAAGTTATCGTTAATAAAAGAGGTTGTTGAACGGAAGGGAAGAAATCCTTATGGCGTGCATACGTGTTGTCTCTGTGCTGGGAATGTTGAATATACACCACGTCGAGGAAGAATGTGAGCTGAGAGATCAGGTAACTAGGAAAAAATAAATGCTGTTTTGCAGCGGAGAGGTTTGGTGGGAGGAGACGTTGCCTTGAGGTGATGCCGTGTGGGGCGAGGTTGTGTACGTTTTTTGACTGGGTAAGTATAGGAAGGGCTTCGAAGACCTAATAATGTAGTTTAAACATCTGCTGAGTGAAGTTTATTTGACAGACGAGGTACACAGCGGAAAGTCGTGTACTAGTGCCCAGGGGTAAGGGGAGGCTATGTGGGGTATAGTCACGTACCTTTGAGTCGGAGGAATGGTTGTAAGACCCTTGGGGACTGTTATAATAAGTGTTGTATTTATGACACAAACTTGAAGATGTAATGGCGGTTACGCAGTACCGTGTTACGTCGCAAATGCAAGAAAGTCTGCAGAACATCTTTTTTTACAATGTAATCGTACTTCATCACTTCCTGTCCAAATTAGGTTTATCAGCTGGAAAAACCAGACTACAAAATGGGGAATGTTGTTTATTGTGAACCATCAGTTGGCCTCAAAATTAGCTTTACCATCCAGAAAAATGGGGGTGGGGTGGGGAGGGGAGTGGAACGTTGTATATACACTCAGCAACTCTTCTGCAACACCACGTATAATGTCACAATGCAACATCTAATGCAAAAGAGTACATCCTTCCAGAACATAACAAACATGAGCATGGTTTCTAATCCTAACACACATGACAACAACCCCTACTGCTCACTAACTATACTGTTGTAAAAACACTAATACTAAAAGGCACAGTGTAGAAAATACAATGTTCCCACATTGATTCATAAAACAGCTACTGCACACTTTTCTAATAAAAATATACCCAATCGCCCAAATACCAAACAAATTCCAACATTTAAAACCTAGAGGTTTAAATCCATATTAAGGTGAATTAATTATTCCTAATATTTTCAAATCCTGTCAATGTAATAATCTCTAAGCACCTTACCTCTGATTACTTCTCCACATCAGAGCACTACTTTTCGCCCTTTCTGTCCTTCTCCCCTCAAAATTATCACTCCCTTTCATCCTTCAACAACATGACAATTATGCCATGACAAAGCATATCACAGCACTTTACACACTCGAATATTAAACAAATTATCATTCACATGCCTTAACAAGTTAATCCATAAGTAGAAAATATCACACTAACATTCACTTCTTAATTTCATACACACAGGGAAAACATCAACAGCCTGATTAACTCGTTAAGGCATGTGAATGATAATTAATTAATTTGTTTAATATTAGAGTGTGTGAAGTGGTGTGATATGCTTTGTCATGACAGAATTGTCATGTAGTTGAAGGATGAAAAGGAGTGGTAATTTTGATGGGAGAGGGACAGAGAAGGTGAAAAGTAGTGACCTGATGTGGAGAAGTAATAAGAGTTAAGGTGCTCAGAGATTATTACATTGAGAGGATTTGAAAATATTAGGAATGATTAATTTGCCTTAACTATTATTTTAAACCTTTGGTTTTTAAATGTTGCAGGAATTACTTCAGTGTTCATCAGACTGTGCCCTTAGTGTCTGGTGCTCTGGCCCTTCTAGGGTAAACGTCAGGCTAGACAGAGCTGGTAAACAATGTTCTTAAGGTGCTATCCTTGTCAACTACCTTACTAGGTCAAACCAGTGGTCCATCTAGCCCAGTATCCTCTCTTGGGCAGTGGCCAGCAGCAGTTAGGAAGTGTACTGAAACCAGGCATATACTTATTCACTCCTTACTTATAGCACCGAGAGATTTAGGGACACTCATGAATGTGAGGATGCTGTCAGGCTCCCAGCCTTGATGTAGTGGTGTCAAAGGGCTGATGATGGGGTCCAGCTTGGGGTCAAGTCTCTGGGTATACAAGTCTCTGGGTATAATGCCAAGTGCAAAGTAAAAAGACACAGTCAGAGAGTAAGTGGCGGACTATAGTTGGCGAGATTGATGCATGCTCGGTGTCGCTTGTAGAATGAGGGCTAGGAGCAGGGTCGGGTCCTTAGCCACCCTGAGCTGCTCTGTGAGCAGGAGGGTGCGGGGTAAAAGAGCAGCAAAACAAATAAATAAATTTAGCAGAGATCTGTGGCCAGAGAATCAGCCCAGGAGGGCAGGGAGACAAACGTGAGGCGGTTCTAGCTGCCAGCAGGCAGAGTCTCTGCTTGGAAACTCAGAACTGAGGGATGATGACCTGACCCAGGAAGTCAGGGTCTTCATTTCAGCCAATCAGGGACAGGGCTATGATAGCTACTCAGGTCCCCAGGCCAGGTAGGTCTTAAGGGATGTCAAGTCTTCATTTGTTCCCAAACTCCTGTGTTGAAACTTCCCAGGTAGCCTTGAGGCAATGGCTCTGTCTAGAAACCCTGAGGGCCTGGATTCTAGCCCTGTGGGTGCTAAGCCCTGACAGATGCATCACAGCATACAGACATTGAATGGTCCTATCTGTCCAGTTTTCATTGGGACTCTTATACCAGGGGCGGGGGACCTTGGGCCCGGAGGCCAGATGTGGCCCATGGCTAGTTTATTTGGCCCCTGGATCCAGTTCCAACCACCAAACACAGAAAGACTGAGATTAGGTTAAGAGGGCAGAGATGAGGACATGAACACAAGGGTGAGTAACAGCTCCATGGTATAGTTCCATGACCTAAGCCCTCCTCTAACAGAGCTCACCCAAATTTAGCACTTCCAGCTTTGGCCCTTGCAGCTTGTACTAAATTTCAAACTGGACCCTGAGATGGAAAAGATTCCCCACCCCTGCCATATACTATTGACTTTCCTAACATCCTATGGTAGTGCATTCCACAGGTTAATGGTACATTCTGTTATCATCCACTGATACAAGTTTATTCCTGGTTTAGCAAAGCTCAAAGTTATCTTGCATTGTCTTAGCATAAAGAAGTTGTAAGCAGCTCTCACACATTTTTGTTTGCAGGCTTAGAGAAGAGTCAGTGAGAAGAAACTGAGGTTTGGTTTTGATGGACTGAGTTCTTGTGAGATCAGTTCTGCCATGGCTTGTCTCTAGATGAGTTTCTCCTGGGCAGCAATTGTTCAACCAATCCTCACACTGCCATTGTCAGAGATTGCTGTGTGTTGTATGACATCTGCTGCACTCCACCCCAGGAGCAGTTGCATCTTTGGCATAAGTGGAAAACATTCCAGGCCCCAATGGAGGGAAACTAACTCCTCTCCAAGCACCCCTTTGAGACTTAAGAAAATGGGCTTCTGATCAATTAACAATGAGGTTCGGAAGCAGAGAGCGAGGGCACCTCCGGAGCACACGAATCCATCTGCTCCACAGCTGCCTGTGTGCAGATCCAGCTGTTGGTGAGGGGAAGCACAGCTAGCAAAGGGTCCATTACGTTCAGATGGCTGCCGGAGCGACTGGAATGTTAGCTGGCATGCCGGGAGGCTGTCAGTGCAATGCAACACTGGAGTAAAGTGGATAATAATTGATGAGGTTTTCAAAAATTCACACGCAGCCCTTCCTGAGAACCTCACTACATTTAGCAGCACTAAAAAAAACCTCTCTACCAAATCAACACCCTCTTTGCTCCTTCCATCTTGAGTTCTCCCTGAACCAAGGGTGTAGCTGAGTTGGAATGGCCCTCCCTGCTACACCAGCCAGGGGTGCCTAGTGTAACTATAATGAATGTGCAGGTGGTGGTTGTGGGCTTCCACCCTCCTGGACCCTGGTGCCATTGCACCGTCTGCACATACGATGGATACACCCTTGTCTTATACTGCCCTCCAACTCATCTGTTTGGAACACAATGGGAATGAATGTCTAACAATGTCTGTCAGGCCATGTTCTGACAAAGGGCCCTCCGCTACCCAAAAATGGCAGCCGGAGTGTGTGTGTTGCTGCGCCCCAATGTGGGGAGAGGAGCATGGAGCGGCCAGAAGCGGGCAAAAGCCCCGTATGTGTGGCCCGGGGACCTGATTGGTCGCCCGGGCAGAACGTGACGCTGTGTGAGGCTGTGCATTGGTTGGTGCAGGGGGCGGCCCCTCCCCTTTGCCAAGGGGACGAGAACGTGCCACCCGCATGTTGCAGGCGAGGACGGAGAGCCCCAGTTGCTTCCAGATCACAGCACAGTGAGCAGCAACGCAGAGTGCTGTCCTGCTGGCCTGATGGGGAAGCAAAAGAAGACGAAGTCCAAGGAGAGAATGGCAAAAAAGCGGGGGGTGGCTGCGGATGTGACCGCTGCTCCGTCGGTGGTGAGTGGGGCAGCCCCCCCCTTCCCACGAGGAGGGAGATGAGGAGTTGCCTTCAAGCCTGTGAGGCCCCCTTGCTGGCACCAGAGGGGGTGGGAGGAGGGGACCTAGCCCCCCAGCCGGGCAACCAAGATTGGAGCCCCTGTACAACCCCCCAAGGGGTGCAGGTGACCAAGGGGGAGGGGAAACATCCCGCACGCTGAGGCGGGGCAATAGGCACAGGGCCCTTCCACTGCGCTATAGGGAAGATACCGATAGGGAGGCCTACCCACACCAGCTGGGGCAGTGGGGCCCTACAGAGGGCCAAGGGTCGCAATGGCCGTGGGGGGACATGGCCTACCTTCCTGCCCAGGACAGGGCGGGCGCACAAGCCCCTCCCTGAGGGATGAACAGTTCCCTGACTCAAGGGGGATCAGGCTGGGTTGGTCAGGATCAGGGTGCAGGACCTGGAAGGTCCGCCCCCCCTTCGGCAGCTTTGGGGGCCCCCTCAAGGGAGGGCCCAAACAGGCCCGAGGACGATCTGTACCCCCAAGCAGGAGGTGGAGAAACTAGGCGAGACAACCAGGATGGTGAAGGAAGCGGAGATGATACGGAAGGGGGAGACCAGGAGCTATGGAATCGAATACAGGTCTTGGAACGTGAACTCATGGCTATGGACGAACGAAGGAGACGGGTAGCCGAACCCAGACAGGAAGACCCCAGGTGGTAGCTACCATGGGTACCTGAAGGTGGGTATAATGGGGTACACAGTGAGCAAGACGGGGACCCGCGTGGGCAAGGGTTAGATGCACATTGGCTGGCAAGTGGTTCTGCTCGACTGCAACACTAGCTGGGGAACTTGGACGCAGGCAGAATCTAGGAGGAGCACTGAACAGGACCCATCCGGAATACCAAGCCTCCCAGGCCCCCACTTCAGAGCGGAGCCAGGTGGGATAGACACTGTGGTGGAATGGCTCATGGGTTAGGGTCACACCTAACCAGCCCTTGCCTTGGGGAGCAAGAGCTGGGGGGGGGGGTCACATGCAGCTTGGGGGGGACATTAGGGCAAGGTGGGGAGTGGGATACATGCGCACACCCTGCGCTTCTGCAGCCCCCATTCTCGGTAGTTGGTGGTTGGCGCCCTCTCCCTCCACTGGGAGGGGGATACTCCGACCTTTCAGCTCCCATAGGGAAGACCTCCCCTATGCCACAAGGGAAAAAGTCTGGAAAGGGGAATATATAGATATCTTTGCCCTACTTTTCAGTGATCCAATTGTGGATCCTGCCGAAGAGGAGGAGAAGACAGACAAGAAAAAATCCCGGCGCCCCAAGGCCGATAGAAATTGGGCCAACTGGTCTTCAGCTTTCTCGATTTACTTGGGGGTCTCGCTGGAAATGTACCCGGATCGGTCCGTAGAGTTATTGAAATATGCCGATATAATAAAAAGGGCATATGGTGTTGCCCCGCCCCCTTGCCTGGCTTTGGTATGACGAGGCCTTTAGGCACAGGGCAGCTTTTACCCCAGGTTTGTGGTGGGATCGCCATGCACAGGACCTCTGGTTCGACTGCATGGTCGACATGAGAAACGCACCCAAAACTGACAGTGGCCATGTCTTAATAAAAGGGGGAGTTGCCTCAGCAAATGACCTGAATAGATTTGAGAATAAGCACACTGGACGGGGTACATGTTGGGAATATAACAATAACGGTCAGTGCACCAGGGGAACATGTGTATTCTGCCACGCCTGCGCGGTGTGCGGGGGGACACATCCCTCTTTAAATTATTACAGGGGTAAACTGGCCGGAGGTAGGCGGAACACCTCAGGACCAGGCCCGAACTCGAGCACCCAAGGAGGACAGCAGGGAACTGGGAGGGGGAAGGGGCCCAACCCCAATTAAGGTGCAGGAATTAGAGGCAGCTCTCCTATACCACCCCATTAGGTCTGAGGTTGAATATGTGTTAAATGGTTTTAAATTTGGTTTCATTATCCCTGCAGGCGTAGTAGGACATGGACGGGAACCACCCAACCTGAAATCTGTAAAAGGAATGGAAGGTTTAGTGCAGGGTAAGATCAACAACGAGGTGAAAGAAGGGAGAATAGCAGGTCCATTTGCCAAGCCATTTGCCATTGCCATTTCCCCTCCATTGGGGATTGTGCCAAAAAAGGCACCTGGCAAATTTCGCCTCATACATCACCTATCATACCCGAAGGGCCATTCGGTGAATGATGCGATACCAAGGGAGCTTAACATCCGTACGTTATACATCATTTGACAATGCAATAGATAAAATCAGGAAGTTTGGGAGGGGTGCCCGCTTAACGAAGTGCGACATGAGTCGGCGTTTCACCTTCTGCCCGTTCACCCGGAGAGTTTCCATCTGTTAGGAATGAAGTTCGAAGGGGCATATTACTACGACTGGGTGATGCCCATGGGTTGCTCAATATCCTGTTCAGCGTTTGAGCGTTTCAGCTCCCTCGTCAAATGGATATTCAGGCAGGGCATGGGCCGTGGCCAAGCATCAAAATATCTGGATGATTTTTTGATAATTGCCTCCCCGGCTCCAGGGGTGGGTGAACAATTATTGGAGGAATTTGAACGATTGGCAGCCCAATTTGGGCCTCCCGCTCGCCCCAGAAAAGACAGAGGGACCATCCACCAGAATCACATACCTGGGAATAGAAATAGATACGGTGTTGATGATGTCACGCCTACCGGTGGACAAGCTCGTAGTACTGCGAGAGAAGTTGCAGGTGTGCACAGGGGCAAAAAAGGTTATGGTCCGTAATCTGCAGTCATTACTGGGCAGTTTAAATTTCGCGTGCAGGGTAATCGTGCCCGGGCCGGCCTTTTTGTCCAGGCTGTACGCACCATTGGCAGGGAACCCTCCACAATACCACCATGTAAGGGTGACATGGGACATGAGGGAGGATTTAGGTACCTGGGCTGAGTTCCTAAAAGAATACAACTGTGTACGTTTTTGGAGGGACAAGTTGCATTTGGGGACCCAACTTCAGGTACACACGGATTCAGCAGGGGGTGTTGGGTTCAGCATATACTTCGGGGGACGTTGGTGTGCAGCCCAATGGTCGTCAGCATGGACCACATCAGGGGTAACCCGTGACCAAACATTCCTTGAGCTTTTCCCCATAGTCGTGGCAGTGCACTTATGGGTAGGGGAATTTGCCAATCGAGCTGTGACATTCTGGTGCGATAATTTGGTGGTGGTGCACGTCATCAACTCCATGATCTCCCGTTCAAGAAGGGTCATGAAGCTGGTGAGGGCAATGGTATTAAAATGTCTAGAGCACAACATACTCTACTTCTCGCCATGTCCCTGGTGTAGATAATAGTGTAGCCTATGCTTTGTCTCGGTTGCAGATGCAGAGATTATGGGAGTTAGCGCCGGCAGCCGCACCATTCCCAGAGCCGCTCCCCCAGGGCGTATGGAACCTTGGAGAGTGGACATGATGACGATTGTCCAGGAATCATTGGCCTCACGCACCCAGGCAGCATACAGATGGGCATATAGGGAGTTTCAGGCCTTTAGGCATAGTATGGGCTGGGAAGCTAAATTTCCAATACAGGAGGACGAAATGTTACACTTTATGTTGCGCTTACGTAAGGGGGGTTTGTCAGGAAGGACCATAGCGGGTAAGGTAGCTGCGCTGGCTTTTGTCAGTCAGATGGCCGACTTCCCTCCCCCAGATAGAGGTTTCTATGAGAGAAGAATGCTGGAAAGCTGGGACAGGGAGAGAGTCCAACAGGGCAATACAAGGGCCCTTATTTCCATTCCCGTTTTGAAGTCCCTCTGCAAGGCCTTAGCAGGCATTTGTTTTAATCGTCATGAGGAGTTACTTTTCTCGACAGTTTTTAAAGTTTCGTTTTTGGGGGCATTTAGGGTTAGTGAGGTGGCTGCTGAGAGCAGACGTGACTGTTCAGGGAGGGCTTTGGCCCCAGGGGACATTTGGTCCTTCCCGATTCCATGAAGATAGTGATCAGGCATTCCATAACAAGCCAGAAGGGGAAAGGACAAATGGTGAGATTGAGGCAGATCAGGGATCGAGAAATTTGCCCAGTGCAGGCCATCAAGAACTATTTGGCCTCACGCCCTATTAACAAGGGTGATTTGTTTATTCACAGGGACAGAACCCCTCTCACCCGGCACCAATTTATCATGGTACTTAAGGCTGCAGTTAGGGCAGTTGGCCTGCCACCTGAACTATATGGATCCCATTCATTCAGAATAGGAGCTGCAACTACAGCAGCAGCTGTAGGGCTGTCGGATGGGGACATATGAGCCATAGGGAGATGGCGATCTCGTGCTTTCCAGGGGTGCATAAGGCCCCAACACACGTGCTAACATGTCAATTTTGCATTTCTCTAGCCATCATCCAACATCAGGGATGCAAGTCTGTGGTTTGGATTTTGGGCCACAGCCTGGTTTGGCGCGCTGGAGACGCAGCGAAGTACACCCCAGGGGGAATGCAGCTGGGCCTTTCACACATGGCAAGCTTAGTGTGGATGGGACACGGGAGTATGAAATGGTACCAAGTGGTGCCCACGTTAAACTGGGCTCGTCACCAGCCTTCTCCCAGTGTTATAATTATATATGCGGGGGGAAATGATTTAGGAGTAACCACTAGTGTAAATTTGACAATAAAAATAAAGACCCAGATGCTGCTGATAAAAAGGTTATTCTCGGGAGCTAAAATAGTTTGGATGCGCCTAGTGCCACGCATAATATTGGGGGTGACTGACCATCCCCCCAAAATCTATAAATCTTGTAGGAATGTGAATAGGGAAATTACAAAATGGTGGGGTGGTTTGGGTGACATGTGCATAAGACATGATTCCTTGACGCATAGGAGACCTGAGTTATTTTTAAGGGACGGGGCAATTCACTGTATTTTGCCAAACTGGCGGAGGAGTTGGTAAACCTGGTTTGAGCAGGAGTTGGTGGGGGAATGGGACAAGCTTATGCGGCGCCCCGTTCTGGTGACGGGGGTCCAGTATGGTTAATAGATTTTAGGATAGGTAGTTTAGGATAGAGAAATGAGTCATCTCCCTAAGAGATGGGGTGGCGATACCTGGCGATAAGCAGGGTACGGCTAACAACAGGGTCGTCACCCTGGGAGGGGTGTGTCGTGGGGGGAAAGGGCAAGCACGGCCCTCAGACCTCAAGACACCTTACTCGTGCCCATCAGGGCGTTTCCCTTTCGGCCTTGGCCAAGGTGCTGTTCGAAGGGGAATGTTCGGTAAAGTTGGATTCAGTGCTGGCATTGGAGGACATATCCAAGCCAGACACCTGTTAGGTTTAAATAGGTTTCATAACTTAAAATACTGGACCCGTGATTGCTTATCAGCAATCCCCACTAACTTTATTGATTTTGTTTGATTAAAGAGTGCGGCCAGTTTAATCCATTTGCTGTCTCTGTGTCTCATTTCCTGGGGGGTGTGCTGGCAACAGGTAAACTAAAGTAACTACTTCAATTTAATTAAATTGAAGTAACTTCAATTTAATTAAATTGAAGTAACTACTCCACTTTGGTAGTGGTCTGCTGAACAACTTTATTTTATTTATTTGTTCCGATTTTACCCCTCCCTTCCCGAATGTCTCAGGACAGCTACAAACCTAAAAAACCAACAAAAAACATATAAAACAACAGGAAATCACAACCTCTCCAACAACCTTTCCCCCTCACCTCTCCTTCTACATCCTACAGGGTGGGATGTAGGATTCCACCTACCATTCACGCCCCAAACCCTCTCCCAACCCTCAGCCTCACCTAATAGGACCAATAGGAGCAGCGGTTGCGTGAATAGGAAGAAATCACTGAGGTGGACTCAGATTGTGATGAGATTGCCAGTAGGTTCCTCCTTTACCTTAAACAGTGTTAAACACCTATGCAGGGATTGGGAACCTCCGGCCCAATGGGGGGAAATGGTCTGTGCCTGTCTTTTATTTGGATCTTTCCAATTTCCAGATCTTTCCCATGAATCCAGTCCCTCCTCTCAAGCACTAAGATTGAGCTCAGGGGAAGGGAATACAGAATAGGGCATGCAATGAAGGATAAAGGATGGATCTATGGCATAGATCATGTGCACAGAACCTTTTCTCTCTCAGGGGCCACTTGGAAAATTAGTACAAGCTCCAAAGGCCACATGGGGGAGTGGGGGTGGGGGTTTAAGAGGTATGTTGAGGAAGAGGAGGGCCATGGATCTGCCCCCATCATTGTGTGCATGCCCTCATCTGTGCTCCCTTACCCTGAGCGCATTTTTTCAGTGCTTGAGAGTAGGGACCGGACTTGGGTGCCATATCCAGGAGCTGGAGAGGGAACAAATGAGAACTAGCTACAGCCACATCTATCCCTTGGGCCTGAGGTTCCCCACCCCTGGCATAGATCCATGATCTGGACCTTCCCTTTCCTCTCTGATCCTGAGCACACCCCTTAAACACCCCCAACTACAATCTGGCTCACAGAACTTCTACTAATTTTCAAAGGGAGGGGAAAGGGTCCTTATGCCTGAGATACAGTATGTACCAGAAGCGGGCCAACTGTGTGGCTCTAGAGCCACATGCGTTTTTTTGGCCCCTTTGTGGGGATGCAACTCTTGGGATTAGGAAACTTTGCCCACCCCTGGTATATACTTTATCTTCATTCTGAGGCTGGTTTGAGTTGACTGTAGGTGTACGTTGCACAGCATCTGGTGAAGCAAGGGTTAATGGGTGGGATTATGGGTGTTTAGGAAACCTGCTTTTGCTAATCTGATTAGAGGTAAAAGAAACCACAGCCCCCTTGGAGGCGATGGGAATAAATGGCTTAGCTTGGGCTCAGGAGAATTATCCCCTCCCATAGATAATAAGGGTATCAATATCATCTCAGGGTGGATTTTCTCCTACACATAATCATCAGATTATGCCTGCCTATTGCTGTGGAAGGCAGGGGTCCCGATCCTATTCCCTGCGGAGCTTGTGATTTCTGTGGGGCTCAGTGCACCCCCTATGGGGTTCGCACGGTTTGCATACAGCTGCGTGCACGTAATGCTCTGCGTGGAATAGGATCGGGGCTAGGGTGTTCTGCCCTAGCCATAAGTGTTTGTAGGATCCAGCCAAACAGAGCAATACTTTGAGGCTTTCTTCACCTTGGTGTGTTTATTATACAGTGTTTGGTTTCAATGAGCTTGAAAGACCAGTGTGGGAGAGATTGAAGGAACTAGGCATAGCCATATTTAGTCTTGAAAAAAATTTAAGGGGCAGGGTGGCATGATGCTTTCCAGTATGTAAAAGGCTACTCTAAGAAAAATGGTGTCCAGTTGTTTTCTCTGATCACTTGAGGATAGGACTAGAGGGAATGGGTTTAAAGTTGAAAAGATTTAGGCTAAACATTAGGAAGAATTTTCTAACTACCAGGACAGTTAGGGAGAAAATAACTTGTCAGCTTTCTATTGGGGCTATGCATTTGGGTTTGGATAAAACTCAAACACAAAAAAGAACTTTTGAGCTTCCATATGTGAAACACAAAAGCTGCCCTGGAATGTTTGGATATTGTGTTAGTTTGTTTTGTGTGTCTCAATTTCCACTTCTAATTTGATGGTTTTAATTATTGTTCTAGCAGTTTGAGCATCTTTTAAGTTTCATGATCTGTTGTGTTGCATTGGGGGAAGTGGGGGGTGGGGGCTGGTTCTAACAGTGGCGATCTATAGGAATGGACTCTTTTTTAAATTTAGGTTTACTTTTGATCATTCAGTGTTTTGTCGTTCAGGGACTTGGCCTGCTTCCACAGGCAACTGAGTAGAACTGTGCCCAGGGAATTGGATGGGATGGCATGAAATGCTCGTTCCTGGTGTTTTAAAGCTTGCTGATAGCAGAGTTCTTTGCTGTTTGCTGTAGGACCACCACCTGTGTGTGTGCGTGTGTGTGTGCGTGGTGGAGGCTGGACACCCCGCTTGCTTTCTTCCCAACCAACTGTAGCAGGCCCCAGAGTTTTGAGAAACATAACACAAAAATTGGCACTTTTCTCTTCCCCAAAGTGAAAATGAATATTTTACCAAAAACCTAGTTTTGTGCCCTACGATTCCAAAAAGTGGACAATTTGGATTATTGTCGACGCATCCCCCCAAGAACGAGACAGGACTCAGTATATGGATTTAACATGGCCGCACCCTTTATTGAATCCAATAATTCAAATTGAATAGGTGAGGGGGTAACATCGCCTATTGCGATTCAGGGTCCAGTATCCAACTATAACACATGAACAATTGAACCACAGGGGAGGTTTCAATATGCCCCTGATAACCTTCCCCTAAACAAATCGTCTCCCCATAGTCGGCGTTTAGTGCTCGGGCAATGGGGACTTAGTCCTTTCAGACTTGAGTAAGGACCAAGGTGCCTCTCGGTGGTGGGCCATACATTGCCCTCCCACTGTTCCAAGTCACCCCTTCCCAGGGAAAACAACGCCACGCATGCCATACCCTGCAGTCACGTTATGGAGATGACTCATACTTATACTTATCCTAACATAACCGATACTGGACCCCCGCCAGGGTGCGACAGTTATAACATTCAAAACATATATTAACATCGAGCAAGCACCACACTATCTACTGGCCAACCAATTGCCCATACTGTAAGGAAGGCGAAAACAAGCAAGATGGTCCTCTGACCAACTTTTCTTTGCCAAAAATTCCTTCCTGGCCCATATAATGCAACCAGTCGAAACCGAACAATGCAACCAGTCGAACAGTATAAGGGAGGGTGGGTGGGTGCTGCTCCGTTCCCTGCTCGTCCTGGACTGAGCGGGGAACGCAGAATTCAGCTGCTGGTCATTCACGTGGTTCCCAGCAGCCAATCAGGCTCTCTCCTTTTCGCGCGGTCGGGGAGGGGCGGGGCGGGTTGCCTAGGGCAACCCTCGCCGACCGCTCCAGCGGCTTCATGTCTGCTGTCTCAGGCAGTCCCGCTCGCCCTCTAGTAGGGGAGGGGGCGCGACAATCGCCCCACTGCTGCTTAGCAAGGCAGAGGTCAGAAATGGAAATTTGGTCAAAAGGTTCTCCTTTTTAAAAATAAAAAATTATTACAACTGGTTTGATGCTTTCAGGTATATGCACAGAATTGTTCTGAGCAAGTTCAGTATAGCTGAAAAGCTGAGATTTGTCATGCAAAAGTTTCACTGGCAATCTAAAATTTCATTAAACTCTAGAAACGTCAAAGGGTTCCTTTATCATTGCTTCATTTTTACAGTCTCCATAATGCTGAAATGAAACAGTTTTCACTAAAACAAAATCTCCACATGCTTGAAATGTTTCCTTTGTATTTTGAGAGGAATTTCAGTAGTGAAAAAAGAGCAGTATTAATTGGGAGAGGGGGCTCTAGTGTGCCCTTTAACGTCTAGGGCAGGGATGGGAATCCTCCAGAGTCAAGCCCATGGTCTAATACAGTCCAGGGCTCTCCTTTATTTGGCCCCTTTCCTTTTCCTGGATCTGTCCTATGGATTCAACACCTCCAGCATTGAAAGAGTGAGCTCAGAGGACGGGAGTGGAGATGAGAACGTGCACTCAAGGATCAGAGGTGGATCCATGACCTTCCTTTTCATGCCTCCATCCTGAGCACATCCCTTAATACCCCTGCCTCCATCTCCTATCCAACCCATAAAGCTTTTACTGTATTTCAAATTGGCTTGCAGCAGGGAAAAGGTTCTCCAACCCTATTGTAGAGGCCTGTTGGGCGTCTTTCCAGACTTAGGCTGTTTTTACACGGATGCCCGCCACTCCCCAGTGGGTGTGCAGGAGGGGGCTTGATGCAGGGGTCTGTGTAAGTGCCGCAGCAGTGGGTGGGGAGATGGGTGTTTGTCCATGCAAACAACATGGGCAGCGGATGGCGGTGCATGCACACTCCCAAAGCACACCCACCTCCACCCATCGCACACCCACGGAGCCATCCGTCAAACTGGAGGAGGGTGCTCAACACCCCTTCCAGCAGGGAGGTTGTGAGTGGAGAGAGCACCAAAAAGTAGGTCCCAAATGTTACTTGTGAGGGGACAAGTGGAAGGGTAAATGCCGGAGGGAGATTTAAAAAGGATTTTCTCTTCTAGCATTTATGTACCAAAAGAAGATAACAGGGTCAAGAGACTGCCCTTTTCCACTAAACCTATGCCAGTATTTATAGGGTGGCCATAGGTATGTGAATACCTACCAGTGAATGAGGTGGTGTGATCGGTAATGTAGGCTGAGGCGTGCATCTTTTGCACACGGAGAATTCACTCCAGAGCCTTGCCACTGATGGAGGAAATCTTTGCTGAAAAAACAACTTGCACTAGTGTCAGCTGAGGGGGAGGAGCAGCCTCTGAATAAAAATGCAGCAAAGACAGTTAGTCCGGGGGGACGGACTGTGTGGCTTAATGGAGACGGCTCAGAGCTGCCAATTAAAGAGACCTGACTGCCAACCCTGCTGTGTGCCACTAAAGCTAAATTTCAATTTTCCCTCACCTGGGCTGGAGAGGAATAACTATTCCCCCTGCTCCTCCTTGCTTTCAAAGCACTTTTTATCCTTAAGATCTCAGCGCCGGGTGAAGGCTAAGCAGTGTTATGCTAGTCTGAGGGCATTTGGAAGCAGTGAGCTAGCTACTGGAGGTCGAATGGAGCGGCCGCTACATATCATAACACAGCTTTAAACGCAGCCTTGTACACTGGGGCTGACTTTATTGAAAGAAGAAATGTATGTCAAGATAGCCCGTAGGCTGGGACCAAAGGGGCTTGGTGGGGAAGGGCTAAGGAGCATGTTCAGGATGGGGAAGACAGGCACTGTGAAGGGCACACTTAAAGATGGAAGGGATGAGATGAGGGTTCTTGCGTGGAGATGCTTACTCAGGTGAAGGATGTACCTCGGGTTTGGGGGACTCTTTCCCTTCCAAAGGCCACTTTGAAAATGAGTACAAACTGGGAGGGCTGTATAGAAATTGGGGGTGGGGATCCTTAAGGCATGCATTCAGGAAGGGGGGAAGGAAAGAGAAAGCACAGATCATGAATCTGTGCCATAGATCCATCTCGTATTTGGATCCCTCTCTGTTCCCTTCTTTGCAATGAAAGAGTTCATTCTTTCATTGTTTGGTGGTAGGAATTGGATCCAGCCACCAGATACAGGAACTGGGAAAGGGCCAAATAACAACTAGCCACAGGCTGTGTTTGGCCCCTGGCCTGAGGTTCCCCATCCTTGAATTCATAGCTGAAGGAGTGGGCTTTATGGGAGGGCCCAGATTCATGGGTTGGAATGGGACCAATTGACCCACCGGCCAGGGGTTCCTCATCCCTGTGTTTAGACGGTTACCCTGAAAATGAAGCCTGGCATTTCTCATGAGAGGTGAAGTGAGGGAGGTGTAGTTTGACTCAGTGGCGTTTCCTCTTTCCAGTGGTATAAGAGCCCCAAGCCGTGCCTGTGTGGAGCATTGTCCTGGTGGAGTAGGGCCCAATGGGCAAAGAGAAGAAGTTTGCGAGTTTATCATGGCGAGGTCCCCTTTTATGAAGGAGAGAGGCAGTGCAGAGTGAGTCCTTACCTTACAGCTCTCAGGCTCATAAATCACCCGAGCAGAGATCAGCGGCAGTGCTGGAAGGATGCAGCTGATCTGTCTGTTTTTTGTTCCCTTGCCAAGTTGCTCTCTTTGGCCTTTTGTTTCCTTCTCGCCAAAGCACTCGACGTACTGATGGGCTTGTTTTTAACTAATGACTGGCACTCGCATTATCTCCTCAGCATTGTTGTGTTCCCACTTTTCCTCACCTCCTTCCTAAAATACACAGTCAATCATGGGCTTGTTTGACCGCCTTAGGGACGTGGATTCATTGCATGCGCTTCAAGGGCAGGAGAGCTCTCAGCAAAGCGCAAGAACAACACCCAGCCATAGTGTTTTCCCTCTGCAGAATTACTGTTATTCCTGCCCATATATTCATCTATACAATAGCTGAAAGCTAGTTCCAGACCACTATAATAAAAAGGTGATTAGATGCTAATTGGCATCTGGAATCAAATGTCACCAAAAGAAAGAAGCAGACCGATGGAGGGAAGGAGAGTCATTTTTTTTTTAAAATGTGCACAATACGGATAGCTTAATATAGGGAAACTGCTGAAACATGGGCCCTGTTTCCGGTGATTCACTATGCCCTGTTGCAATAAATGCCTGTAAAAATAGAGAAGGGGCCAAATCTTTGAGGGTGTCAGTAGGGCAAATGAAGCACTGTGGGTGGGGTTAGAGCAGTGGCAAAGAACATACAAAGTGCCGTACTGCGTCAGACCAAGGGTCCATCTAGCCCAGCAAGCATACTGTTTCCGACAGCAGCCACTTCCAGTCTCTTACAGAAGTACGCAAGGGCGGGGTCATACTGAAATGATCAATTTCTTGATATTTACTAGGGCTGAAATGAGAATCAGTTTCTTGTGAGAACTGAGAACTGTTACAGAGATCTCGAGATGATATAGATAATGGTTTGAGATCTTGGTTGAGAATTTTTCTTGATATACCATTTACTTACCGTACCGTGTACCACATTCTTCCTGGTAATGCGCATGCACAAAATGGCCACATGGCTGTTCTGCACATGTGCAGCCCTCTTCCAAGATGGTGCCCGCACCATCACTGCCTTTTGAAAAAAGGCAGCCATTTTGCATATGTGCATTATTGGGACAAATGCAGTAAACAGTAACGGTATATCGAGAAATTCTCCACTGAGAAAGGGTCGAGAACCAGTAAGAATTGTGAGAAAATCAAGATTGTATTTCAGCCCTAATATTTACTCCTGGCTCCCACCAGTCAGAGGTTAGGTTCTCTGACTATCTTAACTAGTAGTCCTTTATTTTATTTTATTTTATTTCTTATAGTCCTGTGTCCTCCAAGAATTTATCCAATCCCTGTTTAAAGCCAGCTATGATATTGGCTTTAACAATGCCTTCTGGCAACAAGTTCAGTAAGCTAGTTCCCAAACTTCTTGCCTCTGTGACCTGAATTTGAGACTTACAAATTCCCATGACCCTAGGCAAAAACATGCATAGTAGAGTGCAGTGACATCACAATGCTCCACAGAAGGGTAGGTCATGCCACAAAGGGCAGGGTTAAGGCCATTTAAGGATGTGGCCAGGCCTCCTAAAGAGAGCTGTGATGTTTTGATGCCAAATGAAGGATGAGGCTTTGTCAGAAGGGGCAGGGCTAAGGTGCTGCCCCACCCCTTTCTGACATGGTTGCAGCACTCTGTAGGGGGCAGGGCTTCCTGCAGCTGAGGAATCTGGCCCTAGGGCTCAACCAGCCACTTAACCTGATCTAGGCTTGATGGGACCAGTCAGGGCTCTTAGGGCTTGGGTCAGACCGTGGGTCTCTAAGGTAAAAGTATATTGTCTGCCAATTGGGATTACAACTCCCTTTACAAATGATGTGACTCAGAGTAGCAGTTCAGGAACCTCTTGGCTAGATTCCCCCCCACCCACCCCAATCACATGTTTATACATACAGGGTCCAACAAGGTTCCCACCTCAGAGATGACCACTGATGATAGTGTCCCCTGCCACTACTGACAGGTGCTCCTAGGGCTTGAGTCTATTAGAGTCTCCTGCTTCCAGTGCTGGGTGTGTGTGGAGGTGGAGGAGGTAGGGTTGCCACCGTCCCAAAAGTGTTGATTCAACAAGGGTTATATCAGTAAGTGGTGGGTGGGACAAAGGGACTCTTCCCCTCCTTTCTGACATGGCCACATCCTCTTCAGAATGCTGTGACATGATGCTCCATAGGGATAGGACTATGTCAAAAATGGGGTGGAAAAGCTTGTTCCACCTCTTCCTGATGTGGTCCCACGCCCTCTGCAAAAAAGATTCTAGCAGCCCCCCTGACTAACCCTGGAAAATAAGGCCTTCACCTGGAGCCCAAAGATGTCCAAACCCTGAGATTCTGGGTCAGACCAAGGCCGCTTTTAGACGAGCGGTGCGCGATTGCGCATCGTGATTGCGCATAATTAGAAACGGCCGCATGTATTAATTACACGAGATGGAAGCGTGGTATTATGTGCATATTATGGCGGTTGCGCATTTTTAAAGGCCGCAAATTAAATACCTCATGGTTGAGGTATTTAATTCACGGACTTTAAAAATGCGCAACCACCATAATATGCGCATAATACCCCGCTTCCGTCTCATGTAATTAATACATGCGTCCATTTCTAATTATGCACAATCACGATGCGCAATCGTGCGCCGCTCGTCTAAAAGCGATCCAAGAGAAGTGGTAACGCTATACAGAAAAATCCCTCCCGAAGGAGCAGGCCTTGGGGAAACGTCCACTTCTGAGGCTGATATGTGGGAGAGGGGAGGGAAGGGGAAAACCTTTGTCTTAAAATTGAAGAGCAGGAAAGTTTCCTCAACAGGAAGTTGAGGTGGAGGTCTCTCCCTGTCCTTCTCACTCTTAAGGTGGTGGTTACTTGTGTTACACTAGTGGCAGCTCAGGAGCCACCTGAGACTCTTGGGCACCTGTACTGCAGCTCTTGCCAGAAGTAGCAATGTCAAGAGATGGAGTTTTTTCAACAGGGGCCAGACAACTGTAGTTTTGAGGCAGTCAGGTACCCTGCCCTCCTGAAGGGAGGCAATGACAACCCCAGCCAGCAATGGCCCCGAAGTTTCCTTGCTAGCTTTCACCAACCAGGATGGGCATGGATATCACTCAAAGCACACCCTCTGCATCGGTGGGCGAAACCGATTGAACCTGATCTAAGCAAACCGGACAAGATAGGGCCTCCCCAACCCTAAACTCTGACTCTGCATCCAGACCAGCAGTTCCCAAGTTGAGCCAAATATGAATGACTTTATGTGCAAAGTAAGTGACAAAATCATCACAGCGGGCGTAAGACAGTTGCTGCTCGCAGGAGCTTGCATTTGAAGTAGATAAGACAGATGAAAGGTGGGAGTGGGAGCAGAGGATCGGTGAGTTGTCTAGCGCTACCCAACAGGTTAGTGGCTGAGACAGGAATAAAGCCCCAGAACCTTTCCCCACCCAAAGGCATCTCTGAAAGTATAAGCTGCATGGGCTGGATAGGGGTTGGGGAAGGGTGTGCTCAGGATGGAAGAAAGCAGCATCCGATCTTTGCCATGTATCTATCCCCTCCTCTTGAGAGTGGGCCCTCCTCTCTGCTTCCTTACCCCGAGCTTGCTCTTTCAGTGCTTGAGGGTAGGAACTAGATACATACTCCATATCCAGGAATTGGAAAGGGGCCAAATAAAAAACAGCAGCAGGCAGGATTTGGCCCATGGACCATTGGCTCCCCACCCCTGTTCTCTTTGTGACACAATGCTTCCTCCAGGACAGATTTACATGAATGGACACGTACACACCCACTGTAGAAAGAAAGTGTTTAATTCCAAGCTGGGTTGCCACTTCATTCTTGAGTGTAGATTCCCCACAGCACTTAATGGTATCATGGAAGGCCGTGAAGAGGATACATTTCCCCCCTGTATATAATTGCGTCCTTCCCTGCAAGAGTGTCTCCTTCTGAAATGAGACTTCTGCCTTTGCACCTCAGCTGTTTTGCTCTTGGCTGTAATTTCCCCCCTGGTAATATTATGTTCCTATTGCACTCCAGATGATGGGCTCTTGCAGGATCTAAAGAGGCTTGGAGTACGGTTCTTATGTTGTTGGTGGAGAATGAGCTGCCATAGTGGGAATAGGGCTGTTGGATTGCAGTGTCAAAAACAAGAGACTCCATAGAAATGTAGTGTTCAGTTCTATATCATTTCATGGAGCTGTGGGGCTCTGACATAAGGAACAACCATTATGTTCCATGGAGCCATAGGGGCTCTGATATAAGGGATGTCCCTTAAACTACAGGAACTCTGGCAATCTTAAGTCAGGGTCATGTCACTCAGAATGAAAATGAATGAATAATTCCTGGCTTGGAACTTGCAAATTATGGCTGACATAGGGCTGCCCTGATTGGCAAATCAAATTCAAGTGTCTATTTCCTTTAACAAATATTCAGATTTGCCCCATTTTAAATGATCATGTGAAATCAGACTTTAGACAAGCACACTAACTAGATTAATGAAGACCAAATTTGAGTGTGTTTTGCTTGTTTAAAATCAAACCAGCAGCAACAGTTTGACTTTGGAGTAAGTGAATTTTAGCAAATTTGACGAAGTTGAAGTAGATAGCTTGGGTGCAATCCTTTCCTCATTGAATCTGCTCCTCATAGGCATGATGCCAGTATGGAACGATGCTGAAGGGAGCTTTGTCAGGGCAGAATGTTACTTTTAACTTGTTTTGTAATGTAAGTGTGGGAGTATTGTTTTGAGGCTTGTCACTTCCCCCTCAGTGAGAAGGAGTATGAGCTAGAGGAAAGGAGTTGGGGCAGGGGTTTAGTTATGGGGGGGATATATGGGATGCATCCCCCTGAACTTTCAAAGCAGGGGGAATATAAATACTAAATACCCTCACACAGAAAAGGGGGGAGGGGTGGCTCCAGGGCTCCCTTGAGTCCCAGGAAAGGAGCTCCCAGTATTTAGTACTTCAGTAACAGAAATTAGAACCTGGCAGAAAGAGTGTGTGGGAAAAAAAGGTGAATGGGCTAATTGAGTGGTTTACTTTATGAAACAAAATGTTTTGGGGTAAGGAAATGCTGTCTCAAGGGATTGGAGAAGGAAGGTGGAAATGGGCCCTCAGGGCAGAGTTGGTGTGTGTCTCCCTGCTGAGAGAAGCCCCCTTTGCCGCCGCAATGGTGGTGACGGGGTAATTGGCAGGCCCCCGTCAGGTGACGCAGGCTGGAGCTGCAGGAGGAGCCCGGCAGCTGCATGGTAGAGCGCTCGCTGCCGGGAAGGGAGTTGCCTGGCAACTGAAGGTTCAGCGCGTGTGCAGAGGCGCTGCGCTGCGAAGAAATGAACGGACCCGCCCTTTGTAGGGAGGGCGGATCCGTTTGAGCCGCGTGGAGGCAGCATTTGGCGTTGGGTCAGGGAGAAGTTAGCCCCACCCACCTCACCTCTAGCACTGTGTTTTTTTTGTTACTGGTTGCCATTACGGAGCCGAAGGGGAATTTTGGTGACTAGCCTGATTCAAGGGTTGCTTGTTTTGCCCCTTTAACAGTGCAGAATAGGATAATTAGGTTGATTAGCAGCAGGGAAATCTGAAACTATCCAATTTTAATAATTACCAATTGGTTTGTAACTAGTGAAGCTAGTAATAATTCGAATGCGATTACGTGATTGAGGTAATTGGAGAATTCGGTAATTGGCATGATTAATTTAAGAGACAATTGGGTAATATTTGTTGCACTTTGCGGGGGTCCAGTATGCTGTTGTAGGCGAAATAGGTAAGAATAGGATAAGATGAGTCATCTCCTTAAGAGGTGGGGAGGTGACACCCAGTGCGTGAGGGAGCGCAGCACGCACTCGGGTCATTACCCTGGGAGGTATACCAGGTGGGGTCAGTAAGTACATGCACTGTCTGCTGGCTTTGCGGGTACCACCTCCTTACTCAAGCCCATGGTTGGGCCTGTCCCCCTTCGGTCAGAGCCAGGTTGCTGTCGAAGGGGGAAGTTTAGTTTGGGAGTACTGACATGGGAGGGCACATTCCGGTCAGTACCCGAGTTAATAAGAATTAAGTAGCTAGCATACTGGACCCATATTGCTGGTGCAATCACCCACTGGCCTTGTTGAATATGTTTGAATAAAGAGTGCGGCCAAGTTAAAACCAGCTACAGTCTCTGTGTCTCATTGGGGGGTGCGCTGACAAACAACAGAAAAGTTTGTCTTTTTACCATGACATTAAGGGCAAATCCTCCCCCCCCCCACTGAATTCAATAGACTGGCTCCCATTCCCTTAAAGCAGGGCTGGGGAACCTCAGTCCTGGGGGCCAAATGTGGCCCTTGGCAAGTTTTTACGTGGCCCCTTTACAGTGCCTGGATCTGGCCCCTGGATCCATTCTCTACCCCAAAGCACTGAAAAACTGAGCGCATGATAATGGAGCAGAGAGGAGGGCATGCACACAAGGGTAGGGGACAGATCCATGGCCTGATCCATGATCTGCACTCTCCTTTTCTTGAATAAACCTATAAAGTACCTCCACCCCCAACCTCTGTGTGGCCCTCGGAGCTTGTACTAATATTCAAATGTATGTCGTTCACTTATTCATTCATTTTCGGGACATTAGTTACTAAACCGAATGATGCTCTATTAGTTTTAGTAACTAATAAAAATGAAACAAATTGCACACCCCTATCTGGGCCTGCTCTGGGGCAGCCCTGCATGGGGCACTCTGCAAGATTCAGAAGCACACCTGGTGGACCAAGCTGGCCAGGGAAACACAGAGCTGCTGTCTGTCTGAATGGCCTCCGCGAGCCCCTGGAGCTGTGGCAGGTGGAAGCCATGGGGTCCCTGGGCCACATGTTTGAGTGGAGACTGTGTGTGGGAGGGGGGTTGTTGCTTGTTATCCGTGCACCTTGGACTATGCTACCTGCATGGACCGTGGCTCCCCCATGGCTCCCACCTAAACTGTCTGCATTCCGGACCTTTCAACCCTGCCTTTCCATCCAATCTTCCCCTTTCCCTGTTATTTCTGACTGCTTAATAAAGTCTGCCTTTTGCTCCTGGACATCAATGTTGTGTGGGTGTCATGGGGTTCCTGGGGCTGGCCAGGTGTTGGCATTTGTCCGCCCCGCTCTTCCTCCTCAGGGGTGTTTTGGCTTGGTAGGGGCTAGCCTGGTTCCTGGGGCTGTGGGCAGTAATGGTTTAATGGCTGCTGCCACATCCCGTTGCCATGGTTGCCAGAACTGCTGCTCCTGGCAAGGGGTGGACTCCAAAGCAGGGGGTGAGATAGTGAGTGGGCCAGGCTGGGGTGGGGTTGGCCTGCCCGCCTGTGTGTTTTTGACCTGGGGCTTTCCCAGGGTGAAGGGAATGTGTGTTTGCTGCCTGCACACATGGTTCATCCACACACCGTCTGTCTGTATGAAGACCTTAAGTCTTAAGTAGATCACAGGACCTGTTGCAAGGGGTAACGGTCGTAGAACCGCTTGGTAATAGTGATCATAATATCAAATTTGAAATAGCTATAGGAGAGGGATTGACAAAAAAAAAAAAAAAAGACTGCAGTATCATTTAACTTTAAAAAGGGGAACTATGCAAAAATGAGGAAACTAGTTAGAGGGAAACTAAAAGGAGCAGTGTGAGCATTAAATACATGCAAGAGGAGTGGAGATTATTTAAAAACCCCATCTTGGAAGTGCATATTAAATGTATGCCACAAATAAAAAAGGTAGCAAGGGGACCAAACGTCTGGTAGTGTGGCTAAATGGGGAGGTGAAGGAGGCTATTAAAGCCAAAAAGGCATCCCTTAAAAATGGGGAAATAGTCCTAAAAAATAGGAAAGAGCATAAACATTGCCAAATTAGATGTAAAATGTTAATAAAAGACTGGCCAAGAGGGAATTTGAGGAGCAACTTGCTAAAGACGTACAAAATAATAATAAAATCATTTTCAAGTACATAAAAAGTAAGAAACTTGCTAGAGAGTTGGTTCGGCCATTAGGTGAGCAGGGGGTAAAAGGGGCACTCAGGGAGGATAAGGACATTGCAGAGAAGCTGAATGAATTCTTTGCTTCCGTCCACTGCCGAGGATGTTGGGGAGATACCCACGCTGGACTGAGTCTTTGTAGGTGAAGAACTGGAAGAACTGTCACAAATAAGTGTAAACTCTGGAGGAGGTTCTAGAGCAAGTTGATTAAATAGTAACAAATCACCAGGACCAGATGGTATTTATTCATCCCAGAGTTCTGAAGGAACTCAGATATGAAGTTGCAGACCTACTACTGGTAATTTGTAACCTATCGCTAAAAAAACTGCCACTGTACCAGAGGACTGGAGAGTAGCTAACATAACACCAATATTTCAAAAGGACCCCAGAAGTGATCCTGGTGGTGAGCCTGATGTCGGGGCTGGACAAACTGCTGGAAATGGTTGTTAAGAACAGAATTACTGAGCATATTGATAAACGTGGCTTAACTGGGAAGAGTCAAGCGAAGTCATGCCTCACTAATCTATTGGAATTTTAAAGGGTGTAAATAAGCATGTGTATAAGGGTGAGCTGTTCAATATAGTGTTCCCGGACTTTCAGGAGGTGTTTGATAAGGTTCCTCATGAGAGACTCTTGAGGAAATCATGGGATAAGAGACAG
Organism: Sphenodon punctatus; assembly: GCA_003113815.1. Taxonomy (NCBI): domain Eukaryota; kingdom Metazoa; phylum Chordata; class Lepidosauria; order Sphenodontia; family Sphenodontidae; genus Sphenodon; species Sphenodon punctatus. The sequence goes on from QEPC01009285.1 coordinate 194,141, forward strand.
TGTCCTATTGTGGATCGGCAACTGGTTAAAAGATAGGAAGCAAAGAGTTTCATGATCAGTTTTTGCAGAGGAGAGAAGTAACTAGTGGAGTGTCCCAGGGATCTGTACTGGGACTGGTGTTGTTTAATATATTCATTAATGATCTGGAGAAGGAAGTAAAGAGTGAAGTGATCAGATTTGCAGAAGATACAAAGCTACTGAAGGTGGTTAAAACCTGAGCGTACTGTGAAGAACTGCGGAAGGATCTTGCGAGACTGGGTCACTGGGCATCGAAATGGCAGATGAAATTTAATGTGGACAAGTGCAGAGTTTATTTATTTATATACCGCCCCCTCCTGCTCAATGGCAGCTTGGGGCAGTGAACAACATATAAAAAACAAAATATACAAATATAAAATACAGAAATATAAAATACAATATAATATAAAATATTGCATAAAACCATAAAAATAAGAGGCCCAAGAAAAAGATCAAAACCCCCATCCCAAAAGAAAAGAAAAAAAGAAAGAGCCCCCCCCCCGTTCCCCTCACCAAATGCCTGGTGAAACAGCTAAGTTTTACTATGCCTACGGAAGGAGGGGAGATCCGGACAGAGACTAATCTTTGCTGGGAGAGAGTTCCATAGCCACGGCGCAACCACCAAGAACGCCCTCTCGAACGTCGCCACCTATCAAGAGAGGCTTGATAGGTTGGGGCTCTCCAGCTTGGAGAAGAGACAACTGAGAGGGGATTTGATAAAGTCTATAAAATCATGAGTGGGGTGGAACACGTAAATAGGGAGCAGTTGTTTATGCATCTGGAGGCTGGCTAATGCAAATTGGGAGGAGCCACAGAGAGAGCACCAGACTGGCAACAGCCCTGGAGCTACAGGGCCATGCCTGGCATGTATACAAAGGAGCAGACTGCAGCTGCTACAGGTCTCCGTGTGCAAAGGCCTAACAACTTGGTTCAGAACAGTGTTGCATCCTGGGTCATGTAGTCTCCAAGGACCACATCTCTGAACTGAAGGTGAAGACAGCCGTGCAACCTGTATTTCTCATAAGCATCCTCTAAACATCTGCATATATGGCAACCCTAATTCAAGTGTCACAGGACACTATTTAATAGAGCAGGAAATTGGACCCAAGTCATTTGCTTGTCTTCACCCCGACACCCCCTGCTTTAACATGACCATCCTTGACTTCTCCAGCCATTTACTGTGGATTCACATATCCTGTTTTCCACAGGTTGTAAGGCAAAGGAAGTTCACATGAGGGAGAAAGAGGACTGTGTTTGCAGCAGCCTGACAAAGCCTCATTTCTCAGTGGCTCCACAGTTTGATCAGCGCTTAGTGCTGTTTCCCAACAGTCCACAGAGCTGCCAGTCTGTTCCGATCCTGAAGACGACACGTTTTGTTTATTCCAGAGAGAGGAGCAAAACTCCATCTGTAAACTTCCTTGGCTAAAAGCAACGGCGTCTCTGAGGACTGAGCGCATTTGCCAACACGCCAGGGGAACGGGGATTTAATTTCTGCTCTGACCACGCGTCTATATATAATTTAAGGATTATAATTTGTGTTTAACAATATGCTCAAGAGGCAAGGATGGAGGGAGGGAAGGGAAAGATTAGTGGCGGTAATTCAGCCCCTGCCTCCCCTCTTCTTGTGATGACATATTTTAGAACCGTTCAGTCTTGGCACGAGGCTGGGGAATGAAAATTTTGAGGCTCTGAGGTACCATATGGAGGTGCCTGATTATTACATTTGTTTGTTTATTTAAAGGATGGAACATGCACATTGGTACTCTCTACATGCACATGGGTACTCTCTGGTCTAGAACATGGAGAGAAGTTTGTTAGGAGTGAGGGTTATGCCTTGTCCCACTCCTGACTCTCCCTAACTAGCCATCCTGTTCCCACGCATGGGGTAGGTACTGTTCCCTCTCCCATGTCTGCCACTGTTAGGCTTTGCTTCTGCTTAGGGATGCCACCTCCTTTCAGGCTTTCACTCTGAGTTGATGGGGCCACACTGGTACGGTGTGGGTCAAAGGGGCTGCCATGCCTGTTTCTGATGTAACCCCATCCCTTATTTTATTTATTTATTTATATTTGTTAGCTGCCCCCTCATGCCTACGGCATCTCGGGGCGGCTTACAGCATAAAAACACACAATAAAATTCATTAAAACAATGTTTTAAAAATACAATCCCCCCCTACCCCACCTTCTCACCCTCCCATCTGAAGGCCTGGGTGAACAGCCAGGACTTACAGGCTCGCCGAAACGCCAACAGACCTGGGGCCAGACGAGCTTCCTCCGGAAGGGAATTCCAGAGCCTCGGCCCGGCCACCGAGAACGCCCTCTCCATTGTGGCCCCCGCTTTACATGGGGGACCTCCAAAAAGACGCCCCCAGTGGACCGCAGGGATCGCTCTGAGGCGTGGAGGGCGAGGCGGTCCCCAAGGTATGAGGGGCCCAGACTGTGTAGGGCTTTATAGATCACCACTAGCACCTTGAATCTGGCTCGGTATGCTATAGGCAGCCAGTGCAGAGTACAGAGCACAGGTGTTACGTGCTCCTGCCTTCCCGTCCCCATAAGGAGACGGGCCACCGCATTCTGCACCAGCTGCAGCCTCCGAACCAGAAACAAGGGAAGCCCCACGTAAAGCGCATTGCAGTAGTCTAGCCTTGAGGTGATGAAGGCATGAATGAGGGTGGCCAGGTGAGGCCTGGAAATGTATGGACACAGCCTCCGTACCAGATACAGCTGGCGGAAGGCAGCCTTAGCCACCATCTCTACCTGCCGATCCAGCCGGAGCCCCGAGTCCAACACCACCCCCAGACTCCAAACCTGCTGGGCTACAGGAGGGCAGACCCCCCTACCAGGAGAGCCAGTACCTCCCTTGCCCTCCCCACCACCATCATCTGTATCTTATCAAGATTGAACTTCAGTCTGTTCTGCCGCATCCAATCTGCCACAGCCTCCAAACATTGGGAAAGTAATGAGACAGCAAGACCTGGGTCAGTTGAAAATGAGAGGTACAGCTGAGTATCATCAGCATATTGGTGACATCGCACCCTGAACCCTCTCACGATCTCCCCCAGGGGCTGCATATGTACATTAAATAATAGCGGAGACAAGATCGAACCCTGTTCCGCCACAGGTCAAGGCTCGGGGGCTTGATGTTTCAGCCCCCAGCACCACCCGCTGGCTTCTCCCCGAGAGGAATGAGTGGAACCACCCTAGGACAGTCCCGTCCAGACCCCCCAGGTCTCGCAGCCGTCTCAGCAGCAACCCATGGTCCACGGTGTCAAATGCGGCTGAATGTTGAACATCCTGCGTCCATCTCCCGGCGGAGATCATCCACCAAGGCCACCAATGCCGTCTCCGTACCATAGCTGTGGCGGAACCCAGATTGAAAAGGGTCTAGGAAACCAACGCTGTCCAAATGCGCCTGGAGCTGCAGTGCCACTGCCCGTTCAATAACCTTCCCTAAAAAGGGAAAATTAGAGATGGGTCGGTAGCTGGCGAGAGTGTTCACATCCAAAGATGGCTTCTTCATCAGGGGGCGCACCACCGCCTCCTTGAGACTGGGTGACAATCTTCCCTGCCAAAGGGACGCGTTCACTACCCTCGCCAGCACCATCCCCAAGGTCTCCCTGGAGGCTTTCACCAACCAGGACGGGCACAGATCTAGTTCACAACTAGTGGCTCTAACAGACCCCAGGACATTCACCGCATCAGCCAATGTCACCTCCTGAAACTCATCCCAGCAAGATCGACCAGACGGTGCCTCCATAACCTCATGCCCCTCGCTTACTGCTTCCAATCCGCTTATGAAGCTTCATGATGTCATGCTATTCCATAAGGGCAATGCCAAATTGAAAAGGGGGTCGAAAAATCTTTATGGCCTGCCCCTTTTTGACATTGCTCCCCTTCAGCTCCTCAAACCATAATTTCTCTGGGTTACTGAGGGTGTACCTGGCTGACCCAGAGAAATTCAGGCTTCTCCTGTAGCCCAGAGACTCTGGGTCCAAGCCCAACATTTCTGTGTGAAACCCAGAAGAATGGCGACTCTAGTTCTACTGGAGTAAGTTGGAGAGCACCCCCAGAATTGGACACCTCTTCCCTGGCTCTAGTGCTCCCTCCCTCACCTTCTTTTCCCTCTCCTTCTCCCCTACCAACAGGGAGTGGGGAAAGAAGGTAGCTGTGGTGCTTCCTCTGCCATTCAGAAGACAACACCCTGCAGCAGGAGAAAAGACAGTATAGGGAATCCGAGTTTATATTTCTGGGGATCGGGCCATGAGGCCTGTCTGTGGACAACAGGTAGTTCACAACTGGAATTAGACCAAAACTTTTTTAAACTCTCCCCCCCCCAACTATAAAATATTGACTGTTTGGTTTTCAATTGGAACGGGCCAATTGCCCCATTCTGACTGTAAATTGGAATGTTTGGAATTCCAATTTCACCCCTAGCACACCCGATGGTCCTTGGTTTTGCAGGGACCGGACGTAAGCAAAAGTTTAAAATAGACTCTTGTTTTCATCAGTGGATGCGGTAGTTGGAGCCACTCTTCAACAGCCAGCTCAGTTTTAGCTGCTGGACCTGAAATTTGAGCTTAGCTGCATCCACTCCTGCTCTCCATATCTTCTAGGTTGACTGGGAGAGGAAGAGACTATACAGGGTTTAACACATCTGTGACCAGGTGGTGAGCCCCACCTCTTTCTCTTCTTCAGAGCTGAACCTGAAAGGTGGAGGCTGACGTTTGGTGAAGAGCCTTAGAAATGTTAGGTAGGAAAAGGAGAAAATGAACCCTCCCCAAGAGTAAGAGTGAGGGGACATGACAAAGCTCCATGTGCATGTGTTCTTTTAAAAATAAAGCCACCTTTTTGCACACCTACTGGTGTAGAATTGGGGGGGAATCCATTCACCCTTTGAGAGGGGGGGGGCACAACTCCATTGCCCCCCCTCCCCCACAGTTCCTGCCTAGACGATGCCTATGGGAAGAAGAAATTTATTTGGAGTTGGAAATGAACAGATATGTGTATTTCTCCTTTTACTTAAGAGACTGCATTTCAGCAAAGGAATCTGGGATCCATTCTCAGAGTAAATGGGGTTATTTGCTCTGGTAAATATGTCTGGGGCTGCGTGGGATAAGGAACGGGAGAAGCTAAGCAATGATCTTGATTTGAGTTGATGGCTCTTACCAGGGGGCTGATAAGGGGTATGTATGTGGGAGCAAACAAAAGAGAGATCATCTTCTGCATCTCTCTCTCTCATGATAATGCTGCCTTCTCCCTTGCTCCAGCCAGCCTGCAAGGTGGGTGTAGCTAAATGTAGATCCCTCACAGCTGTTTTCACCTTCAGTTCAGAGATGTGGTCCTTGGCGACTACGTGACCCAGGATGCAACGCTGTTCTGATCAAAGTTGCTAGGCCTTTGCACACTGAGACCTGTAGCAGCTGCAGCCTGCTCCTTTGTGTACATGCCAGGCATGGCCCTGTAGTTCCAGGGCTGTTGCCAGTCTGGTGCTCTCTCTGTTGCTCCTCCCAATTGGCACTAGCCAGCCCCAACTTGTGACCAGGTTCCATGGTGCTGGAAATGTTGGTTGCTTGGAGTGTTGGACCAGTAGCTGGTTAGATGCACTTTGTAAGATAGATCTAGGCCTCAGCAGGTGAGTCCTCTGACCTCTCCTGGATAAGAAATTACTTAATAAAGTGGTTCTCAACATTTTGAGCTGCTCTGGGTTTTCGGCACTGCTAGAATTTTTTAAGAGGGGGCGGGAGGTGGTGCCACATCATAAATCAAGTGGGGCAAAGATGTTTCCCTGCCCCCTTCAGATTGCCATGACATCACAATGCTCCAAAGGGGGCATGGCCATGTTGGCGAGGGATGGGAGATTTCTTTTGATAAGAACCTGCCCATTCCATAGCATTGTGGAGTCATGGGGTGGGAGACACCCTCTGACCTTCCCCCTTTGGCGTGGCCCTGTCCCATTCCTGCTTCAAAACATCTGGAAAGATGGGAACCCTATTCCAGTCTGAGTGCTTGGGAGTAGGAACTCTGTCCAGGGGCCAGATCCAGGCACTGGAAAGGGTTCAAATAGAAACTGGCCATGGGCTGTCTTTGTTCCCCAGACCTGAGGTTTTCCACCTTTGCCGTAGGCCCTTGGTACTTCTATGGTAGCAATTATTGTTAATTAATGATGATGGGCTGTGTTTATTATACAACTATGATACTATGCTCTGTAGTAGGTGGCCTGGGCTATAACGTAGCTGTCTCTTTCAACTCTTCTGGAACAAACGTCTTTGTTTCCCCAGCACAGCACCTAATTGTGTTTGCCGACGCACCGAAGGAGACAGGACGACTTTATTGGGTTTTGAACGGCCGCACTCTTTATTTAACAATCAACATACCAATTAAGGTGGGGGTAAATCGCCTAGAGTGATGCGGGTCCAGTACTTAACTTTAACATTAATGGAAAACCGTACCAAAACCTGAACCAGGGGTGGCTTCGATGTACCCTCGAATGCCCCCCAAATGATGTTCACACATCTCCCCTCCAAGCGGCGCCACAGGCCGTGAGGGGATCCCTTTTCCCTGTGAGTAAGGAGAATGATGCCTGCCGACGGGGGGCCATACTTGCCCCTGCCGCCGTCGCACGACATCCCTCCCAGGGAGGCTGCCCAGCTGCTCGCCTTCCCCTGCTTTCCGGCAGGTGGGCCTCCCCATCTCTTACAGAGATGACTCCTAAATTATGCCCCTTCTAACTACTCTAACTCACAGTACTGGACTCCTGCCACTAAGGGTTCACCGGGTTTACCCGGACGGCCCCGGCCCCCACCTACCCTAAATTCTTTCTAGTGAGCGAACCAAAGCCATCTTTAGGGCACCGAGGTATAGGTCATTCCCTTGGGGGGACAGGTGCACACCATCTCGCCTGTACAAGTTCGGCTTCTTGTGTGTCAACACCCTTGTGTCCACATACGCTCCTCCCAAACTGGTGAGCCACTTCACTATATCCCTATTAACTGTCCTTCTAGTTTTGTCAATTTTGCGGGGGTGAACCCCATGACCCCAATTTAAACGCTCTACCATGTTGGTCCAGAGGAGGAATACACCAGGGAAGAGTTTCTTAACCTCCCACAGATTGGATTTGACACTCTTGATTAACTGGACACCTTTCAGCTGCGGGATGTCATTCTCACCAAGATGTATTACAATGACATCTGGCAGAGGGTCTGTGGCCACGGCGTGAACTGCCGGCAGAAGCTGGTGCCACCTCATCCCGCTACGACCCTTCCACTGAATTTGTGCCTGCGTCACCAGACCCAGCTGCGATCCCCATCCAGTCTGCCTGGTGGCCTTGCCTGCCCATCAGACAAGGCTGTGGCCGATAATCCACACCCTCTTCCGCGGCCTCGGGGGAAAACCTGTTGGAATGAGATAACAAATTAGGGTCTCCCGTGGGGGGGGGGCCTTACCGGACATATGTCCGGAACGCCCCAGATCTCCAACGCCCCAATTCCTTAATGCCTTGTTCGGGTATACCATTGCCTGCGGCAAAGCTTGCTGCCCCTATACGGAAAGAGTGTGTGCCGTAGGCAGACGGGGAAAATCCCAAGTGTGTGAGTGCCTTCCGCATAACTGCAGTTAATTGGTATCTGGTTACCTGCTGCCCGGTGGCGTGCCTAAAGAGGGGGCCTGCAGCCGACCCTCGAACTACCATATACCCTTCCGTAGCTTTAACCGGGCACAATTCGTCCGTTGTTATGCGGTTCAGTCTAACTTCCTGCCCTTTCCCCCTCTGGTCCGTTTTGGACCGACGAATTTTCAGTACCATTGACGTTGGGCCAATCCTGATGTCATTGTACTGAAGTGCCCTACCTGACGTGTCCCTGGCTGAGTCAGCTACCATTTCACTCACTCGAAAGGCCCCGAAGAAGGCTAACTTGAATAATGCATTAAACAATGTAACTTCACAATGATCATAACAAACATGGGGGAGCTCCCTACAAATATCCAATAACAATTGTAACGTAATTGGGACCCGTTGATCCTGAGTCCTACTCCCTTCGCGATGCCAGCTCTCAATTAATCGTCTTGCAAAAACCCTCGATCGGGGGGGGAGGGTGGCCTGCAAGGTTGCTTGCGAAGGCCAGGGCCGAGAGCTTCCCAGATATCGTGCTTGGGGCCGTGCCTCGGCGCCGCAAGGCCATGGCGAATTGTAACATTAGTTGTTCTGGTATTGGGAACCCCTGAGGCCACCCCTGTTCCCTCTGGTAGTTCTGAAATTCCCTAAAAGCCCTGTTGTAAGCTGTCCTGGTTCGGGGCGCCAGGGATCCCAGAACGGCGGTGTGCAGCTCTACAATCCAAGGTTCCACACCAACGGCGGCAGCGGATCTGGGTTCGCCCCTGCCTGGGGCGCCAGCAGACGGAAACAATCCATCTGGAAGCGAGAAAGGGCATCGGCTACACTGTTGTCCAGACCCGGCATGTGCCTGGCGTGGAACAGGATGTTAAATTCCAAACAAGTGAGTACGAAAACCCTCACTAACTTCATCACTCTTGGAGACCTTGAAGATTGTGTGTTAATTATGTGTACAACGGCTTGGTTGTCACACCAGAACAAAACTGATTGATTCGCCAGCTGGTTGGGCCATAGATGCACTGCCACCACGATTGGAAAAAATTCCAAAAAGGTGAGGTCCCTGGTGATGCCCTGTTCGATCCAGTCATTTGGCCAGGGGGCCGCCACCCAGCGGTCCTTAAAGATCAACCCGAAACCCGCCCCGCCAGCCGCATCAGAGTGGACTTGTAACTCTGCTTCCAGTAGCAGCTGGTCCCTCCAGAAACTGGTACCATTAAAACGTTCCAGGAAGGTGGCCCAGGTCTGGAGAGCTTCTTTCATCTCCCTGTTAACCCTGATGTGGCGGTGGGGGGGCGGGTTGCCGCCAAACTTTGCGTAGAGGCAGGACAAGAAGGCCCGACCCGGTGCCACTACCCGACAAGCAAAGTTGAGACTCCCAACGACCGATTGCAGGTGCCGGATCGTGACTTTGCTAGCCCCAAGGCAATTTAGGATCTTTTCCCTTAATAATTCCAATTTATCCCCAGGAAGGTGGGAGACAGCCTGCTTGGTATCCAATTCGATACCCAGGTAGGTTAACCTGGTGGCAGGTCCTTCTGTCTTCTCATGGGCTAAGGGGATATCCAGGTTCTCTGCTACTTCCTGGAAAGTACGCACCAAGTCATTGCATTCGTTTGTATCGGCCTGGCCAATTATTAGGAAATCATCTAAATATTTTGTGATTCCTCCTTTCCAGACCGCTGTTTGACTATCCATTCCACTAAGGTGCTGAAACGCTCGAAAACGGAGCATGAGATCGAGCACCCCATTGGCATGGCCTTGTCATAATAGTATCCTCCCTGGAAGTGAAAACCGAGCAGAGGAAAACTGTCGGGGTGCACAGGGAGTAAGCGAAAAGCAGACTTGATGTTGCACTTCCCAAGTACGGCATGGGGCCCAAATGACTTCACTAGGGTTACCGCCGAGTCAAACGAAGCATATCTGACCGAGGAGAGGTCCTTGGGGATCGCATCGTTGACCGAGCCCCCCCGGGGGTATGACAGATGGTGTATTAAACGGAATTCACCTGGGGCCTTCTTAGGCACGATGCCTAAGGGGTATACAACCATATCAGGAAATGGTGGGGCTGGGAATGGGCCCGCCACCCTTCCTTCGGACATTTCTTTGTGAATTTTAGTTCGTACTATCCCCGCTACAGATTTCAAATTTGGGCATAACCGGTGCTGGTGAACTTCGGTAGCGGGGATTCGAAAACCTTCATGAAAACCTGTTATTATGAACTCGGCTTCCATTTGATCCGGGTAAGACTGGAGGGCTTTTGCAAGCTCTGCTACCCTAACCGGAGTTGGTGCCCTTGCTGGTGGGGGACGTGCCACTCCCATTGGGGCCTCCTCTGCCCGGCCCGCCGGAGAACTGCTTTCTTTTGCCAGAACCCTTTCCTTTTGGGCAGGCTGAGGCAGCATGGTGTCCCGCACAGTTGGGACAAGTGTGGCAGAACTTACAGATCGCTCGAGAACATCGCCCGCACCGATCAAATTCCCAACAGATGCCTGCAGAAGGCGCCGTTCCTTTCTTGCCTTCGTCATGAAAGGATCTGGGTACATTCCCCGTCCCACTCATGCAATTTAGCCAGAGGTCGTGCGCATGCAGATCCCACCTAAGGGGGTGTGTGTACGCTGCTCTGTGGCGAAAGGCCTCATATCGCAGCCATGCGCCCGCTGGCCCGGCCTCGTAAGCACGCCGCACAATGTCGGCGTACTTTAGCAAGTCTGCGGCCCGTGCGGGATATGCTTGGATCAGAACTCCCATATATATGGAGAAGGCAGCAGTCCAATTGGACCAGTTCTGGTCCGCCTTGGGGCGCTTGAAGCGCTCCTTTTCCTTCTTGTTGTCCTGCTCAGTGGGGTCCAGAATCGGATCACTAAACAGGAGGGCAAACAGATCAATGTACTCCCCCCGCCAAATCTGCTCCTTTGTTGCTGGTAGCAAATGGCCCCCTATTGGGTCCGAGACTGAGGAGTAGCCCCCGCCCTCGGGTGGGGGGCACTGCGCGAGAATTGTTGCTGGCGGGGTAGTAAACCCTACATTCAATGGAGGAGGCGGTGGAGCGGGCGCTGGCGCCCATATTTGTAAGGCCTGCCCAGCAAGGGAGGATGCGTTCGGCACGCCCCCATGAGGGAGCACCCCCCCGGCTGGTCCGCCCGCTCCCTCGCCCACCGTAGAAGGGGGCGGGGGGTATGTCACTGGGACACAGTTCCCGCCCCACCACCCAAGCTGTGTTGTTCCCCCCCCGTACTCCGTAACCCTGAAGGCTCTCTGCTACCGCCCTCTCACTACCCGTGCAACCCATTACAGGGGGCTGCGAAAAATTCCCTCCATTGGTCCCACCCAACCCTCCGCTGGGGGCGGGGGCGTTACCTGTATCCGGGGTAAGCTGGACGGCCTGCGTCGCCTGTTGGGTTAAAGCTGTCTGGGCACGCTGATCGATTAGTGCTTGAAGGGCCCTTTCCATGCGATCCATTCGCTGGCTCAAATCTCCATCGCCCTGCCCCTGGGGCACCACTCTCCCTGCCTGTTGCTCCTGCTGCAAAAAGTAAGGAAGAGGCTCCCCAGCCCAGCCCCGTGCAGGGGCCGCCCCCGCGGTACGCCCCTGACTTGCTAAAGCCTGGTAGGACTGCGGGATCCCTGGGTAGGGCAGGGGCCAGCACGGGTCGACTGGGCCATGCCCCGAATACACAGAGTGAGGCCCGGTCACTCCAGCTGCTGCGGCTGCCCCCCCGACGCCCCCGCAGCAGCCACTGGCACCTGCCAATTTACTGGGGCAGACACCCCATCTGGTGCACCCGAGGGTGGGGGCCGCTGACCCCTGCGGGCCTGCACCCCCATACCCTTGGCAGCCTCGCCCGCATATCGGGCTGGAAGGTTAGTGGGGCGTCCACTCCGCCGCGGAGGAGGCAGCGAAGGAGATCCCCCCTCTGCTGCAACTAACTCCCCCGTTGCTAATGGTGGGCGTGGTTGCTGAGGGCCCAGCATCTGAAGGGGGGGTGGTTGAGGGGGTGTGAAAGGGTTACCCCCCTGCCCTCCTAAAAGCTGCTGCAGCAGGGCCTCGCACCCTGCCATCCTCCATGCAAGGGGGGTTTCCCCTTCCCCACTCGGCGCGGGGGTCCCTCCTGACCCCTCCCCGTGCGGGTGGGGCAGGATCTGTTCCCCCGAGGTCCCTGCAAGGGCTTCCCCCCCTTCACCTACCCCTGCTCCCAGGGGTGTTTCAGGTTGGGTGGCCAGGTCCCCAGGTCCCACCCTCCTTTTTTTTGCCGCTGCTGAGCCATTTTTCTTACTTTTCCCCATCGGGGGAACTCCCTGCAGCCACGTGGGTTCCTGCCTGAGGACAGCTCAGGCCCGTGCTGCCGTCTTCGCCGCTTCCTGGGGCTGGAATGCAGTTTCACTGCTCGTGACCCCGCCCCTGGGTGGGGTCACGTGCCTAAATCTGACCAATGGGAGGCGCAGCCTGGCCCTAATGCAATCCAGGCTGCCTCCCATCTTGTCCCTGTGCGCGCCGTTTCTTCCTGCTGCGGAGAGCCACATCGGGCCTCCGACGGCGGGAAAAGGTTAACCCTTGCTGTCCTGCCCCCTGTGTTAGGCGGGCACGGCAAAGGGCCTCGCGCCCCCAACCCCGCGGGGAGGGGGCGGACGCAATTGTCTGTACTGTGAAGTTGACCTCTTGCCATAGCATTCCAGCCCTGCTCACCTGGGTTCAAGATTTGACTCCAGGGTCATAATGACAGTGAGTGCAGAGGTTTCAGTCCCATTCCCCCGTGATGTCTTGACATCCCACACCCTGGCACGTCATGGTGTGTTCTCAGAAAGTGCTGCTAGAGCTTGTTACAGAGACTGAACTGTGTTTGGAGAAGCGGAATTGTCTTGGCTCACGACTGAGATGCATTGATGGAGGCTTTGGGGCAGGGTTGGCCTTAGAATTTGCAGGGCCCAGGATGAAGATGAAATGCAGAACCCCTGGTGGCCCTCCCCTGTGGACCCATCCCCTCAGGGGCACACTCTGCAGAACCCGAGAGATGGTCATATTTGGGGCCCCACTTGGAGGGAGAGGAGGCCCTGAACCCTACCTGGATGAAAATGGGGGTGTGTGTGTGGATACTGTGGGGTCCCTAGAAATAGAGAAATAGCAGGGCCCAGGGCAGTTGCCTTGGGTCGCCCTGTAGTAAGGCTGGCCCTGCTTTGTTGTGAGGTGGCAGAGGCACTGGGGAACTAGGTGTGGGTGGCAGGACTGGAATAGCAGTGAATACTGGAGGAGGTATGGGGATATTCCTACAAAGGGACTGGGGCAAACTGATTCAAAATGACCCAGGGGGCTTTCATGTTGGGGCCCTCCATGCTGGGCCTGAGCCCGGGCCTAGGAAGAGGGGTGGGAGGAATAACACACAGGAATGATGGATCCTGTTGCCTGTATGAGACCCCACACTGCCTCATCAGGCTCCTGTGTTTGGCCCAGATGAGCAGTGTGGCCTGGATCTGCTCATGTGGCCTGGCATTACCACTAGGCATAAGCAAAGTGCTGCCCCTCCTGGAATTGCTGCCCTGGAGGTTGTGTTGCTGGAGTACAGGATCATTCTCTCCCACTCAGAGTGCAAATTTACAACAGGCTGCCTTGCACTCTGTGGCTTGGGGAAGGGAACTGCTGCTTCCCTGCACTGAATCGCTGAAGCATGGTGAAATTGACAAGAGAAAGGGGGCCAGTCAATTTCATAAAAAGTCTGTTGGGTGAGGGCTGAGTTCCCTGATGCCCACCTGATGGCTGAAAAGCAGGGAACTCCAATCTGCAGAGAGGGATAGGTAATCCCCTGGATGGGGCTCCTTGATCTCTGCCAGCCAGTTTTCAGCCAAGTGCCAGGGTTCTTAGCCCCTCTTTCACAGTACTAGCCCTCCCTCCTCCCTTGAGTGCTGCAGAAGAGGAGGGCTCCTGGCATTTTGCCTAGGGTGGTAAAATGCCAAAAGTACGTCCCCCTCACCCCCTGCACTACTAATTAAAGTGCTATCAGAGGAAAGAGGGGTGGGGACAATTACACTCCAGGCCACCTCTCCAGTTTGTCCCTGACGAAGACATGTTTTTATCTTCACTGAACTTGCTAACTTTTAAACAAGTGTGTGTAGGATCCTACCCCCACCATGGCCATAGGGTGTTTTTAAACAAGATGCGTCCATGCATGGCCCCCAACTGTCTTCACATCCAACTTCTTGTTTGAAGATGTTGCATTGGAAGTACGCTCCCGTGATCCATGTACCGGCTACGTATGGAACTCTCCTGAAAACTCCGGAGTGCCCTGTGCGGGCCAGGGTGGCTGCCTCCGTGGATGGGGCATCCATGCCAGGAGCAGCCCGTGTGAAGCCCTCCCCAAGCACTTCCTATGTATGGGCGTCCCTCTGCTGCCATAGGTAACAGGCGATAGCAGGGAGTGGGGCACAGGAGTGGGGGCTGGGCAGGGGTTCTATGGGGCTTCTGAAAATCTAGGGGGGCACGTCCCCTCTGTGCTCCCCCCCCAAGAGTTGCCTATGTCTGCTACCCTATGCATGGATCATGGACCCACCCTCAAGCCCTGCTCGTTTAACACCCATAGACAAACCATTTGTACCGGGATAGGGGAGTGTCTAAATTCCTATCAGCAAAAACTTTCCTGCTTCTGGAAGGCTTTGGCAAGGGGGTAGGGGAGGGGTAGAAGTTGAACCATAAGAGGGGAACAGTCCCTGTCTGCATGGGAAAGGGAGAGAGGGCAAAGTAAGCACCATCAGGGGGTGTGGCTTCTGGGGGCTCAGAGCAGATCCCCTTAGCCAAATCCTAGGGCTCATTCACACGTGTGTTTAAATCGCACAGCTGCTTCGGCGGCATTGTGCGATTTAAAGAACCCCGCACTTCCGGGTTGGTGTGAATGCGGTGAGCGCGCACATTTCCACCTAGCCCGAATGTTTGGAGCGCGGTTTGAAAAGTTGCAGCTTTTCAAACCGCGCTCCAAACATTCGGGCTAGGTGGAAATGTGCGCGCTCACCGCATTCACACCAACCCGGAAGTGCGGGGTTCTTTAAATCGCACGATGCTGCCGAAGCAGCTGTGCGATTTAAACACACGTTTGAATCCACCCCTAGTTTCTAGGAAACTTCAGTTAGTGCAGAATGCGGTGGCCCGTCTCTTGACTGGAACGGGCCGACGCGAGCACATTACACCAGTGCTCCCATTGGAGGTCCGCTTGATCACCGACCTCCCCTCTTTCCGTAGACAGTGTAAGACTTGGCTGTTCCGCCAGGCCTTTAGCGAGGGAGATGGGGTGGGTGGGTTGGGTTGGGTTGGGTTGGGGGATGGGTTTTATATTGTTTTAATTGTAGTTTTATAATTGTTTATTTTAATATGTTTTAAAATGCTGTGAGGCGCCCAGGGATGCCTGGGGCAGGAGGGGACGGCATATACATTTTAGAATGAATAAATTTTAAAAAATTGTTGTGTCCCTCTGCTCTGAGGCCTATCCCTTACTTGGTGCTTCTGCATGGCAGGATGCTGGAGTGCTGTCAATATGGGCCTGAAATGTACCTCAGCTGTGGGACTTCAGTGGCTACCAGATTCACTGATGCCTGTTGTGGCTGTTCCCTTAGCGGAGAGGAACCCACTAAGGAGCGCCGCTGCTCAACTGAGCTAGTGAAAATGAACCTGGCTTCATCAGCAAATCAAACCCTACAGCTGCCACTGATTTTTGACCACCTTAGACTGAACAAAGAGAAGGCGAGAGATCATATCGCCTCAGTTACCAAGATCTGGATTGCCACCTTTCCACATTTTGCCCAGGTTTTGACCCAGAGGTTTCAGAGGAAGCCCTGGTTTTTCCAGGTCATCCGGAGGAGCCCTGGTAACCCAGAGAACAACAATGTCAGAAAGGAGATGGGCCATAGGGATGCTGTGAGTGGCCATGAGTGGGTGGTGAGTGGCTCACAGGAGCTTTCATCTCCCCGCACCACCTTCAGACGTGATGTTCCAGAAGGGGCAGGGTTACCTCAGAAAGGGGTGGGACTGCCCCATTGCCTCCATTCCCTTCTGGTGTGGACCCACTCCTATGGAATGTCATGTCATCCTGATGTTCTGTAAGCGGCAGGGTTTTGTTGGAAAGGGATGTGACAGCCCCTTCGTCCCACCCCTGCCAACGTGTCCCTCCCCCCTCTGGTGAAAGCGCAGAGAGAGGTGGTATCTCTAGCTGAGACTGAACTGCTGTCATATTCCCTAGAATTGGTTGTTCTAGACTCTTATGTCAAGCCTATTTGAACATGCAATGTGTGGGAGCAGAGCAGCCGTATAGCTAGGAGTCTCTTGGACATTGGATTGTGGGGGAGGCAGACTGCAAGACAAGGTGGACAATTTCTTCAGACTAAAACTGGGGGAGAAAACCTGCAGTATCATTTCTATGTGGGAGGGGGGCAATAAAACTTCCCTTGCCCCCTCCCTCGTTAACTATGGGCATTGTTGCAATATTTCGGTGGCAGGATTGTGTGTTGCTTTCCACAGTTTTGTGTGGGCATAGTGGCTAGAGCTGGGGCTTGAGATGTGGGTATACTAGTTTCAAATTCCAACTTGTCTCTTGTAGATCAGTCACTCCATGCCTCAGTTTCCTCATCTGTAAAATCGTAATGTAAACATTTTGAGGACTGTAGATTTTAAAAAACATACTATGAGGAAGGGATAAATTATGACTTCCTTTGTCTAGCGCTAAATTGGCTGGCAAAATTCAAATGAAGCTTCTGGCAAGTTTGGCAATGAAAGGAAGCAAGTCACCTCTGTACTGTGCAAGGAAGCTGCCTGGAATATCCAGGCAGTGAATCTAGGGTTGCCAGAGGTCCCTTGTTTTAGGGAGCATCCCTTATTTCAGGCTCTACAGCTCTACAAAGCATAGTGGACATCCCTTATTGTGAATACCACAGCTTCATGGAACATAATGGACATCTTTTATTTCAGTATCCTGTCCATTTATTTATTTAATTTGTAACATTTATCTAGACACCCTGACTGGGACGTTTAGACTTATCCCAGTGCTACGTCCCTGCCCTCTATATGGGAGGGTCTCCCCTTTGCAGGTGAGGGGATGCCTTTCTGAATGACCTCTTCTTTGTTGTTGTATTTCCACCCTGGAAAGGCTATGTGTGTTTGTTTCTTTGACTGGAACGTGGCTAGAGCAGATAAGAGTCCAGCCATTAGATTCTCACTGCCTCCTGGAGATTTTTGCTGAGCAGAGAAAGGGAGAAGAGAATCCATCTCCTCACCCACCAAAATGATTTAGGATTTATACCAGCCACAAAAGGGGAGCACAGTAGAAGTTGGGGAAGAGGGGTGAGCTGCATTTATCACTGCAGCAATTAGTTTAGGAGGACAGTGCAGACCCCTGCTCGGGATAGTGTGGGCTAGTTTACCCTTGGATTAGAGCTGAAAGCAGGGGCAGAATTAAGCTTGTTTCTTGGAACAGAAGCCCTGAATTTAATTTTTTTCAAACGTGCCTCAAGTAAAAATATACCGTTCTCCATGCAGAATTTTTTCTCTGAAAATATTTTTTGTAGCTTTAAAAAAAATAATAAAAAAATAAAAATCAGTAGCAGTAACTGCTGTAGTTTTTTACCTGTGTTTGCAGCTTAATGGATTTTCTTATTCTTTTCAATTTTTTTCCCCTTGATCTAGGGTTTTTCATTTTCCGAAAGTATTTGAAAACATTTAATATGTGCAAACTTGCTCCTGATAGTTATGGTTTTTCTCCTGACAGAGAGAACCTATATTTTGCTGTAATTATAGCTGTGGTGTGTAAATGACACGTGCTGTTCAAAGATATACAAGTCCATGTAGTGTTCAAAGTGAAATTTTAGCAAAGTGAACTACTCCTGGAGCAGAGTCTACAAAGCACAATGATAGTGAAACGTGAGGTGCTGTAACTGGATCCTGAGTCTTGGAGGCTCGTGATTATCTGATTCGGTTGGATAGATAAAGGGTCAATTTTTCAGCCTCTATGCGACTCAGCACCCCCTCCATACCTGACTAATGGGGATGGAGTTCCCCTGTGAGATTCACAAGCTCCCTGTCAGAACAGAAAAACCAATAGTCAGAATTATCCAGAACTACGAATGGGGCATCTCTGCAGAACTACTGACATAACGGTGAAAGTGGCTCTTGCAGGCAGAGGCATAACTAGGTTGGAATGGGACCTGGTGCAGAAGAGGGAATGGTCCCCTCTCCCTCTATCCCATTCCAGAAGCAGGGGATGCAGCTGCATCAGGGAGTGCGGTCCCCCTACCCCACATGCTCATGGGCACTGGTGCAGCTACATCATCTGCCCCTATTATAGCTACATCCTTGCTCATGGGGAAGGTCTCACTCAGTAAGAGTGGGGTGGGCTGTGGCTCAGGTGATTGCATATATAAGGTCCCAAGTTCAGACCCCAGCATCTCCAATTCAGGATCTCTGGTGGCATACCTGGGTGAGGCCTCTGCTGGAAAGCTGGATTTGAAACCCTATTGCTGTGTCAGGTTGTGACAATACTGGGCTAAGATGGACCATTGGTCTGACTCAGGCAGCTGCTTATATCCTTGTAGTACTCATGTGATTCCCTGCCCCCAGCACTCTTTACTAGAGGCGTAGCACCTTTCTCTCCCCCTGCACTCTTAGTTTAGTGTTTGGTTTAGCTGTGTTCCCAGTGTGTTCCACTCCATTGGGTGCAGGGCGGCAGTAACATGGTGTGTGTATGCACTTAAGAGAGTATTGTGAGCAGTTTGAACAGGGGTTTGGGAGGAAGGAGTGTGTGTGTGTGTGTGTGTGTGTGTGTGTGTGTGTGTGTGTTAAAAACCTGGAGGGGGTGGGCGGGGCCAACCGTAGAATTTGCAGGGCCCAGAGCGAAGATAAAATGTGGGGACTCTAGTGTCTCTGCCCCCTTGTGACACCCTTTGTAGAGTCCTAGAGATGGTCATGTTTGAGGCCCCACCAGGAGGAAGTGGGGCCCCCACATCATGACCTGCTGAAAATAGGGGCCATTGCAGGGTCCCTGGATGTAAAGGAAATAGTGAGACCTGGGGCAGTTGCCCTCTGGTAATGCCTGTGCTGCTAAGGAGTGCTGGACCTGAGGCTGCCAGGACTGGCCTCCCTGCAGGGCCCCCTCTGATTGCGGGGCCATGGCCATGGCCTCTGCTGGCACTGGAGGTGGGATCTGGTGTGTAGATGGGATCTCTAATAATATTGTTGTGGGGCCTGAGGGAATCTGAATCTGTCTCTGGTGTCCTTGATAATTTACTCCTGGGACAGGCCCATAACTAAGGGTGGGAAACATGGGGGACATTGCTCCCTGTAGAAATAAGATGTGTTGCAGGTTTTCCCCTTAGTTTTTTAGTCTAAAAGAATTGCCCCCTTTGCCATGCACTCTGTTTCCCCACTCCCCTCCTGTGCCAGTGCCTTAGCTGTGGGCATTTACTTTGGTTCACAGCAATTCCAGATATCTCTGTTCCCCACTTCCATGAATTGAGAACTCGCCTATGATTCAGAGCAGAATAATTTCACCTCGGGGTGGCTAACAAGCCACCCCAAGGTTAGCAGACTATTGTGGGGCTGCTCTGGTGGTCACCACAGAGGGTAATGGGGAGTTAGCTCCGAAGTAACTGTCTTGTATGAATAATGCTTCACTCCTGAGGCAGCTCTCTCTGCTTCTCCTAGGCACATGATATATGGTAATAGGACTTTGCTGGGTTGCTTAACAGCAGCTCATGAATTACTGTTGGCCGTGGTGTTGTGTTGTGTTGTTGTTGTAGGAAGTTATTTTCTCACCCCTGGCCCCCCTGCTTTTTCTCTCCACACTGCTAAAAGCTTCCCGCAGAGAGAAAATAACCAACCTCTTTAAAATTTAAAGGGCTTATTTAAACAATGTTATCTCCCTTGGAAAGGAGAGAGCATATTTAATGGTTATATTTAGTGCTCAGTGTAGGACAAAGCAGATGCGGCGAGATTTCTAACACCAAGATAGTGGGAATTCTATATATATATATATGTATAAAAATATAAATCTCTCTCTCTCTCTCTGCTTGGGGATGTGATGGGAGGGGAGTGGAGAAACAATGCTGGGATGATATAGGTGAAATCATGGCCTCGTACTTGTCAGGACAGGACTCCTGAGCCCAGAGCACAAGTAAACTGGGTATCTGCTATCAACAGAGCTACCAACTTTCCAGGTTTCAACTGGGAAGCCTCACTTTCTCGAGATCAACCAGAGGTGCCCATGGCTAATCCCTGAGAATGGAGGATTTAGGCGCAACCATGTCAGGTGGCCATATGTCAGGGTGATCAGGTGTCCCTTTAAAAGAGGACACTTATGAAAAATAAATGGTGCAGGGCTGCATTGGTTCCAGTGCATCCCTGCACCATGTATTTTTCATAAGTGTTCTCTTTTAAAGGGGAGGTATGACCACCCTAGTCAGAAAGGGGGTGGGTTAGAGCTAAAATTAGTGCTTAATTTAGTACCTGTGGGTAATACCAGCATTTTCGAGTACTGCGTCAAGTAATCGATGGGCTACCTGGCTACTGATTGTGTACCTGGATACCCAACAAATTGGTAAGTTCCAGTACCGATTTTTCAATTTTTTTATTACCTCTTTGTGCGGAAGCCTGAAAAATCAGTACAGAAGACAGAAAAATTGGGACCAGCGGTTGGCATTCCGGGACTGGAAGTCATCATTCTGGGACGTTGGGTTTGCAATGGGGTACCGATTGATACCTGATGTTGGGTTGATTTGAGTACTGGAAATTCATTGAGTATACTCATTTTTGCGGGTACTCATTTCAGCCCAAGGTTGTGCCATAGGGATTATTCTGACTTCAGCATGGCCCCACCCTTGTGGAGTGCCATGGTGTCAGAAAGGGGATGTAATCCACTTGTCGGCGCACCCCAATGAGACACAGAGACATTGCTTGGTTTCAAAATTGGCCGCACTATTTATTTACTCAAAGTTCAAACGATGCTGGTGGGTAATTGCACAGGCAATTTTGGATCCAGTATGCTGTCTATCTAATAAACTTATTAACTTAGAATCTGACGTGGATGCGCCCTCCAGCGTCAGCATCTTTAATCGTCAACCTCCCCCTTTTGACAGCACCCTGTCTCTGGCTGAAAAGGGGGACAGGCCCAACTCTGGGCGTGAGTAAGGAGGTGGGTGCTCACAGGCCAGCGGACAGCACATGTCCTTTCTGGCCTTACTACGACACACCTCCCAGGGTCATGACCCCAGTGTGTTCTGCGTCCGCATCACTCTGGGTATCACATCCCCATCTCTTAAGGAGATGACTCTTCCTATGGTATTCCTTTCCTATTTAGCCTACTGTAGCATACTGGATCCCTGCAGAGTGCGACAATTAATTACCCTTGTCTTTTCTGTTACCCGGATTACCAAATCCGATTATTCCTTTCAATCGTCAACATACAAATTACCCTATTTAACATGTAATTGTCTAATTCAAATCCTAACATAATTGGAGCCAATAAATGAATTAGAACCGAAAACTCTTAATAACCGATTAACAATCATAACCGAATTTATTTTGTTCGTCCTATTTAGGCCTACTCTGCACTGTGAAGGAGGCGAAACTAGCGGCCCTTTCTAAGCAGGCTACTAACCAAAATTCCTCCTTGGTCCCCTAATGGCAACCAGTCAACAGACCACAGTGCTAGAGGTGAGGTGGGTGGGGCTGATCCGGTCTCTGCCAGCCGCCGAATGCCGCTCATGCAGCCTCTGAGTGACTCCGCCCCTCCTACAAGGGGCGGGTCCACTCTCTCTCTGTGCCATCGCACCCACCACGCATGCGCAGAACACCAGGTTGCCTTAGCAACCCGTTCACAGGCAGGGCAGCATTCTACCATGCTCCCTGCCACAGCCCTTTCTCTGTACCTCATTTGTAATGGGGGAACAACAAATTCCCCGTCACCGCCATGGCGGTGGCGAAGGGGACTTTGCCTCACCTTCTTTCTGATATGGCCCTGCCCCCTATGGAGTTTCGTGACATCACAACCTTCCATAAGCCATGCGGTTACATCAGAAAGGGTATGTAACATCCCTTTTGTCCTGCCCTCTCAATGGCCTCACTCCTTTTAGGTTTCCACCAACCCCTTGGAAGGAGGTAGCAACCCTAGCTATCTTATATCAGGAGTTTTATTATGCCCCATTAGTATCCTACCCTGCCATAAGGGACATGAAACATACAGGGCCTGTTTGCACAACATGCTTACCCCTTGAGTACCACTCACCCCAGTGGTTTTCAGATGGTGCAAAAGTGGTACGGAGATTAAGTCAATGTTACTGGTGGAGTAGGAATCACTGGCTGTCAGAAGTAGTTACCGCAATATTTAATCTGTGTATTAAGGTTCCTCTTCAAATTCAGTTTATTCTCAAATGAGGAAAAAGTTGTGCTTTCTGCATCGTTTCATCATCCTATGTGTTGAAATTTTTGCATAGAAAATATAATTGATAAAAATGTATCGGCTGTCAGTTAGACCCCTTCATATTTCAGTGAGTAAATTTTACCACAAGCTGTGGGCTCTTACACTTTGAACACAAAGCACAATAAAAATAAAATTTAGCTGCTGCTTCTTCCTTGATGTATTCTCCAAGAATGCTGAGGTCAGTCTGATGCCATTTGTTTGGTCCTCATATCTGCTGGGTTTTTTTGTGTAGTGCAAACAGTAGCCATAATATTATTGAGGTCAGGTAGGGCCTACAAAGTGACTGAGCAGGTTTTCAGGATCAATTTTTGTTTTTATTATGATAGGCCGGTATGAATCTTTCAGTCTTGGTTCAGTCATCCTGCTGCTTACTGGCTTCATTTTCAAATAAACTGCATCCAAATGGTGTTGGGGTCTGTGAGACCTCAGATGGAATTTGCCAATGTGTTCTGTATGTTAGTTTCTTAAATTATGTACTGAGTTGAGGTCTGTTACACACTTTATACAGTTAATGTTCAGAGCAGAGCTGCAACCGGGCACTCCTAATTCAACCCAGCCTCGTTGGGCGGTATTGATGTCCATGTGGGACCTGATGGACTACTTGATTGTGCTCGCTGGCCTTTCAAGGTGACAGGAGCTGGCCTGGCCTCCGCCATCCAGGCCAAGTCCTGTCACTTTGAAAGGTTGCTTCCCCTCCTACAACTTTGAGGCGCTGTAGGGGGGAAGTGCCGACTAGTCTTTGGGGCCAGGCTCTGCAGTGCTCCTGGCTGGGACTTGTCTGTTTCAAAGGATAATGCTCGCATCTATGGGCATTGGGCACCCAATTGGTCCTCAGGTGGCTGAAACTCAGGCATTACCCATGGGTACTCATTTTAGTATCCATTACAACTCTACTTCAGAGTGCCTTTATATATAAAGGATGTTTTAACAGTTAAGTTTGAAGAGTAATTCATTAATTAATGCACTGGTTTTTTAAGATTGTTCTAGGGTTAGGTACAGAAAGTGCAAAATATAAAGGGCTACTGTTTAAATTCCTTGCCAGGAAATAAGAGAAATTGCCCCTGCACCCGGAATAAGACAAAATGTTGGGTTAAAGGCCACACATTTATTAACTCATATACCAAGTCTGGGAGGGGGTATACTCCCTCCCGGGCCCCTTATACTAAATTTGGAATTAAATTACTTACTCTTAAACTTCAGCGGTCCGATGTCCCTCGGTACCGCTGACCTTGTGTGTCCTAGGTCACTTTCACTTCAGCCGTCCGGCTGATCGGGGAGGGGACGCCCTCTAGTGACCAAAGTAGGAGGGAGGCGGTGGCTTCCTTACGGGACCGCCCCTGTCCTCGTTTGTCTAGCTCGCCCCTCCCTCCTAAGCCGGGGTTTAAGCCGGCCGTCCCTGTCTTGGCTTAACCCTTGCTCCATCTCTTAATGAGATGCCTTCCCACACACTCTAACTTACTACTATGCATAATAATGGGTTAACAAAATGCCCTGGGCCCCTGCCTGTGTGACGAACGAAAAAACACACTAAGCACATCCAACCTCTCCCCGGGGTCCAATTGAATTAGCATGAACTGTGAGGAAGGCAAAATAAACGTCAGACTTTCAGCCAATTAGTCTGACGCCAAAAAATTCCTTCCCGGCCCCCATTCAAGGGCGACCAGCTGTGACACCCACAGTAACATGAGGGAGGGTGGGTGGGTGCGACTCGGAGCTCCTTCCAGCGCCGACCTCCATGTGCGTCTGGGAGCTCCTGTACGAAATCCAAGATGCGACCGCCAGATCTCTTCCCGTGAGACTGGCGTCCCGTACCACATGGCCCCAGTTCGTCCTATACCCTGTTAAAGGGGCGGGGCAAGTCGCGCGCCCTCTGATGCCGTTCCCCGCTTTCTGCGGGGGGTGGGCGGGAGCGCGCTTTGCCCCCGCACCTGGAATAAGACAAAACACACAGAAATGTTGGGTTAAAGGCCACACATTTATTAACTCGTATACCAAGTCGGGGAGGGGGTATACTCCCTCCCGGGCCCCTTATACTAAGTTTGGAATTAAATTACTTACTCTTAAACTTCAGCGGTCTGATGTCCCTCGGTACCACTGACCTTGTGTGTCCTAGGTCACTTTCACTTCAGCCGTCCGGCTGATCGGGGAGGGGACGCCCTCTAGTGACCAAAGTAGGAGGAAGGCGGTGGCTTTCTTATGGGACCGCCCCTGTCCTCGTTTGTCTAGCTCGCCCCTCCCTCCTAAGCCGGGGTTTAAGCCGGCCGTCCCTGCCTTGGCTTAACCCTTGCTCCTTCTCTTAATGAGATGCCTTCCCACACACTCTAACTTACTACTATGCATAACAACGGGTTAACAAAATGCCCTGGGCCCCTGCCACCACAGACCTCCAGCACGATGCTTGGATGGTTTGTACCCCCACACCCTGACCTCAACATAATTGAGCCAGCGTACCCTTCAACGTGGCCAGGTAAAGGTTTAAACCTTCTTCTGACAGATGCACCCCGTCGTGTCTAAACAGCTCTGGCCTTGAAAAACGGATATCCGCTCGTGGTATGACCACTTCCCCCCTTTCGGTTACCAGTTTTCCCATTTCTTTGTTGATTTTGCGGCGAACGCGGTCCACCTTGCCCGGGTGAACCACGTTCGACCACCTGATCCTTTCCAGTATGTCAGACCACACCAAGAGCGTGGAAGGCAACAAACGGGCCATCTCGGCCCAGTCCTGCTTCATCCTCCTACTAATTTCACCCCCGACATCTGTGGGATATTGTTCTCCCCCAGGTGAACTACCAATATGTCCGGGTGCCGCCCTCTGGCCGCCTCATGAATGAGGGGCATGAGCTGCTCTCACCTCATGCCCCTTCTTGCCTTCCACACTACCTCGGCCCTGTCCCCCAAACCCAGCTGTGTCCCCCAGTGGGAGGTCCCGGCCGCTCATCCAGCCCAAAAAATGATACTGTGCCCCGTTATCCAAATCAGCCTTCGTTGATCCTTCATCCTTGGGCCTGTTCAGGTTAGTTCCCATGGGATAGACCAGGGGGGTGAAGGGATATTGATTGATGGGAATCAAGACCCGGGCCTTGTGTATGATATTAACCCTGATACTAGTTGTCCAGTTCTGACCACCACCAACTGGACAAGCTGCAGGGTTTTGGAGGAGCATGAGTTGGGTAAGAGCGAAGAGGGGGGGGGGTCTCCTACCTATCTCAATAAGTGTGTAGGGGGGG